>CM053276.1:121352165-121952165 GCA_028583415.1 Protea cynaroides | reverse complement strand
AGCCTAATCACCTAACTAACGGTGAAAAGTGTGTCCTTGCTGAATTGCATTCTCTATGACCTCAAATTCCATAATCATTTATCAAATGAGGAGCAAAGCAAAGTATCTTTACTTTGTAAGCATTGGGTGTCATCCAAAGTTAGGATTTCATTACACTTTTATCCTTTCATCATAAATAGAAACTAAGGGAATGTTTAGCCTCTTCCATTATTCTCATGAAAACTATTGCATTAGTTTATGATATAATAATTTAAAATTTTTATGAGGCAACATTTTTATTGATTACAATTTCTTAAATATTTAAATACTAAAACCCCTACAATAGACCAATTAAGTCTAAAATCGAAGGCAGTAGAATGTTGCAAGTTCACATGTGTACTAACTTTATATTTACGTTCTGCTAACCTTTATAAAATTACTGTTACAACAATAACAGCACAGTAGAAACTTTACCAATCATTACCTTCATGGAAAAAAAGGGTGAATAAATGATTATATTAACAAAACCCAAGGGTACAAGAGCTGGACACCCGAATGGCAGAAACCAGACCCAAACAAGAAGAATATAACAAAATGAAATGAAAAAATCCGGGAATCCTATCCACATTTGGATAGGTGAATCCCAAGCAAAGACTATAAATCTATTTTTGGTAGAATTTGGACAAGCTATGACGACAGGAATGACCACTTCCCTAATATCGAAAGTAATAAAGTTTCAGATTTGGGGGTGCTTTTAGATTTGGCAGTCCACATTCTAAGATTCCTTTGCATCCAAAGGATAGATCGTAGCGCAGAAAGCCAGCTTGCTAATTGAATCACATAGGTTCTTGCCTCTAAAGGCCCTACCAATCCATCTCCATTCTTTGTCGAAAATCTGAATCCCCCTAGAGGAAGGCCAGCTCCGACGAAGAATTTTTTCCCAGATGTAAGAGGAGAAGGGGTAGGAAAAAAAGAGATGAGAGATGTCTTCATCTGCAGATTAGTACAGGCAGCACCTGGAAGTGGAGGCACTGATTGTTCGACAAAGAAAGGTCGCCATAAGAAGAGATTGGATCATTTCCTCCAAACTATGAAGCTATGATGGGGGATGTGATCTTGGAACCAGACAACATGATGCCAAGGGACCTTGTCAGCCGTAGAGCGAACAAGTTGCCAAGCAAAAGAGGCAGAGAAGATTCTCGTAGACGAAGCATTCCACCACACCACGTCACCATTTCCTGAGGGACTGCGAAGGAGGGAAGCACGACCCGGCCTCCAAAAGCCCCCTGGATGGACGAAACTAAATCCCATATCTCACGACCTTACTCGAGACAAATCCTTTCACCATAATGGTGAATACAGACTCTGAGAGTATTCCAATTGTCCAGCCATAAAAGAATAGATGATCCATCATCAATGTGATTCTTGATGATATCCGAAACTAAGAATCTGATCTCCAACATCTTTTTCCAAGCCCAAGACGAGCTCTAGTAGAACAAGTTGTCCATATCGCCTCTTTCTTCAGATAGGACACATAGATTCGGTCTACCCAAATACTCTTTTTCTTTGCCACTACTCTCTAAATAAGCTTTAGAATGCATGCTTTGTCAACCTCCTTGACTCTTTTGAGGCCTAAACCTCCTTACTCCTTTAGAATGCACACCAAAGACTAGCTCATAGTGTGAAGCATAGTTGTCAAGGCGTCCGGGCGGTTTATACAGGCCTGGGCACCAGGGCGCCTTGTGTGCCTGAGAAAGGCGGTCGCCCAGGGTGCCTGGGCGTCGCCTAGGCGATGCCTAGGTCGCCTTGGACGCCCAAAATGCCTGGGCGGCCGTCTTTTTCTCATATTTTTCCTTGATTTTTGAATTTTATTTAGGAGATTTATTAGGCCAGACAGGAACAACATTTATTAGGTAGTACTTATTTATGACTAATATCATTTAAGTAAATGTTTCTTTAATTTTACTTAAGATATTATTCATAAATAAGTAAATACCCCCCTATTTGAATCCAATAAAAATAGTCAAAAATTCAAATTCCAGAAGGATAAAAAGTCAACACCCATAGTTCAAGAACAAAAATCATATTTTTGGGTGCGAGGGCGATTTTCAACTTTTAAATGCTAGGTTTTTTTCTAAATATAAAAATTCTATAAATCTTATTATAATAAATCATCACTAAAAAGCAAAAGTGCGCCAAAATAATCTTTCGCTTTGATGCCCAAAAAATAATTTACATTCAGACGACTTTAAACAACATTCTCGTATTCCGAACAAGGTTTGACCGGAGTGTAACTCCTTCATTATAACTTGGATTCAAGCAATCTCGGATTTGTTGGAAAGTTGATTATGCTAGCTTTGCAACAAATTCGAGATTACTTGAACTCAAACTATATTAAAGGAGCTACGCTCCGATCAAATTCGTTAAAAGTACGCAAATGTTAGTCATAAATAATTGTTTACTTGGCGGGCGCCTAGGTGCCCAGGATGGCCCCAAACGCCTTGGATCGCCTTGTCGCCTTGACAACTATGGTGTGAAGGCATCTATTGTTGTTTGATCCCTTTCCATAGGAAAGCACTCATAAAGGATTCAAGCTTTAAGAAACTGGGCAAGGGAGATAGATATATAAAAAATAAAAAAAAACCCCTTGTCCATAAATATATGAACTTTGGATAGAATATTTAACCAATTCCAACTTCCCCGCATTGGACGGGAATCTAGCCTTCCATAACTGAAGCCTTTTGTGGAGGCAATCTAGAATCGGAGAACAATGATGGGCCAGCAATTTCGCCGCGATCGGAGGGAGCCCCAAATAAGTGTCAGGGAGGGATCCTAGAGAGCAGCTAGAGATGATCCTCAGATGCTCTGAGGTGACATCATCAACACCTGAAAGGAATAAACTCTATTTCTGATTGTATCGCGAAGCCCCGACATAGCACCAAATTAGGGGAGGGCACTATATATGGATCTAATGGATTTGGAGTTTGTTTTTGAGAAGATCATAATATCGTCTGCAAAAGTAAGGTGAGTCAACTTAATCAAACTTTCCTTTGCCTGATTATTAAAGTTAAGGTTCTTGTTCCTTATATGATTTTAGGCTTATTTCCCTCTGCAATATCATCTGAAGAGGAAACTTCGAACAGCCATCAGAAAATCCACCTTCACAATATCCCAAGCGGAAACAAAGAAACCCATATTAGAACCATACAGTCCTAGAGATTTTAGAGATTTGGTCGATGTGATGGCCAACAAAAAATCTTCTACAGATGGGCAGGCAGGCAAAGAAGACTGTTGATCTAGAGAGAGCAATTTATGAAAGAGACCCTCAGGAATGCCAACAAGAGGGAGGGAAGGGAACTTGGTCTGTAATTATTACTGAAAAAATTCACTGCTTCCTTCTTGATATTTTCATCCCCAAGAATAGGAGAACCTTCACTAGAGAGCAAAGAAGAGATGGCATTCCTATTCTGATTTGCCTTTAAATATCTGTGAAAGTAGCTCTTGTTCTTGTGCCCCGCCTTAAGTCAGTTGATATGAGCTTTCTGCTTAAAATAAACTCTTCTCCTGCAGCGACAAAGAAGCCAGCCTACTGGATAGAGCTTTTTCTTATTCCAATAGTGCTGGTTCATCAGCTATGATTTGTGTAACAAAATAGAAAATAAGAGAAAATGGAGAGAATCGATGTATGTTGCTCCTTTCCTTGTAGCTTGTATTTATTGAAAATAGAAAACAACTATTAAATAGGATCTAGGATTTTACAAGTTAGAGTCCTAATCACAAACTAAAGACAAAGTAAATTCAAAATAGAAAAAGGAAACTAATATAGCAAACTAATAAACTAATAAACTGATTAGGAGTCCATATACTAATAGGAGTCCAAGTCCTGTAAACTAGCACTAACTACTTTGACTAAGTCAAAGCAGTGTACAGTTACAATTTTATTACGCTAACAAGCTGAAGTTTCAATTGAACAGACTATCTTCATGAAATTGCATCATTACTATAATAACTTTATGTGGTGAATTTGTGAAAATGCAAAATAATTTGAAAAATAGCTGCCTACAATGAGAAATTCCCATCTGGTTATGGATAAATAGATGTATAGCCACATTGGATCTATACTGATATAGGTTTTGTAGTAATTATGATGTTAATATAATTGCAACCAACTAATATGAATGTTAGAACCACAATTTTGAGTATAATTCCATAACATCATAACTAAACGGCTTAGAGGTGTACTTTAACTGCATTAATATATTTGTACTTTCCAAGTTCTAAATACTGTATCATGCATATTTTACATTACTTGTGGTGAATCACTATAATCATTCCTATATTTTCACTTCATTAAAAAAAATCTCCAATATTTCCATTATTTTTCAAACGTTCCTGTTAAATCTTCCCAAAGTCTCCATAATTCCAATGGCAAAAGTTTCAATGATATCGAAATTTGAATCGTGGTTTTAAGTACATAATCATGCATAATTTAGAGCTTTATATCGTTTACTCTGGAAATGTTCATGGTTTCCCCATATTGCACGATTTCATTTTAATTATTTTTAAACACTCAAGAAAAATTCCAAGTAGGAAGATTAAAAATATATTGAAATTTTGAACCATGGCTGTAAGTTTAGGTGCACCCTTCCTTCGAATAGATAAACAACAATTTAATTGAACCAAAAATATAACTTAGTGAGAGCTCAAGGGGTGATGTGATAAGGACAATCCAAGAATGTAAACATGATATGAGATTTCCAAAAATATAACATCATATTACTTTATGAATATAAGATCCCTAAAATCTTTCCCTCTTATGTAGTCAACTGAGTTATGTTAGAATTTTGTGCTCCTCCCTCCTCAGCCTAAGCCGTTGGTAGAAGTGAGAGGATTCAATTAAAAAAAAGGTTGAAATTTATCATGACCCAAACCTGTACGAGGTATGAGTACAACCCTCACAAGTGCTAATCTAACGACCGACCAAATAAAATTTAAACTTAAACTTTATTCCATAAAAATGATCCATTTCAATCCAAAATAACATAATAAGACTTTAACATTACTGGTGGCAATCTATTGTATATGAAATAAAGTGATAATTATCCTTAAACTTAAACTTTATATCTCTATTACAACCATTCTAAAAATTTAAAATAAAATTGTAACGAAAATTTAAGGAGTAAATCTACGTGTCATCTATGCACCCTCTTGTTCCCCTTCGGTCACCTTGTCATGTGTGATGTCATTGTAAGGAGGGTGAGCTCACTAGCCCAATAAGATAGAATATCACAGGAGTACAACAAAAAGATGAACACAAAAAGAATTCAAGTAATAAATGAAAGAAAACTCGATTTCCAATCTCTATAACACATTCTCACTTATTTTCTATCATTTTAACACATTCTTATTTGTTTCCACTTTTGGCCAACTGCTACGAATAACTAGTTACCATTGTCTTAGTAGAGAGTTCACCACAGCCAAAACATATTTCCGGTCATCCGTTCTTGACCCCATTCTCATTCATCCACGGCGTAATAGATTGTGACTCAGATTGCAATTACTCTCCATCTAATTGTCCTCATTTACCCTCTATTAGACACAATATAACTAATTGTCCCTTTTCCCCAAATATTCAACATTTTTCTTTATTATATAACGAATCACGACTAAAACACGCAATTCTTACAAGGGAAATAACTGAGACGAGATGAAACTAAACTTTCTCTCATCACATTCATGTAAGCAATAAATCATACGAAAAACAATTAATAGGAAAGCAACCATCCACATGTTATATAAATAAATAAACAAAACAAAGGCCTAAAACATAAATCAGTAAAATTTCGGTGTCATCCTAGTGGTATATACCGGTAACATTGCACTTACCATTTTCCCTTGCACACACATTGATCGTCCTTTCAATGGTCAGTCATACAACCTGCAAATATTATGAAATTTACTATCATTAATCATTTACCAACTACCCAAGTTAAACCTAATCCAACCCTAAACTCCACTTTCAAACCCCTTGAAATAGGTCCCTAAAACAGTGTACGGATCTGTCCATAAACCTGAGATCATGTATACTGATTATACGAATTTGAAACCTACCTAATTATACTGTTATATTACTGGTTATATGAATCTGAAACCGACATACTATCTGGGATAGATGTAAATATGTATAGAGATAAATTCCGCAACTGGTAGATACATGCATACTGATGTAAATTTTGAAATGAAACCTGATATATATACCAACTGTTATAGACCTGATACAAAACTTGAGATAAATACTGATATATATATATATATATATATATATATATATATATATATATATATTCTGTATACCATTAAAAGGGTAAATTACACCAGAGGTACTTCACGTTTCAAAAATCATACTAGAGGTACCTGATGTTTTGAGAAATTATACCAGAGGTACCTAACGTTTCAAAAATATTACACTTGGGGTACCTTTTATTTTTGTACTTCCAAATTTACCCATATTTAGCATAACTTTCTTGGTCCCCTTTGGTTCACTCTCTCACTATCCCATTGCCGTAACGACTCACCACTCGGATTCCCATGTGCTCTCGTTATCTTGCCTACCCCCTCTCCTACCCCTATCCTCTTCTGTGACCCTTCCTCACTGGTGGTTTGATGTAGGCTAACCTAGGGTCTCTAGTTTATCCTACTCTTACACGACCAACTAACAAAAGGATTAAAGAAATAATTAACTAATGTGTAGGGACTGTTATGGGCAGCAACACACATGACATGCTTACGAGACTAGTATCATGATAACCACAAGTAAAGAACAGTATAAAGCCAAGTAACATGATCAACTAAGCAATTATTAATTAGGTTTCATGTCATGTTCATAATAAACCATAGGTTAAGAAGTACTAATGTGCAAAAGATGTCAAAACTCTTAAAACTAACAAGATTAAATGCCTAATGATTAGGTAAACCAATGAACATGCAAAACAGTAACTTCCCAATAATCAAAGAGATGAAATCCTAATCATAACATACTAAATATGAAGGCTTAGCTATAAAGAAACTTTTCACGGTGCTAACCATGTTAGTAAGTACTAAACACGACTAGACTATGATAGAGATTGTGTGGAATAGACTTACAAAGAAAGCATAGATGTAACTGAAATAATAAACAGCAAAAAACAATGGGAAGAAACGATAACAAAAAAATAGATATGATAGCAAACCAGAAAATTAGAAGATGTAGACTTACTAGACTGAAACAAAGAACCAGCTATAAGGGCGTTACAGCGAGTAGGGCTGTATTGTCCTTATAACCAGAAAATTCTCTTTTTTTTTTTTCTGCATTCAATAATCATAATCTGAATTTTTATTACTTAAAAAAAGCCTTTATAAGGCTTATAACCCTAATTAGAGTATAACTCTAAAAACTAATAATAAGCCAACTAAACAACTAAAAAGGGGCCCACAACTGGGACCCACAACTCTAACAAACTGAAATTCAAAAAAGGGCCCACGGTTGGGACCCACAACTCTAACAAACTAAAATTCCCACGTTTACAAACAATAAAACAGAATAAAACAAAATAAAAAATAAATAGAATCCTACAACTAATAGAATCCTAAACCTACTAGGACTCTTGGATGTCCTCATCAATTCTCCCGGTTGGGAAGAATTCACCTCCCGTGAATAAACTCGCACGATCCACAACTGGCTGCGCCCGACTAGGAGCTCATCACCACCGCCCGAGCTAGGTGATATCCTCGGAATGCGTCGTCAATCCACAAGAGAGGAGGGGAAGTTCGACGTCTCCGTCTCCGCCGCCGGTACACTCTAAACGGTCGGTCCGGCGAGGTGTCATCATCAACTCGTCCCGTTTTCTGAAGATGTCACCTCAAGGTGAGGCAATCGATATAATGCTCAAGCATATCTGGGTCAAGTCGCTGTAGCTCCTCCATAGAAACCCATGTACAATCAATATCTGGTCGTCTACGCCATCGAACTAAAAACTCTCGAGAACCGCCAGTATGGGTAGCGGTGACTCGCTCATCAATAATCTCCTCAATCTCCTCAACTCGCTGCTCTATATGGGGTATAGGAGGGGGAGGTAGTAGTATGGCTAATAGGGTCGGATGCAAAAGTATCAGCGATGAAAGGAAAAGCCACAAGGCTATCAGGATAAACTGAAGGGGCGGTAGCAGGGTCATGGTAGGAAACCAGGTCCTCAACATTGAAAATGTTGCTGATTCCCATGTCCGGATCCGGAGGTAACTCTAGCACATAAGCATTCGCTCCCACTCGCTTAAGAATTTTGAAAGGTCCTGCACTGCGAGCATGTAACTTGCTTGACTTTCCTTTGACAAAACGCTGTGGTTTAATTCGACCATTACCATGTCACCCTCTTGAAACTCTTGCGGTCGTCGATGCACATCCGCCCTAGATTTATATTGTTCGTTACTTAGAGTTATCCTGCGTCTAATCTCTGCATGCAAGTCATGTATGTGCTGCACAAAAGACTCGGCTGACTGGGATGTCCTAGAGCTAGACACAACAGGGATAAGGTCCATGGGGGTCCTAGGCTGATGACCTAGACAAACCTCAAAAGGGGACAAACCAGTGGTTCTATTTTTTGAAAGGTTGTACGCAAACTCGGCTTGGGTAAGGACACGGTCCCAACTAGTAAGGTGTTCGCCTATTAGACAACGTAACAGATTTCCTAAACTCCTATTTATGACCTCAGTTTGACCATCGGTCTGAGGGTGGAAAGCTGATGAAAAACAGAGTTTAGTACCTAACATGCGCCACAAAGTTCGCCAGAAATGACTAGTGAACTTGACATCCCTATCTGACACTATTGTCTTAGGTAAACCATGATACTTGACGACCTCACTAAAGAAGAGTTTGGCTACAATGGAGGCATCAAAAGTCTTTGAGCATGGAATAAAATGGGTCATCTTTGAGAAACGGTCTACTACCACAAAAACAGAATCATGACCTCTCGAAGTCCTCGGCAATCCTAGCACAAAGTCCATACTCAAATCTTGCCATGGGGTATGAGGAACAGGAAGAGGAGTATACAGGCCAGTATTTTGCTTCTGTTGTTTAGCAGTTTGACATGTTCGACACTGGCTAATAATTCGAGATACATCCCTCTTCAAGGTTAGGCCAAGTAAAATCGGTCCTCAACAAGGGCAATGGTTTTATCTCCACCGAAATGACCGGCTACCCCACCAGCATGTAATTCCCAGATTAGAAAGTCTCTTAATGAAGTCCTGGGAATACACAACCGAGTCCCTTTAAAAAGGAATCCATCTCTGAGTATGTAATCTGAGTGATTTGCCGATGGGTCTTCGCTCAGAGAGGTATAAGGCTCACTAAAATCTAGGCATGTAGGATACTGTTCCTTAATTTGCTCAAACCCTACAACCTCAATACTCATGGTTTGGAGCAATGCCTTAACCTGATTTTTGACTAATTTCTGTGGAAAGATGGGCATGTGAACCCTACTTAATGCATCAGCAGCAGTATTATCAACACCAGGTTTATGTTTGAGCACAAAGGTGTACTCTTGTAAGAATTCAGCCCACTTGGCATGTCTAGGGTTCAGTTTGGTCTGAGAACTTAAATATTTCAATGCCTGGTGGTCTGAATATAAAACAAATTCTTGTGGTAAGAGATAGTGTCGCCAATAGCGCAAAGCTTGGACAACCGCGTAGAATTCTTTGTCATAGGTGGAATACCGTTGCTTGGCTTCATTAAGCTTCTCACTAAAATAAGCAACAGGATGTCCTTCTTGAACAAGGACGCCACCAATTCCAGTGCCAGAGGCATCACATTGCACTTCAAAGACTTTGGAGAAATCAGGGAGACGTAGAACGGGTGATTCAGTCATTAACTTTTTGATTTCTACAAAAGCCTTAGCAGCTCCTTTAGTCCACTGGAACTCTCCTTTTTTTATGCAATCAGTGATGGGGGCCATGATGGCACTAAACCGTTGGATGAACCGCCTATAAAAGGTTGCTAAGCCGTGAAAACTTCGTACTTCATGGGTGTTAGTCGGTTCAGGCCATTCAATAATTGCTTTTATTTTCTCAGGATCAGCAGATACTCCTTGTTCTGAGACAATAAATCCTAAGAAAATGACTTGATCACTCATAAAGGTACACTTCTTTAAATTGACATAAAGTTTTTCATTCAGAAGTGTTTGGAAGACTTTACGTAAGTGATCTAGGTGAGTGGTTTGTGTTTTACTGAAGATGAGGATATCATCAAAGTAAACCACTAAGAACTTGCCATTGTATGGTCGTAGCACCTGATTCATAATTCTCATAAATGTACTCGGTGCATTGGTCAAACCAAAAGGCATGACAAGCCACTCATATAGACCGTCCTTTGTTTTGAAGGCAGTCTTCCACTCATCCCCAGGTCTAACCCGAATTTGGTGATACCCACTCTTAAGGTCAATCTTGGAAAAGATTTTCGCTCCAGCCATCATGTCTAGCATGTCATCAAGTCTAGGTATAGGAAACCTATACTTAACGGTGATTTTGTTGATGGCTCTGCTGTCAACTCACATACGCCAAGTTCCATCTTTCTTGGGTGTAAGTAGAGCGGGTACCCACGGGGGCTAAGACTTTCTCTAATGAATCCCTTCTCAAGTAGCTCATCTACTTGTCTTTTAAGTTCGGCATGTTCCTTGGGATTCATCCTATAATGGGGCAAGTTTGGCAATTAAGACCCCCGGAACCAAATCGATAACATGTTGAATGTCACGCATAGGTGGTAGTTCGGTTAGTTCATCCGGAAACAACTGCTCAAACTCTTTCGGGGAGGGGTTGAACTTCTTTAGGAGCCTCAACAAATGGATTGGGCATTTCTTTGTTAACTTGTGTGGCTACTAAAGCATAAATAACCCCGGTATCCTTACACTCTTTTTCAAACTGTTTTGCATTCATGATGTTGAGTGTTTTCGAAGGGGGTGTTCTTGGATGTGCTTCCCTTATGTTTCGGGACTTTTATCTCCTTAGGAGGACTAGGAAACAATTTGATTTTCTTACCTTTAAACTCAAAGACATAAGTATTAGCCCTCCCAAAATTAGTGATATCTCGGTCATATATCCAAGGTCTACCAAGGATTATGTGAGCAACGTCCATCTCTAAGACATCACACCATACCTTATCTTCATATCCTGCAAATTGCAAGGGGACTAAACACCTTAAAGTGACGGAATTGTAGATTGGTCAACCCAAGGCAACCTTGTAAGGCTTAGGATGTGCTTCTGGTTTGAGCCCCATTCTCGTTATAGCATTTTGGGACACGACGTTCATGCAACTACCACTATCAATGACGACACGGCAATTCTTACCCTGATGACAGGTGTAAGTAATGAAGATATTGGTGCGTCGCCAATCATCATTATTCTTGGGTTGCGACATCATACAATGGACAACTCCTAGCCTAGAGATATCTATTACATCGTCCTCATCCAAAATAATTTCATGATTGTTCTTGGGGTGTGACGCAATACAACGGACAACTCCTAGCCTAGAGACATCTGCCATTTCATCATCCTCATCCGAGATAGTATCATCAGGTCTATGCTCCTCGTATTCACCTTCTTGGGTATCCTCCGGAATAGGCTCTTCATACTCTGGTTCACCCACATACAAGTTTCGGTTTGGGCACTCCCTAGCAAAATGACCATAACCTTTACATTTGAAACACTGTGCTTGGCCACTCTTTTTGGGCGCTTCTCCCAAAATGCCTTTACCCTTATTGTCAAGTGGACGTGGAGGGTTAGGGGTAGAAGTATTTGAAAATGGCTTTCGGAAGTTAGACTCCCCAGATGGGAATCCGCTTTTCTTCTGTGGTGTGAACTTCATAGTCCCTTCTAATTCTAGTGCTATACGGAAGGCTTGAGGGACGTTTCTAACTAGGTGAGGTGCTAGGCGTAACTGGATGTCATGATTAAGTCCCGCAAGGAACCTAACTAGTGTTTGATCAACATCCTCTCGAGTCTGGCTTCGGATTTTCAATTCGTTAAATTTAGCCATGTACTCAGTCACAGACATCTTACCTTGCTTCAGGTTAGTCATGTCTTTTAGGAGTTGGTGCCTATAGGTGAGAGGTAGAAATTCCTGCTTAAGCCTTTCTTGCATCTCACGCCAAGTTGAGACAGGCTCGTGACCTAGATTTTCTTCTTGATATTCTAGTTCAATCCAGAAATCCTGAGCAGCTCCAACGAGCTTCATCTTGGCAAACCTAAACTTAAGTTCTTCAGACAGCTCATAAAATTCAAAGTACCTATCCATTCGATTGATCCAGCCTAAAAGAATCTTGGCATCTATTTGTCCATCATAGTCTGGAACATCTACTTTGATCATCCTCCTAACATCCACTCCTCTATCTCGATGTCCATAGTCATCATCATCTCCAAGAGGAGAGTGGTGTCTCTGACCTCGATATCCTCGACCTCTAAATCCTCCTCTATTCCTACCGTGGCCTTGACCGTGGAAATTGTCATCTACCCTATCATGGTCATCAATATAATCATGATGTCTATCGTTCCTAGGGTTTTCCGGAATAGTGTTGGGATTGTTCACTCTAGGTCCAATGCCGTAGCCATTTTGACCTTGCTGCCCATGAGCATTCCGATTGGTTGTTTCAAGGGCAGTAAGTCTATCAGAGAGGACTTGGATACTTTGGATCATGGGTTGGAGATTGGATGCCAACGCTTCATTGTTAGCTTTTAATATCTCTTGTAATTGCTCAGAGGTTATGGAGGTATTGGATGGGTTCGACATATTTTTGTAATTTTTACCACTCCTAGTGGACATACAAGATTGACTCCACTAAGTATCCTAACTAGCACCTAACGGACGCTCTAACCTAGGCTCTGATACCAAACTGATGTAGGCTAACCTAGGGTCTCTAGTTTATCCTACTCTTACACGATCAACTAACAAAAGGATTAAAGAAATAATTAACTAATGTGTAGGGACTGTTATGGGCAGCAACACACATGACATGCTTACGAGACTAGTATCATGATAACCACAAGTAAAGAACAGTATAAAGCCAAGTAACATGATCAACTAAGCAATTATTAATTAGGTTTCATGTCATGTTCATAATAAACCATAGGTTAAGAAGTACTAATGTGCAAAAGATGTCAAAACTCTTAAAACTAACAAGATTAAATGCCTAATGATTAGGTAAACCAATGAACATGCAAAACAGTAACTTCCCAATAATCAAAGAGATGAAATCCTAATCATAACATACTAAATATGAAGGCTTAGCTATAAAGAAACTTTTCACAGTGCTAACCATGTTAGTAAGTACTAAACACGACTAGACTATGATAGAGATTGTGTGGAATAGACTTACAGCAAAGCATAGATGTAACTGAAATAATAAACAGCAAAAACAATGGGAAGAAACGATAACAAAAAAATAGATATGATAGCAAACCAGAAAATTAGAAGATGTAGACTTACTAGACTGAAACAAAGAACCAGCTATAAGGGCGTTACAGCAGTAGGGCTGTATTGTCCTTATAACCAGAAAAAAAAACAGAAAGAGAAGGAAGAAGTATACTGTCCACGGGAGAGAGGGAGAAGGTAGTTGCTGTACCTGCAAGAGAGAGAGAAGAAAGAGAGAGAGAGACGAGAAAGAGAGAGAGACGAGAAAGAGAGAGAGAGACGAGAAGGAGAGAGATGAGAAAAGAGAGAGTACGAGAGATATTTTCTTTTCTCTTCTCTTTTTTTTTCTGCATTCAATAATCATAATCTGAATTTTTATTACTTAAAAAAAAGCCTTTATAAGGCTTATAACCCTAATTAGAGTATAACTCTAAAAACTAATAATAAGCCAACTAAACAACTAAAAAGGGGCCCACAGCTGGGACCCACAACTCTAACAAACTGAAATTCAAAAAGGGCCCACAGTTGGGACCCACAACTCTAACAAACTAAAATTCCCACGTTTACAGCAATAAAACAGAATAAAACAAAATAAAAAATAAATAGAATCCTACAGCTAATAGAATCCTAAACCTACTAGGACTCTTAGATGTCCTCATCATGGTTGCTCATCACCAAGTCACAAATCTCGACGTACACACCTTCGGTGAAAACTCCGCACCCCAACTTATTGTTTTTTCGGCGGGTATACTAATGATCAGACACCAAATAAGGGTAGTTCAATAAAAAATGATCAGTCCCTGAAAATTTGAGGTAGATCTAATGGTTAACTTAGAGGATGCCAACATTAAATAGGGTTAATGTTGGAAATATGAGAACAGGTACCTCTGGTATGATTTTTGAAACGTGAGGTACCTCTGGTATGATTTCTCAGAACGTTGGGTACCTCTGGGTAATTACGCTTATGTATATAAAACTCTATATAATTCAGTGTACAAATTAGTATATAAATCATTATAAAAATCAGTATGTAAATCAGTATAAAAATCAATATGTAAATCAGCTATTTAAATTAGTATCTTAGTACTGATATTTAAATCTGCTGCTGGTATATGAATCCGATATAGAAACTTACCCAAAATCCACTATAAGTACTGATATATCATATACTGGACTATATATAAACTTTGATATTGATATAATAAATCTGTATAATGTATGTATTGATGTATATAAATGGTATACACACTAGTAAAAAATCTGCCTTAAAGACTGTATATAAAACAGTATAAAAAATCAGTATGAAAATCTGTATATAAATTTGTATGAAGAAAGAAAAATCTACTGAAATATTGCTACTACAAATATGATCTGATGTATCAACTAGCATGATCTTGAACATAAATCTGATATGGATATATATACATGAATCTGATCTGATACCTATACATACGTTGTGATAAAATCTGATATGATGTGAAAACACAAACTTATCTAAACTTGTATAGAAGTTGTATAATATATAATGTACAAATCTGATACTGATATCTAAGACAAAGGAAGTTGGGAGCCTGGGATCGATGAACATGAGCCTTAAAGTTGACATTGAACTCTGGTATCAAATTTTTTTTTACGATCCTGATATATAGACTGATATGCAAGTATGCAACTTGGGATAAATCTGCTTTTATATATCGAGAAAAATCTGGCATAAGTCTATATTGTATAATTAAAATCTAATCTGTTGCTAGATGCAAGCTGAGATGAAACTGACATGTATCAGATAATCTGCAACTAATATATATATATATATATATATATATATATATATATATATATATATATATATATATATATATATATATATATATATATATATATATATATATATATATATATATATATATATATATATATATATGTATGGGAAAATTATTCGGACCTCCCCTTAACATTTCGTTAACTACACGAATTTCCCTTGTCACTTATTGACTTACACGTGCATCCCTCGTGAAGTGGAACTTATAGCACCTTAGTCCATTCGGTTAGGAAATGGACGGTAATTACTGATATAAACATATGTTTTTTTTTAAGTACCAAAATACTCTTCCACTACATCTTGGAACCCAAACCTTGTTTCTGCGTATCTTATGCGAATAACTGCTACATCTTCTCCCATGGAACCCAAAGAGAATAGTTTAACACCTGTGCCGGAGACTGTATCAACACCGTCAACGGTATCTTAAGCAGTGGCAGTGACTTCCGACATTGCCATAGATACTGGAGTCGGGTTCAGACCACGCCCCCGAACAACCTCCCAAGACAATGTATACTGAAACACTTAAATTGAACGCAAATCTTCGAAGTTGTACAAGGTCAATGATTCAATGGCATAACGAGGCGCTTGGGAGGAGATGAATGCAGATTTATTTTCAGGTATGAATGAGTAATTAACAGATTCATCAAGATTCTTACTCTCTGGACTTGGCTTGGTTCTCCGGACTCAGGCTATGCAGGAACCAAATCAGACAACCGGAGAGCGCCAAAAGAACTAAACCAGCCACAATTCCACTTCACCAGGGACTTTTGTGTAGTTTAGGGAATCTCACCATCTCACCATCTTCAACCTCACGATCTGGTTAAGAACCAGAATTGAAGGTGGAAAACCAAGGTTTGCTTCAGGCCAAATATCTCTCTCATTCAAATACCAAGACCGAAACCTTGAGGGTGAGAAGCTGACTTGTAGCCCTATCAAACTCAGTCAAGCATCTCACAGGTTGATTCGTAAATCAAACATCTTCTTCAGCTCAAGAACTCCAAGTTTAAGGGAAAGTTGCTGACATGATACGCTACTGAATCCTCCAAAACAGACCCAATAATCAACTAGAATAAAAATTAAAATTACAGAGAGGAAGGCGAAGTAGGTAGGAGAGTGAAGTCATCCTCCAGACGTTGGCGAGAGAGGAACAACAAATCCTTGGAGGCTGTAAACTACAATCACGCCATTGTTGCATAGATCTAGATGTGTGATCTCAACACAGCGGATGTAGATCTGGAAGTGTGATCTTCTATCATGCACAGGCGCAGGACCTTAACCCTTTACACTCTCCCGCTCCACTGAAATTCCACTCACTGAGACACCATGGGAAAAATGTGATCTTTTAAAAAAGAATACACATTTGGTTCGTTCTATTGCTTACGTTCCATTTTTCAATTTTTCATTGATGTGAATTCATCACGAGATATCCTTGCCAAACATCTCGATCAAGTGCCCGTAAATCTACAAAGTATTCTGCTTATTTGACATCGCCATCTCTCTCTCTCTCTCTCTCTCTCTCTCTCTCTCTCTCTCTCTCTCTGATTGCTTAACATTTGTTCAATGTCCTTGAACTCATGTCCCTATTTTTTTTTGCATGATTCAATTCTTGCTTGAATTTTACACCGGCGGAGAAGAAATGGCCAAAGTAGGCAGGAGACAGCGTGTTTCATCTCATCGTCCATGTGCTTAAGGTAGGTAGCTTCCAATCTCTGTATCAAAAAAAAAAAAAAAAAAAAATCTGAAACCCAGCAGAAAAGAACCCATCCACAGAGGAAAAATACAGAATCATCGAAGAAGGGAAAAGAAAAAGAGGAAAGAGCGAATGAATAAATCTAATGACACTCCTTCAGCTCTACTGTCAAACAAGGGTATTTTGGTCAGTAAAATGTTTAAGTTAACACTGTTAGTTTTAGGGAGGTACGTGTAAGTGTATAAGTGTCAGGGGAGGTCCTTGTAGTAAACGAAATGTCGAGGGGAAGTCCTAGTGATATATATATATGAACTGAATAGTGGAGCTCTGAACGATATATACAAATCCTAGACTGTATATACAGATTTTAGATTGTAAAGAAAATCTGCATATACCTGTACTATTATATGATTGGCACTTCAAATCGAAAGGGAAAGAGATTATCAAACAAATACTAACCTCGAAATAAATGCTGCTGTTTACTTCCTCTCATTCTTCTTCTTCCTCTTCTTTTCCTTCGCCTTTTTCTTCTTTTTCTTCTTCTTCTTCTCCCCCTCTCTCATTTTTATGTTCTTTTCTTTTCTTTTTTTCTCTCCCTTGGGCGAGATTTGATTCCCCTCTTCTTTTTGGTGAGCGTCCTAGTGCACAAGGTACTCGCTACTGTTGGGGTTGGGGAGGGGCAGAATGTACGCAGCCTTACCCCAGGAACCCAAGATTTGATTCCCCTCCCCTTTTTGCTTCCTTTAATTTTTCTTATTGCTTTAGTGTTCTAGATTTATCCTTCACCCATAGTTAACCCAACTATTGGGTTATCAAAATTTTAAATGCTAGCAAGGAAGGCAGATCAGCCTTCCATTCTAATATTATCCTCCCCCCTTTAGGCTAAAATGTGGTCTAGATTCACAAGGTACAATGAATCTCTATATTTGAAATTCAAAATTTCAGAAGGAAATCAAAATTCAAAAGTTCACCTATCAACATAGTGGGCCTTAGTAATGCCCACGAATTTAAGATTAATTTAAAATATAAAAATAAAATATTATTAATACAGCATCTTACCCACATGGCACTCCAAGCATCTAGTCGTCACCTCGTGACACCAATCGTCACCTCAGACAAAAAATAAATAGTTAAACAATTTGAGCATCTAATCGTCACCTAGTTTTCTGAACGTCACCTAATGACACCAATTGTCACCTCAGACAAAAATAAGTAATTGAGCAATTAGATGACGAAATCTGGGTTGTTACAAAATCAAATACAATATCATGTTTTGATTTTCCTTCTGTTGCCCATGAGGTGGCCCCCCTGGTTTGAAGTGCAAAGGTATCTCTACCTCATTGAAATAAACATGTTTTCTTACAGTTCTTTAAGCACATTGCCTGACACAACCATCCCACGACAAGTCATAGGTGTTCACCCACCTTATATTTCCGTAACTGATTAGGTACTAATATTCAATTAACAATCCTCCTTACACTTTCAGAATCCTTTCTTACGGACAATCCCCCCCTCCACCCTCACCCTCATCCTATTGCTACAGAGGCATACACACTTACATATTTATATGCAGATATATTATGTATTTCTCAGTTTTTCCATATTGCCTTTTGGGTTCTTCTTTTGTTTATCATAAGATTTGGGGCACAATACATCAAAAGGTTAACATGGCCTAAGCATGAATAACTAAATGTTCAGTGCAGTAATTTTTCTTGTCTTGTGGCTGTTATATCTGCTATTTTGTGAGTTAGTTTCTTTTTTAATTCTTTTCATCCACACTTGTAACTTTTTATATTTTCTGTATTAACTTATTCTTAATTTTCCATATATAAAAAATTTACGATGTACCAAAGAAATCACCTTTCCTTGAATTTTGTTGCATATGACCAGGTTAGAGTTTTCTTCTTTGCAGTGTTAGAGCAATAGTTGCTGTAAATCTTCATAATTATGGAAGTGGAAGGAATCCGTGGGGTAATCTAAAGCCAGAATATTTGGAAAAGGTAGGCATATTTGCACATTAGGTTGACTTGTGAACGTCCTGTAGTTGAAAGTGAAGTTTCAACAGTTATTATTTTGACATGAGGTTTAGAGTTATAACAGGGGTTACTGTTCTAGCCTTCTATTATGTTAAGACTTAATGTGAGTTTTGACAACTGCAGAAAGTAGATCAGTGGGGTTCCTGTTCTGGTCTTCTGCAGTTTAAATCACATTACGTAGAAATACCAAAAAGAAAATAGGGGGAAATTTTGATACTGCATTTGGATTTGGCTTGTGATATTTCATGCTTCTTCTCACCCTTAAATGTTTTAGCTAGAAATGGGGATTTCATACTTCCAGCTTCAGAAAATACAATCTGAACTTCAACTCAATTAAACCTTATTCTAACCAAAGGGTTTTGGCCACGTGGATCTTGTTTCACCATTCAACCCTAAAGCTATATTTGTTGTCAATCCTAATCCATGCTTGTATTTTCTTAACAATCTTCACAAAGTCATCATAGGTCTACCCCTTGCTCTTTTTGCTCCTTCAATCTGAATCACATCATTCCTTACTGGTGCACTCCAAGGTTTTGGTTGCATATATTAATGCCACATCAAACAATTTTCTCTCAATTTATCATGTGCCAGAGCAGAGGTACTCCAAAAGTATCTCTAATGTGTTCATCACTTTTATATCTTGTCTAGTTTTACCACTTTTCCTCGTATTTGCTACACTGATTTATTTATATGTTATTTATTCACCACCCATGATTCATTTCATACATAATTGCTGATCTTATAGTTGTCCTATAAAATTTACTTTTGAATTTTAGTGGAATGTGTCAATAACATAACAGTCCCAAAGCACTTCTCCACTTCATCCACGATGCTCTAATTCTATGTACAACACCATTCCCTTTTTCTCCTGCTTTATTTAGGATTGAACGTAAGTATACAAAATTTTTACTTTAAGCTATCTACCTATCATCAATTATCACTGCCCACTTTCAGTCCTATGCTTACTTAAGTTGCATTTCATATACTCTGTTTCCTTTAGTGGTACTGACCTTTGTCAATGGAGCACTGATAGGCATACCAGGCCACTAGTGAGTGGGGGCGCTTCTCTTCTTTCATCCCCTGTTTTCCTCTGCTTCAGCTGTAAGCTTCTAAATCTACGTGCTGGCTTTGATTTCCGTTAGCATTCGCTCCTTCCACTATTCAGATATGCCATTATCTATTTTGTGTCTATTTGTCTTTTCCTCAATTGCTGCATCATAACATGGTTAGAAAGATACATAGAAGTGAAGAAGGATCCGACGTCATTTGGATGATTTGAAAATTTAATTACTGGTGGAAGATAGCCTGATTAATGGCTTCTTCGGTTTTGATCAAGCTTATGACCCTAGAACAGGTGGGCAGGAATGATGAGGATTGTTCTGTTCAAAATTTCCCAGGCCTTATTCATATGTTTTGATCCAGCATAGCTATTTCCTTCCCCTTCCAACGATTTATGCATACAAAAATTAATAACAGTTGGATATTACCAAATGTTTTGATTTGTGAGAAATACTCATTAATGAAATTTTCATTTACTTCTCAGAGAGGCTTTGTTGAGGCCCATGTAGATGATGGTCTTCTTGAAATCTTTGGCCTAAAGCAAGGATGGCATGCTTCACTTGTCATGGTTGAGCTCATCTCCGCCAAACATATTGCCCAGGTACTACAGTTACTTTTCAGTATGGACTATTCTAGGTCTGATTGGAAACCTCGACTTTTGTGATATAGACAATTTTGTATAATGGGTTTATATGTATGTGGATTTAAGTGGGTCATTTAGTGGTATCATGTTCTGATTATTATTTTGTAACAGAATGTAAAACATATGATTGCACAGGCAAACTACTATAAATTAATCTTTGATGGAGATTACAATTTGTTAAATCAGTAAAAAGGCTGTGTTTTCTCGATGGGCACATTTAGGAAGGAATTGTTGCTGTAGATTTTCATGCATTTATATTATAGTCATTAGTGTGGTATTGGTGAGTCATACGGTACATTAAACCACATTATGGAATTTAATACAGCATCAAATGTGAGTTTGAGTTTTTTTTTTGGGTAAATGAATGAAAATATTAACAAAGCCCCAAATGAGGAGAAACCAGACCTAGGTTATCCTAAGGATAGAGCTAGGCTCTTTATAAAATCAAGGGAGAACCCCAGAGAGAAACAAAAGAAAAACAAAAAAATACAGCCACATCAAGCGATGGCGAGGTTCCAAGAGGACAGGATGAAGCTATTCCAGATAGAAACAAGGGGTTGAGAGGCCAAAGGCATGATGCTTCCTCGACCATTGAAACTGATTGTTTCCCAAATTTGGGTAAAGGATCTCGATTTGGGTGTCCACTTTCTCAGATTCATTCCAAACCATATGCGGTACCAAGTTGCAGCAAAAGCAAGCTTAACAATAGTGTCACATGGAGACTTATCTTTGAACTTCTTAATTATCCACTTCCTTTTCCAATCAAAATGACGGATCCTTCTATAGTAAGGTCAGCACTTCCCAAGGATTATTTCCCAAATTCTTTTAGAAAATGGGCACTCAAAGAACAGAAGATGGATGTCTTCTCCTGAGGCCTGACAAAGATCACACCTAGCATTAGGAATGATACCCCAGCTATGGAGAAGGGCTCCTGTAAGCAGAGAGTAGGGATGTAGTCGGATTGAATTCGAATTGGATGCACTACTATCTGAATATGTATCCGTTTAATATCATATCCGAAACCCGGCGGATGAAAAAAAAAAACAAATCCGAATTCGAAAGTTAATCGGATATCCGGTTAAAATCCGATTTGAATTTGGAAAATGGAATTATAATACAAATTGTATGGAAAATGAGAAAGAAAAAAAAAACCTAGTTTAAAACAAATATATTGCCTACCCTAAGAAAATAAGAGACGAAACCTTAAATGGCTATATAACATTAAGGCTATATGCATCTTAACACTCTAAAATCTAAGGTTATATGTGTCTAACACTAGGCTAAACGGAGTGGATATAATCATAACCGTTTGACTGATGTCCGAATCCGCATCAGAATCCGACCCCTATTATCAGAATTCAAATCCGAATCCGATTGTTCGAATTCGGATTCCCCTAAATGGATGCGAATTCGAATCGGAGCCGGATTTTCAGCTATCCATCTACATCTTTAGCAGAGAGTGGGTCAGGGCTCTCCAAAGGATAAAACTATGGCGAAGATAATTGCCTTTAAACCACACCACATCAAACCAAGGAATTTTCGGGTTGCGGGGTCTAAAGAGATCCCAAACGGAAGCCTATGAAAACCTTCCGGAGGAGGAGGCTATCCAACTGACAAGGTCACTACTCCTAGTAGGTCTTTGAGAGATGGAGTTTAGCTCTTCCCAAGCTTGCACTAGTCTAGGGGAAGAGGCTCGACCAGGACACCAAACCCCCTCAAAGATGATGGAAGAAACATTAGCAAGCCTATCATGACCATACTCGGGTCGAATCCTTTCACCAAAAGTCCAAACAAGTACACCCCGGGAGTGCAAGTTATCAAGCCACAAGAGGGTCGAGGTTTCATCATCAATAATACTTTGTATGGAATGGATGGCCAACTGTTTATGCTGTGGGATAGCTCTCCAAACCCAAGAAGAATTGGAGTTCGAAGTAGCTGTCCAAATTGACTCTTTTTTTAGGTATGTACTATAGATCCTATGAATCCAAATGCTCTCTTTTTTCTCAGCCACCCGCCATATGAGCTTGATAATGCAAGCTTTATTTACCTCTTTAACTCTCCGGAGACCAAGGCTGCCCTCCTCCTTAGGCAGATAGACTTTGCCCCAACCGATAGAATTGATAATTTGTTGTTGTCCTCTCCTTTCCACAGGAAGGCACTCATCAACCTTTAATTTCCTAGGAGATCGAGCTGGGCAAGTTGAACATCCCAGTCCAGTATAGATATGAGCTTTGCATAACTGCTCTGATAAATTCCAGCCTACCTACATAATAGATGAATTTGCTTTCCATAGCTACTGCTTCTTCCTTAGCCTATCAAAGATGGGGGAGCAGTGGTGAGTAGAAAGCCAAGCAGAAATTAGAGGCAATCCAAGATATGTAACTGGAATTTTCTCAACGGAAAATCCGAAATGCATCTGAGGGTCTCACAACGCGATTCTTCAATACCAGCAAGGTTGATGAAGGACTTTTTCTTATTGACCAAGAGGCCGGACAACAAGCTGAAATCTGCCAAAACCTTCGAGATGGAAGTTATGGACTTTACATTTCCTTTAGAAAAAATCATAACGTTGTCCGCAAAGGCCAGATGGGTCAATTTTAAGGCCTTGCAATGAGGGAATAAGTCAATCTGGTTCTAAAGAAAGGTTTGTTGTATGGCTCTGGATAATCCTTCCAAGATAAGGGTGAACAAGATAGGGGACATGGGACATTGCTATCTGATACCTATGCGAGACTTGAAGAACCTGACCAGGTTACCATGGACCAAGACTGAGAATCTGGAGGAGGATATGCAGTGCCAGATCTATTGGCAGAAGCACTCTGGATAAATCATTATGGTCAGAGCTTCCATGAAGTATTCCCATCTGACAAAATCATAGGCCTTGTGCAAGTCTAATTTCAAGATAGCAACAGGAGGATGATTCCTTCTCTCAAAAATCCTCGGGTGAGGTCATAATATTATTGACAATAAAACGACCTTTGATGAAGGCTGATTGGTTGGGACTCACAAGATCATCTATCACTTCATTCAATCTATGAGCTCGCAGCAATGATTCTTATAAATGGTGTTTCTCAAGGAAATGGTTCTAAAGTCAGTACTAGAACATGAGTCTTCTTCTTCGGAATGAGACATAGAAAGGTCTGGTTGACTTCTTTAATCTAGAAGGGGTTGGAAAAAAAAGCTTCGAACAGTTAACAAGAGGTCCACCTTACTGGTTTCCGACACCACTGTAAAAAAGACCATGCTGAATCCATCCGGCCCCGGGGCCTTATGCGATTTGATAGATCTGATGGCCTTGAGAATTTCCTCTTCTGATGGAATAATAGCCAGTCTAGAACTTTGCTAAGGGAAAGAACTTTATTAAACAACCCCACAGGAATGCAACCAAGAGGCAGGAGAATAGGTGGATTGTAAAGTTGGGAGAAGTGATCTTTGGCAATCTTCTTGATCCTTATGACTTCTGAAACCAATGATCCATTCTCAGCCTGCAGGGAGGAGATGTGGTTCCATTTTTGGGAAGCTTTAACTGACTTGTGAAAGTAGATAGTATTTTTATCTCCTAGTTTGAGCCAGTTGATTCTAAATTTTTGCTTGAAGAAGCTTTCCTCTTGAGCTATCAAAGTGGCAAGCTTCAAAGAAAGGGCCCTCTCTACATCTTTTAGATTTCGGTTCTGTAATGCCCCTTGAAGCTCTGACTGAAAAACATTGAGTTCCATTCTGCAATCCTGAACCGCATTAGTAATATTCCCAAAGGATCTTTTATTCCATGAAGCGAGGGCACACTTGGTCTCTCTTAATTTCTTAGCAATGCTGACAAGAGGGAGGAGGGGGACCATAGGAATCCTATCCCAAGCCTCTTTGACAACCTGCTGAAACTCAACATGGCTGCTACGCATATGAAAATATCTGAATGGTTTTTGGACCGAACTAGACATAGGGGGAGATGATGAGTATGATCAGACTATGGTGTGAAACCCTCGACAAATCAAAACAAGCCTCAGAAGAGCGAAAGTTTGTCAGCCAGCCGTCATTGACCACAACTCTGTCCCTCTTACAAGAAACCCTTTTGTCGCCAATCCTCCGATTGGTTCAGGTGTATTTGAACCGACCCATTTGTGGTGTACCATTATGATCGAATCAAGGCAATCAACAAACTCTCCACCTGACTGATTATCAAAGTTCCCATCCACTTTCTCATGGACGTGTCTGACGACATTAAAAACTCCCATTAATCCCCAAGGGTTTCCACCCATTGACAATTGGATCTTGCACATATCCTCCCACAATTTTCTCCACTCTATCTAGAAGCATAAACAGTAGTAATATAGAACACATTCATGCTAGGAATCTCTTCAACTTTCATTTTTATATTCTGGTCGTCATGGAATTTAGTGCAATATTGCTACAGTGAAACATCTCTTGTTTCCTTTCCTTGTTGCGCCAGTCCCCATCTCTGTTTCTCTAATCCTTCATTTCCTCCTTCCATCTCTTCATCTACAAGTACTCCCAAACCTCTACCATTGTCCTCACCCTTGCTTTATGCAACCCCACCTCCCACCCCCTTCTCTCCCGCAATATCTCATTCCATGTATCTTCGACTACCCTGGTCTCCACCTCCAACGACTGTGCCACCAATCACTTTGGCGGCATTGAATATTGGAATTGTGATGACAAGGCTGACCCTAAACTGCTTCAGCCAACCCCATTAATGTAGTCTAGAGTCTTGACTAGTCTGGGAAGCAGTCCCAGATAATCACTGTTAAATAGTAGTATGACAAGGTTTGTCAGCTACACTCGAGGAACTAAAAACAGTATTCAGTGAGAGATAACAAGTTGGAAAGAAACACGGATCAAACACTTTGTGTAATTATTTTCCTCTGCCCTTCTTTGATCTTCTCCAACATATAACTTTGTTTTATTGCTCCAGAGTCCAGAGACATTCAATTTTCTTCAGCTTACACTTTTCAGGGGATGGCAATACTGTAGGTGTTACAGCCAAATTGATTTATAGATTGAAGGACTGCAGAAAAAATCCATGATTGGGACATTTGAATAGAGGTAAGGAATGGAAGCCAAGGCCCTAGAGGGTTTGAGTTACCCATGGGAGTGAGAAAGAAATGCAGTAACTGGGGCTGGGTCTGGGGGGACATCCCTTAGTGTTCTACATTGATCAAACATGTCTTATTTCCTGTATCTGAATGGGGGCATACACAATAACATATATAGATGTCAACCTATTTTGAATATTTCTACCATGCCTCAGAGTTGATATAATGCACCAATATCAAAGGCCATGAGCCTTCTTCATAAGAGATCCTTTTCTTGTTTTGCTTTTATAGAGAACCTTTTGCCTCAGTTTTACATGTGTTGTATGATTTGGTTGCCTTCTGTTTCTCATGATAGGTACAGTGACTGAAATAACAAAAAGTACCCTGATTATATTTTCATATTAATCATTCAATAGATGTTGTGATAGGGAAATTTTTCTTCTTACCTAGAAAGCCTGTCTTCGTCAAAGGCTGCGCTTCCTGAAATCACTGTTCAAGGATGCCCTTGGGTCTCAAATTGTTTGGGGTCCATGCATACGACGACCCAGACTTCAAGTTTACGTCTCTGTCGTGCTGGGCCTATGTATGACATATTGGATTAACTCTCCCCCCAGGCTTTCATCAGGTATGATGTTTTGCAGATGGGCATGGCAGGGGAAGGGGTCATAGCAGGCGCAGGGGGGGGGAATGCTGCAGGGATAGGGGGAAGATAGCCGGGACGGTGAGACGTTTTTGCCGCAGGATCTGGAGAGGGAGAGGGGGGGGGGGGAGCTGGGTAGAAATTTGGTGCAATTTTGTTGGTTTGTGAAATTACTCTATCCACCCTCAACTGATTGAATAACATAAATGAAGTTTGAGGGTTAAAAAAATCATAGTGGTGCAATCCACTTCACTCCCCATAGTGCCGTGAAAGATTACCCATATATGTATATGGATATAAGAAAAGAAGAGTAGTCATGAAAGACTTCCTCTTCTTTCTTTAAGTGAGACCACATCTGTGTGTGTGTGTGTGTGTGAGGGAACGGGTGTGTTTTTGCGAGAAAAAATCACTCTCAGATATAAAAAAAAGAGAGACGGCCACAAAAAGACCGGATTTCTCTCTGGAGTTCTCTCGGTTTTTGTTTTCTCTCTCCGTATAAACTATTGGTGGACAAGAGTTGCCACGGGTATTTGCTGCATACCTCAGCTGCTGATTTGGAGAAGAGCTATATTCCCTTGGTGGTGTGGCGCTTGTGACACTCAAGGTAACTAGTTCTCCCTTTCCAAGAGTTAGAAATTATGTTTTTGAATTCCCTATTCCCTCAATAGGTCTGAATCTGTGGCATAACCGCATAATTGGATTGAACATAAATAAATTTAAATTCTGCTGCGTATCTGAGGCATAATTGGATTGAACATAAGTAAATTTAAATTCCGCTACGTTTTCAATCCATGAAAACTGTTTCCCTCACGACATTGATGTTTCATAGACTTGACCCAGCAAGAAGGGTCAGTTGGTTGTGTTTCTTATATTATAGATATTTATGACAAAATGACATTGAATCTTTGATTCTTAACAAAGAACAGATGAAGTAAATGAAAATGAACAAAGCGTTGTCTACTGAAATTTCCTAACTTTATATACTTATATATTTGTCAGTTATCCAATGCTGGACCCCTATGGGGACCCATTTCATAATTGTGTACAAAGGAATGGACTCACAAATAGCCAAAAATTTGAAAGGGTGCATACAAAGAGTCAGAGGTGATTGTTTGACCTTTACTTTTAGTGGTTTCCATCTGGAAGCCGGTTTCATTTTTCTTTCCATTTTCTTCCGCAAGCGCTGCTCCCGGATGAAAGGATTATAAAACAATTCCTCTAGCTTCGAAATTGGACTTGTCCAATGGCGCCTGTATTGTTGATGTAGTTCCTGTAAGCCATGGACACCTATTCTAACAGCTAGAGGAAACCGCCTCAACACATTCGGGTGAAGTTGAAGTTGCGAAGTTGAGGAAGAAGCAGTGTAGGATGAAATAAACCTCAAAGAAGTAGGATGAAACAAAGGGTGTTTCTTCCCTGTAAATAAATTGAAAGTGGAAATCATTGGGCACTAATGACTCAAAGTCGCTCTCGCCCTTTGGGGCTTTTAAATAAGTAGGTATAGGTGGTCCCGGCTTTTACCGAGAGAGGAGTGGGAAAATGGAATAAAGCACCAGAAACTGTTCTTCTTTTAGGGGACAACTTTTGCTATTTGATTGATTAGAAGAGTTGGGTCTCCGGTGCTGAACCCAACTGACGCTTAGCTTCTGACTCGGATCGGACATCTTATCTTGCCTTATTCCGTTTTTCAAAAGCTTTTCATGTGTAGCAACCCCCCCCAAAAAAAAAAAAAATCCAAAAGGGAAAAAAAGAGAAGAAAAAATGTACTGAAATATGGAGAAAAGGTTGTACTGTCATAAAAGCATGCATCTTTTTGTAATAGCTTGTCGATCTTGTATTTTGATCATGTGTATGTCTGTGTGTTTGTGGGTGGAGAGTTCTCTTTATATGTGGAAGTTCCATACCGAGCTGGTACTTCACCTGCCTGAAGGGGTCTACATTTGACAGAAGATACTAGTTGATAATGTACCTAGTCTCTGTAATGCCTTCAATCTAAACTAAGGTTCTTGGTTTTTTTTTTTTTTTTTTCTCTTATTTTATTGTGCTTGTGACAGCATGCAAAATCAGTTCTGCTTTCCATTCCTCCTAGTCTATAATGTATCTCTATAATGCAGTCAATCTATACTACGGTCCTTGTTTTGTTACTTGTCACATTCTGTAAAATAAGTTCTGTTTTCCAGTCCTGTTTTATACTCGTCCCAAATTAAATGTCTTGAATCGTTACTTTGTTTTTTCCTATCTGAAGACCAATGTTTATTGAAAGATCAAAGTTTCTAGTAGTCAAGACAGGCCTAACATCTTTTTAGTGCGAGAGCATCGTGTCAATCTTCGAGAAAATATTTATAGTGTCGACTTTCAAATGTTTGTGCTTGATACTGTGGTCCATAAAGAATTAATGATTAATCCTAGTCAATAACCACGCTCTATTGTGAATTAGATCATATTTAGAGTTGAGGAGTAGAATATTACTGATGTTATGATATCCTTTGGAATTATGACTGGTGTGTTTCAGGCTGCTGCACTTCGTTTAGAAATTAGAGGTGGGGAGTGGAAAAATGCTTACATGCAGATGGATGGGGAACCATGGAAACAGCCATTAGACAAGGAAGATTCAACATTTGTGGAGTTGAAGAGGATGCCTAATCAATCGTTAATGATAAATGGAGAGTGATTTTGCTGGCTTATCATTGATTTAGGTTTACATCCTTGAAGCAAGTTCGAAATTACAAATGATTCGGACACCATGTAAAGCCATTTAAATCTTCCGTGTGCTTGTAATTAATGTTCTGCTTATTTAACTATTTTTGCAAATTCTGGTGTATAAAAATTCATCATTGGTGAATTCTCTTTTTTTTAATTTCATTTTAGCAGAAGAACAATTCCTATGCGTGGTTTGCTAGTGTTTGCGTACATTATGTGAGGGTAAGCCCATTCCATGTGAAAATTCTGGTAGATATGGTGAAAGCTTGATGTCCACATTGATCGGAACCTTTATGATTACAATTCAGCTAAATGGGTCTTCTTTGACTCATGTAGAATAACGAAGTACGGATACTTCTGCACAAAACCAGACTGTGTTCTTGCTTTTGATATTTTCAAAGCTTTAAGGTGTCATTTGAAATAGAAATGAACATGCAGAATAGCTACGAACACCTTTTCAGAACAGAGAATGGTGCATTTAAATTATTCACATCAACTAACTGTGAAAAAAGTGATGTATGGAGTTCCATGTGAGTGTCAGAATCCAAGAAGCAACACTGCAACAAGGAAATTTTCTTGAATAAAGTACTGTCTATTAAACACTGAGATGTCATGTGAACAATGATGTGTGTATATTTGTCTTCTGTTGTAAAATTTTCTTGAATAAAGTATATTAGGACCTCTAGTTCTGCCACGTGGCAAATATTAGGACCTCAGGAAACCAATGATCAATGACAACAGAAACCATCCTTCAAGATTGAATCAAGAAGCCACACCAGAAACACCTATAGAGAAATCAACAGTGCAAAAAAGTTGTAGCTCATGCTTCCCTTACTTGCTGAGGGCTCAACGAGATATAATGTTTACCTGATAGAACTTAATTAAGAAAAGCCCCGAAGACATGAAAGGGTAAAATTGCAGATCAAAATTCAGTGGGATGGATTTGTGTTATTACGTTTGTATGATTAGGGCATAAAGAGAAGCTTTCTTATAAGGGATATGCAGGATGTCAATGAAGATAATTTTGTCATAGATAAGCTTTTGGGAATGATGATATGGCAATTCTAACAATTGGTTGCATGGTATATGCCTTGGATTAGTGACAAGTCAAATTACATGATGAGTCCGACGACTCAATAATAGTGTGGAAGTCTGATTCAATCAAATACATTCCCATGTATTTCCATGCATCCCTATGCGTATGGCATGTAGTCTCACGTGGTCTTGGAATTTGGGGAACAAAGTCATCAAACAAGAGTAAAGAAATAGAGGTGTAAATTCAAATCCAAGAATAAGACACATGATAAGAAATTCAAGAGCAAAATCAGTTTCAAAAAAAAACCTTTGAAGGGTCCTTATCATACATTAGATTTTGGGGAGAGAAGTTATATGCATACTTAGGGTTTGTTTTTTAAATGGCTCTTAAACTATTCTTCATTGGGCTATCGATTTTAGACTTGTTAGAACTTAGAAAACCCGTCTCAAAACCATTCCATCCCATTTATATTAGTCCCAACCTGCCTTGATTTCTAGAACCGTTCCATTTAGTAATGAAACAGTTATGGAACGGATTTTGGCGAACCGGTTCCCGATTCGAGTCCAGCCCATATTAACACCCTATGAAACATGGTATTAGCATCCACCCTTTAATTAATGGCATGTACGTGAATTCTCTTTCAGAAAAAAAATGACGATGACATGGACTTCTCACGCCATGGAGTCATGGGCTCACCTTGTCCACCAAGTTTACCACGTAGGCAAAAAAAAAAAAAAAAAAAAAATCATGGCCCCACAAAATCCAAAAGCACGAATAATTGTGAGAGGAATCCATCCAATGACTGTATCAGTTGGCGATTGGAAGTTGCTGGCCGGTTTTAGCTTGGGGAGGGGGTTATATCTGAGTCAACCCACCGAGTTCCGTTTAAAAATAATAGGTCCCGCCCGTCCATTATGGTCCGAAGCAGTTTCCGTTAGTTGGATATCTGAATTCGCCGACCTATGTAAAAGCGCGCGCGCGCGCAAAGATATGGCAATTTGAAACGAAGCTGACGTCATGGATTCGTTAGATATAGAGAACCGTTGTAAGGGATCTTAAACGGCTCTCAGAGATCATGCAGAAGTCATGATCTCCGAATCCGATGCAGTGCCCTATTTTACGTTCTTGCTTTCGTTTGCCTTCGCAGAGATGAGAGCGAGAGTGTTGATTGAGAGAGATCGAAGATCAATTTCAGACATCTTCTCATCCTATGTTCCCATATTCACCACACTATTTCAATGGCATCTTTCTCTTCCGTCTACGTTCTTATCGATTTCTACTTTTGTTATAAAGAAAAGATAGAAAACTTCAGGGTTTTTCCCGGAGTCCACTGCATGTTTTTCTCGATCGAGTGCAGGGATTATCTCGAAAGATTCGTTTGGAAAACTTCATGTGCCATAGAAGCTTAGAGATCGAGTTTGGCGGTTACGTTAACTTCATTACTGGGCAGAATGGGAGTAAGTGGATTGGAATTTCATGGTGACTGATCTATTTTCTGGAATGAATGAGTTTCACTTTCTTCTCTTTTTTTTAAAGGTTTAGGGCAAAGGTTTCTGAGCAACTGCCACATTGTGTTGCCATGGGAATCGCATTGAGGTTCTTCACTCAGCTTTGAAAATCTAGTTCAATGTTTTTCTAAAAGTTGGTGGGCCAGTTATATAGTTATACTGACGTTTCTTTCTCGATAGTTAGGACTGTTCCTCAACCCATGCATTTGGATATTGATACTTGAGATCAGATTCGTCTCATCAGAGGTTACTGATCAAATCTGGATTCTGAATTGGTGGCATATTGGTTGGTTGGTCTGGATTGAATGCTGATTTGTATCATATTGTCTTATACATCTTTTACCAATGGTTTGTATCTTGAGCTGGCGATATCGGTTTTTGTGTTACAGAAAATGGGTGCGGGGGTGTAGAGGGTAAACACTTGGTACCTATAATCTCTACTGATTTATTATTTTGGTCAGCCAAGTCACCTTCTGTTGACAATAATGTTCTTGATGCGATAGTTGGTTCGTGGATGGACCAACATGACTTGCCTGCTGCTTTGGATACCCAAAATCAGAATTGATCTAAACTCAAACCAACCTCTTGGTCTGGAGTCTGAACAGGATTGGTAGAGGTTTAATTTGAGAAGATTTTATTTTTAAGTTTCTTTTTATTTTTTATTTTATTATCTTATCAAGCAACCAATAGGTTATGCTAATTGTTTAGTTCCCAATTTATTAGGTTTCAACGTTGAGTTACAAGCTTTCCTTTAAATAAATGTAACCTACCAAAGAATTAAATAGATTTAATGAATAAAATATTGAGTTAGTAAAATGGTGCCTGGTGACTGGGAACAACACCCTCCCAGGTGTCCTTCCCTCCTTCTTCCTGTTCCTTCTTCTATTCCTTTTTCTTCTCCTTTCCCTGTTATTTACTATTATGCTGCTACTTCTTCTCTGTTAGTGGTAGAACAGAGCCCCATTGACTGAGGTGCAGATTTACCAAGACCCATTGGTTCGGGTTGAAAGTCGGGGACTGGCTTCCACACTTACTCACCTAGTCATTGCAAGTAAGGAATACCTTCATCCAAGAAAATGAAACAAGTAAGGAATACCTTCACCCTGTCATTGCATAACTTTCCTCGCCTAGCTCACCAGTTAGTTTTCATGTCACTTTATTCAATTGTTCTCCAAGAATTAGAATCTCCCACGATTAATTTGGCAGAGGTTGGATTGTGTTGATCGTGGAGTTGCAGCTAGTGGGAAAGAAGAAAGTGAGAGGGTACAACGGCACACCTACAGTTCACATAGATGAGGAAATGACTGATCTTTGATACTTCTTTAATTGAGTCCTTTTTTGGGATTCCCTTATGCAATGATGTACTTTTAGGAGGGTGAGGTAATATCTGTGTTCCTAAAATGAATGAAATTCAAAATTCCAGCCTGCACATTTGGCTTTAATATTCAATATAGTTGCTGAGTTGAATTAATGTCAGTATCTATTGCCTCCATTCCCCAACTGTTGTCATCAGAAGGTGAACAAAGCTCATCCAGGTGGTTGATATCGGATTTCAAGCTTGATGATCACCCTTAAATATCTGCTATGCAATTGGCCCTTAATACTGTCTGAATTTGATTTTTTTCCCATGTCTATTTTCCTTGACACTCTGTAGCTAAACTCTTTTCAATATTCTGAAAATGTTAATTTTAATATTTGTCAATTGATGTTGAAAATCCTTGTGAGTTAATGAGTCAAGACAAAAGCAGGGAATTTTTGGATTAGGGAATTGACAAAGAAAAATTCAAAGTAAAAAGGATATGGGTTCTTTATATTTTTACACAGTTTCCAATTGTTTTTATTATTGTAAATTAACATGGCTTTCTTTTGCCTACTGTTATACATCTAAACATAAAGAAGTTAATGGTAGAAAAGTGACGTTCACTCATTCTTACACTACTTTTGTTTTTTGTTCGGGTCTAATTCTGTTGCAAGGCCACATACATTGCTTGAGCAACTAAACGACTGACTACAAAATCTTAAGTTTGCATTGGATTCTGGAAATGAATGTGTTAATAAGATGGAGGATTCAGTAAGAACCATTTTAAATGATGTAAATGAGTTGGATGAAAATATTAAAAAGAGGGTACAGATTGAAGAAACATCACAACGTTTGGAACACAAACAACTGAACAAGATGCTGGCTGTTTGTGTTATATCATCACCATGTTTATTTCCTCTGTCAAGTATTGAACCTGTACTTTTCTTCTGCACTTGTGCAGTCTGTTGCTAGATCATAAATGTGTCATGAATTTTCTATTATTGTCTACTGATGCTCCATTATTTGATTCCGGCTGGGAATTCTGGATATGCTCTTTCAAATGGAAGAGGAAAACACAAAGGTGATGCTATTATCCGCTAGGCCTTGAGCCCATCCTAAATATGTCCTGAATCTGAAATACATATAATATTGGAGTCTGATAATGATTGCATAGCTTATCAAGGTCTTCAGCTATTGAACAAGTGCTTTGTAGCTTATTCCTTTGACATGATGCATTCAAACTTTGACAAGCTTTGATTAATGATTATTAGATGTGGGTTTTAAATTCAGATAGGATGTATTGGAAAGTTTTCTCTACAAGTCACCATGCTTTGGATTGGAAAATGATTATTTTCTTCAGCAGACTAGAGTAATTGAAACCTAATGAGCCATGGATGATATGTTTTCAATAGTTTTTGTTGGACACCAATGTAAGGTAGAAATCCTTTTTAAAACAGTGAGTTTGAACCATTAAATCATATTAACTATATTTTGCTATAGGTAAATAAGGTGCTGCATTAGATTACTTTTTACCTGCCATGCTGAAATCTGTTTGCTATTCCATTTTGTGCATGCTATACAACAGAAATGTAATGCCACCTTTTATATTCTCTCTCTCTCTCTCTCTCTCTCTCTCTCTCTCTCTCTCTCTCTATATATATATATATATATATATATATATATATATATATATATATATATATATATAAGAGCAAAAGATCGTTTTAAACATATTCCTTTCACAGTTATGATTATATTTTCTTCTCTTGCAGGATTAAGATGAAGATGCAATGCTGCTTGGAGCTCAGAACTGTTCAGATTCTTTCTCTTCCACCTCACTAGATACTTTCAAGGATGGGGCTTCATATTCATTCTTTGCAAGGTCAAGTATTAAGTTGCATGAGCTTCTTTTGGGCTTCAGCTTTATGCTAAATTACTGATGTAGCATCACTGGGAAAGGATTATACTCTATTTGTTTGTTCTTTATTGGAGCATCATATTCATCAGTGTAATTTTCAGCCGTTGACTCTCACACAAATTCTATAAAAAATTGGTTGTTTGCAAGAATCATAATCATGAACCACAAGAGCCTCATCGGTGTAATCTTCAGCCTTTGACTTTGCCACAAAATCTTATAAAAGATTGGTTGTTTGCAAGAGATCATGAACCACGAAAGCATCTTCTGCAAAATGAAATAGCACTAAGGGTATCTATGGATGATAGCCGACCTCATTTAGTTAAGATAAGGCTTTGTAGTAGTAGTAGTTGTTGTTGTTGTGTATCTATGGATGATATACTTATTTAACCATAAATATCCAATCCATTCAGGTGATGCAGGGATGTTAAAAAAGAGCGCAAGAATACAATTATATTTCCACTTTCAGCACCAGTGAAGGAGTGCTGTTTCTTACTTTCTACTTTGTCTTTATTACTTTGTGTGTAGGATTGATTCAATTGGGTTGCTGGAACTTCAGGGAAAAGTTGGTAGTTGGCAAAGGAAACAAATTACTCTTGTTGATAATGATGGTGTCAAGATAAATTGTCTTGTGAGGTAAATTGGTTCCCCTTGCAAATCTTTTCAGGTTAGCCCTTGTTCCTGTTTCAACTTGATTACAGCTTTTTAGTTCAAATGTGACTAGGAAATTTTTGTCCCAGTGTTGGAAATATGCTTGCACTGGGTAGACCTTGTATCACAAGAACCATATACAGCAACACTGAAACTGCTGGGGAGCTTTGTCTTGAATATGGTAGTGCGACACAGTTATATTTGGTTCCATTCATTCAACATGAAGAACAGGTAGTATATACTCTATCATTTTTAACGGTTTGTTTGATACAGGTTCACACAGAGTTAGGGTAATGCAGAGAATCTAAACACTTCCTACTTATTTTTTGAGAGGAATCTGTCCATTTGATCTTTATTCTGTTTTCGTATTATGCTATTCCTCTGAGACTCATGCATAGTTGTCAAGGCGCCTAGGCAAACCAAGGCATTGGAGGCCTGATGGGGAGCCTAGGCGACTAAGGCACCTATCTAGGTGCCCAAGGCGCCCAGTTTTCCAAGGCATCACAAGGGCGTCTGGGTGCCTAGGCGACGCCTTGACAACTATGGCTTCATGCATTGGGTACACGCTATACCACAGCCTTATGGCGTCTCCTATCCGCTTATGACTGGATGCATGAATAATTTTTTTTAAAATTTTTTATTTCACTTGTGGGGCATATGTCCAACTGAATTGGTCCCCCCCCCCCCAACCCCCTTTTTTTATATATCTTCAAATAGGATACATACATATCTTGTTCACCATATTAGATCCAATTTCTGTTTAATCTTGATTGGTTTAAGTCAAGCAGAGTGCATGACCAACACCCTGTTTATCATCTAAATTCTGAATTATGAAGTGGTTTTTACTGCTCTGTTTTGAAGAAGAATTTGGAGTGGAAAAGTTGGCTTTGATGACTAGTCTTTTTTCTTTACTCATAGTTTATTTTTAAAGGTGACAACGAATGTATCAAAAGGAGCTCACTTCGAAAATTAATTTAGACTAAATTGTAGTTTGTAAGGAGACCAGTTGTGGAAGAGGTAGTACGGGAAGCTTTTGATTTTATAATATATGTGTTTGGTTTATTCTGATGGTGGACCTTGATACTTGTTGGTCTTTCATTGTAGAAGTTATGATTTCCATCTTGAGTTGTAAACTTCTTCTATGGAAATTAATAACAATTTTAGATGTTTTCTGTAGTGGTGTTTAATTTGCAATATGTTGTGCATCTAATGGGAAGCCCTTTTTGTTCATCTAATGGGCATTGTAGGTTAACAGAATCTAGCTGTTAAACAGGTGAGTTTAGCATCAATATCTTTCATTTGTAGAAATTATGATAGTCATCTTGAGTTGTAAACTTCTTCTCTGGAAATTAATACCTATTTTAGATGTTTTATGAAGTATTGTTTAATTTGCAATATGTTTTGCATCTGAGGGACACTATAGGTGAACTGATTCTAGCTGGGAAACAGGTGAGTTTAGCATCAATATCTTTCATTGTACAAATTATGATTGTCGTATTGAGTTGCAAACTTCTTTTCTGGAAATGAATTACTATTTTATATGTTGTCTGGAGTGCTGCTTAATTTGCAATATGTTGTGCATCTTATGGGCACTGTAAGTTAATTGAATCTAACTGGAAACAGGTGAGGTTAGCATCAATTGTTTCGAAATTTTGATATTTTTCTCCTGTTCTTTGAAAGGCCTTGCATAGAGTGTCGAAGTTTTTGACAATTCCAGGTAAAGATAATGGAATGGGTTGTGCTTTCACCTATTCATCCAACCAGACCTGGTCTAGACCCAGCTCCTACACAGTGATATATGTCCCTATTTTTAACTGTCTTCAATCTAGATCATAGTTGTCAAGGTGCCAAGGTGAACCACTGATGGGGTGCCTAGGCGACTAAGATGCCCGATTTTCCAAGGCGTTACAAGAGCTTCTAGGCGCCTAGGCGATGCCTTGACAAGTATGATCTGGCTTATATTTTCATGCTCATTCAATATATGCAATTTTTTTTATTAAGTATAATTAATTATAAAAAAATGCTACTTTGAAGAACTCAAAACTCTGTGGTGATACCATGTAATATGTATCAGCTTATCTTCTAAGCCATTGCTGTAGTTGTAATTTAAGTTAGCAAATTATTTATTATGCCAATGCTCTAATTGCAACTTAAATTTAGACTAACATCGGTTAACTTGCCAAAATTTCCAAACGGAAACCTTGTCTGGTTTCATGTTAAAAAAAAAAAAATCTTGTACATTCCTGTATTTGAGAACAAATATGAAATCTTATTGTCAGTATCTGGTTAACAGATCAGTCAAGCCAGGATAGAATTTTTTGAAGGGCCTGTAAATATATTGCCACTATAGCTGCAATTCACTTGGGATGGGCTGGGTGTTTCAAAACCCAAACCCAGCCCAAGGTCACTTATCCCCAGCCCTGGCTTGATCTCAGATGGGAAATCCTAATTTTAGGCCAGCATGGGCTAGCCTCAAATGCTTATCTTAAAGTGTCTAGGTATGCTTAATGAGAGGTGCAGTAAAAGAGGTTGGAACCCTGGCCTGTTAGGTAAGCAATCTGCAATACGGTGTTGGAATTTGTATGAAAAAACGAGGATACTTTGCATTTAAATTTGGCTCAGGCAATGCCAGACCGGACTGGGTTGAACCTTAGGCATCATTTCTAACAGCACAGCCTGTCCTGGGGCTGGGTTATAACAATCTAGCGGAGCTCACAGGCTGACAATCGCAAGCTCTGGAAAAATCAGGTAAACTAAATCTTGAGCTTGGGTCTTTTGGACCAAAGTTGTTCTCTAATTACCAACCCTGGTCTGCCACGTTTTCTGTGTAAACATGCATGTGGTATAGGTTATCCTCTTTTCGTTCAGTGGTTCGGATAGAGTAGTTGAGTGCATGTGGTTTCCTAACCTTTCAGCCAGTCCTTCAAACAAAAATTTTATGAATTCAAAGGTTAAAAAAAAAAAAAAAAAGCTACCTGGTAGCTATCCAAACCATATTGATGATAAGAGTGCGCGATATTGTCAGTGTGTGTTGCTTTACGTTTCCAAGCTAAGGGGACTCAAAGAGCTTCAACACTGGACAATTCAATACCATTAGTACTTCAAATATGTTACATATGCATACACACAAACATATCCTAGGGTGAAAAAAAAAAAGGATAGAACTTTAATGTAGAGACTATTTAGATTGAATAGTTGTTCTTCATGAAGTGGAGTTACTTTTGAAATTTCCTTTTCCTTTGAATGAACTGGTGTTTTAAAGCCTGAAATTTTAAACATAGAAATCCATTATGTTAATAATACTTGGTGACATATTTTGGGGTGACTTTACCGCTGATCTCTCTTGAATAACTGGAGAGGGTGGTTATTTATAAATTCCATCAGATGCCCCCACCTCTTTTTCTGTCTTTTGAATATTAAACAGCCCCCTGAAAAAGAAGAGAGGAAAAAGGGAGAGACCTCTTCATTTATTTTGTGGGGGTCATGATGGAGGGTTTTTTGCACTTTATTGTACGAGGATTTGTTAATTGGGTTGGGTTAATGTACTATCATTGCTACCACATTTGTGTTCCCTTTTTTAGTGGTATAGGAGCTAATAATTGTTAGTATCCATTAGGGACCTTTATCTTGCCAAGTAATGTACTAATATTATCAATTTCTGTAGTGTACTATTAAATCATCATTACTTCTTTTTTTTTCCAGCTAATGCCAAAATTCAAGTGGAAATGACAAATCATGGTGAAGATGCTTTTAAGCTCGAAATTCATGGAGATGTGATAGTTCACGTAGAATTTCAGGATCAACTAGCTCTACTATTTTAAAGGATCATCAAGGTACCCAACATTGCTTGGTATGTGTCTATTTCATGATTGCTTTCCTAATTTATGTAATTCTTAATTATATTTATTTAGCAGTTTTTCAGTATATATTAATCTGTTTTGATTTTTGAATGCTTAGCTATGTTTTCGTTGGAGGTTTTAGTTTTGCATTGCTTTTATTTGCATCAAAGTCAATATTTTCATCTAATCATTGTTCTACCATTAGGAACCCTTTATTCTGATTGTGCATTGCTACTTCTTTTAGTAGGAAGTGTCCATTTGTCCATGGTCATTGATTATTGATGAATCAAATGCTGTGGTGTATGTTCCTCATAAAAACATCATACTAAACCCAGTTTTTATAGAGCGTAGCACCAAAAAGTGGGGCAGACTTTTGATCTTGAGTGTCACTTTATTGATGGAGTGACTTAGTATTTGATAGTGCATTAGTTTCTTTCGAACCTTGACTCAGATTAGAATTTTGAATTTCTAGGCTTGATTTTCTTGTTACTCTCTTTGATTCTAGAGGTTTTGTTGAGGATCTTTCAAAAAAAAGATAGGGTTGCTAGTTTGACAAATGCGACTCCAAAATCTTTAATGCCAACTCAAAAGGTTGTTAGCTTGTGCTGTGGAAACTGTTGTGTACTTATGCACGCTGAGTTGATTGTATGGTGAGTACTGTTGCACATTTCTTTTTAATGCATTTTTTAAACAATTAATCCACCTAGCCTGCTTATTATTTGTTGCAAGTTTCCCTGCCTTTTCCTTCCAGAGTGGTCAGGTCGATCTTGGACTCTTTTGAGACATCCAAGTAACTTCCTCAACCTCCTTTAAGTGATGTAATTATCTAGTTTTGGATATTAAAAAATTACGAATGATAAAAAATTTATTTTCACTTGTGTCTGTGGTTGTCTGGAACTTTCATTATATTTGAAATGCTTATTTGTTGGCTAGGAATCCAATCATTTTGCAGCTTGCAATATGCGATCTTCAAAAACGTGCCTTCCTCATGAATTTCTTTCAACTTTGTTTTTCCCGTGGTTTTACGAATGTTTTTATTGCCATAACCGAGATTTCAATGGCAGCTTTCTCTTCCATCTACGTTCTTATCGATTTCTACTTTTGTTATAAAGAAAAGATAGAAAACTTTAGGTTTTTTCCCGGAGTCCACTGCAAGTTTTTCTCGATTGAGTGCAGGGATTATCGAGTTCGTTTGGAAATAAGTGGATTGGAAAACTTCATGTGCCAGAGAAGCTTGGAGATCGAGTTCGGCGGTTACATTAACTTCATTACTGGGCCAAATGGGAGTAAGTGGATTGGAATTTTCTGGTGACTGATCGATTTTCCGGAATGAATGAATTTTTTCACTTTCTTCTACTTTTTTTTGCCTTTTGTTTTTTTAAAGTTTAGGGCAAAGGTTTTCTGAGCAACTATCACATTGTGTTGCCATGGGAATCGCATTAAGGTTCTTCACTCAGATTTGAAAATCTAGTTCAATGTTTTTTTAAAAGTTGGTCGGCCAGTTATACTGTTCCTCAACCCAAGCATTTGGGTATTGATACTTGAGATTGGATTCGTCTCAGAGGATACTGATCAGATCTGGATTCTGGATTGGTGGCATATTGGTTGGTTGGTTGGTCTGGATTGAATGCTGATTTGTATCATATTTCTGATACATCTTTTACCAATGGTTTGTATCATGAGCTGGTGATATCGGTCTTTATGTTACAAAAAATGGGTGCGCGGGTGTAGAGGGTAAACCCTTGGTACCTATTATCTCTAATGATTCATGACTTTGGTCAGCCAAGTCACCTTTTGTTGACAATAATGTTCTTGATGCTATAGCTGGTTCGTGGATGGACCAACATGACTTGCCTGCTGCTTTGGATACCCAAAACCAGAATTGATCTAAACTCAAACCAACCTCTTGGTCTGGAGTCCGAACAGAATTGGTAGAGGTTTAATTTAGTTAGATTTAATTTGAGAAGATTTTATTTTTAAATTTATTTTTTATTTTATTATCTTATTTAGCAACCAATAGGTTATGGTAATTATTTAGTTTCCAATGTATTAGGTTTCTATTTTTAGTTACAAGCTTTCCTAATCTTCCAAAGAATTAAATAAATTTAAGAATAAATTATTTAGTAAAGTGATGCCTGGTGACTCGGAACAACACCCTTGCAGGTGTCCTTCTCTTCCTTCTTCTCTTTCCTTCTTCTATTTCTTTTTCTTCTCCTTTCCCTGCTATTTACTGTTATGCTGTTACTTCTTCTCTGTTAGTGGTAGAAGAGAGCTCCATTGACTGAGGTGCAGATCCACCAAGAGTCCAAGACCCATTGGACAGGTTGAAAGTTGGGGACTGCCTTTCACACTTCTGGGTGACACCAACTCCAGGAGTGGAATTCCTTAGCTGTAACCTAAAGGGTAAGGATAAGGTTAAACCTGGCCCAATCCATATAATTTGAGCTGTCTCCAAAATGCTGATGGTCTTCCATATCAAGGTATAATCCCAACTCCATCTGAACTTCCCCCTTTTTCCTTTCTGCAGCCAGAGTTGATCCCTTTCCACCAAATGAAGTTACCAGCTCACAGTCTCCCTGAACTAATCCATAAGGTATTCTTCTGAGTGGTCTGGAACCCCCATCTCCGTGATACTAATTGTTCTAGTAACTGCTGTTGCTAGTGCTAGTGCTAGTGCTGTACTAACTTACTGTACTGATGTATTGGCAGTATTGCTTGTGGACTTACAGTACGAGCTGCTCGGGTGATTAGAAGAATATGGCATCTATTAAAAAATGAACCTTTTAAGCTCCGCAGATTTTCACTGCATTGAATTCAGTAGCGCCACTGAAAGATATTGGTCCAGCCACACCAAGGTACTGCCCGTCATTCTGGTTGTTTGATCCCGGGCCAGTACCTTGGTGTCACTGGACCAATATCTTTCAGTCGATGTGTCTCTCAAACAGCTAAGACAGTTTTCTCCTTCGGTTGATTTGCATAATAACTTTTGGCCATGGTATTTTCTCGAGTGTTTCCTGATAAAAAGAAGAAATTCCAATAAATCAAGAAAACGTAACGGAATACCTTCACCCAGTCGTCGCAAAACTTTCCTCACCTAACTCACCGGTTAGTTTTCATGTTTTTTTTTTTAATTGTTCTCTGAGAATTAGAATCTCCCATGATTAATTTGGCAGAGGCTGGATTGTATTGATTGATGAGTTGCCGCGGCAAGTGGGACAGAGGAGAGTAAGAGGGTACAGCGGCACACCTACAGTTCACATAGATGAGGAAATGACTGATTTTTGATACTTCTTTAATTGAGTTCTTTTTTGGGGTTCCCTTATGCAATGATGTACTTTTAGGAGAGTAAGGTAATATCTGTGTCCCTAAAATGAATGAAATTCAAAATCCAGCCCGAACATTTGGCTTTAACCTTCAATATAGCTACTGAGTTGAATTTAAGTTAGTATCTATTGCCTCCATTCCCCGACTGTTGTCATCAGAAGGTGAACAAAGCTCATCCAGGTGGTTGATAACGGATTTCAAGCTTGATGATCACCCTTAAATATCTGCTATGCAATTGGCCCTTAATGCTGTCTGAATATGATTTTTTCCCATGTCTATTTTCCTTGACAATTTGTAGCTAAACTCTTTTCAATATTCTGAAAGTGGTAATTTTAATATTTGTTGATTGATGTTGAAAATCCTTGTGAGTTAATGAGCAAAAGCAGGGAATTTTTGCATTTAGGGAATTGACAAAGAAAAATTCAAATTAAAAAGGATATGGGTTCTTTATATTTTTATACGGTTTCTAATTGTTTTTATTATTGTAAATTAACATGGCTTTCTTTTGCCTACTGTTATACATCTGCACATAAAGAAGTTAATGGTAGAAAAGTGACGTTCACTCATTCTTACACTACTTTTGTTTTTTGTTCGCATACATTGCTTGAGCAACTAAACGACTGACTACAAGATCTTAAGTTTGCATTGGATTCTGGAAATGAATGTGTTAATAAGATGGAGGATTCAGTAAGAACCATTTTGAATGATGTTAATGAGTTGGATGAAAATATTAAAAAGAGGGTACAGATTGAAGAAACATCTCAACGTTTGGAACACAAACAACTGAACAAGATGCTGGCTTTTTGTGTTATATCATTACCATGTTTATTTCATCTGTCAATTATTGGACCTGTACTTTTCTTCTGCACTTGTGCAGTTTGTTGCTGGATCATAAAGGTGTCATGAATTTTCTATTATTGTCTACTGATGCTCCATTATTTGATTCCGGCTGGGAATTCTGGATATGCTCTTTCAAATGGAAGAGGAGAACACAAAGGTGATGCTATTATCCCCTAGGCCTTGAGCCCATCCTGAATATGTCCTGAATCTGAAATACATATAATATTGGAGTCTGATTGCAAGCTTCAAGGTCTTACGCTATTGAACAAGTGCTTTGTAGTTTATTCCTTTGACATGATGCAATTCAAACTTTGACAAGCTTTGATTAATGATTATTAGATGTGGGTTTTAAATTCAGATAGGATGTATTGAAAAGTTTCCTCCCCAAGTGACCATGCTTTGGATTGGAAAATGATTCTTTTCTTCAGCGGACTAGAGTACTTGAAATCTAATGAGCCACGGATGATATCTTTTCAATAGTTTCTGTTGGACACCAATGTAATGTAGAAACGCTTTTTTAAAACAGTGAGTTTGAACCATTAAATCATATTAACTATATTTTAATATATTAGGTTCATGAAGTGCTGCATTAGATTACTTTTTACCTGCCATGCTGAAATCTTTGCGTACTGTTTCATTTTTGTGCATGATATACACCAGAAATGTAATGCCACCTTTTATTGTACTCTCTCTCTCTCTCTCTCTCTCTCTCTCTCTCTCTCTCTCTCTCTCTCTATGTATATATATATATATATATATATATATATATATAAGAGCAAAAGATTGTTTTAAACATTTTCCTTTCACAGTAATGATTATATTTTCTTCTCTTGCGGGATTAAGATGAAGATGCAATGCTGCTTGGAGCTCAGTTCTATTCAGATTCTTTGTTTTCCACCTCACTAGATCCTTTCAAGGATGGGGCGTCATATTTATTCTTTGCAATGTCAAGTATTAAGTTGCATGAGCTTCTTTTGGGCTTCAGTCTTGTGCTAAATTATTGATGTAGCATAACTGGGGAAGGATTATACTCTATTTGTTTGTTCTTTATTGGAGCATAATATTCATCAGTGTAATTTTCAGCCTTTGACTCTCACACAAATTCTATAAAAAATTGGCTGTTTGCAAGAGTCATAATCATGAACCACAAGAGCCTCATCAGTGTAATCTTCAGCCTTTATCTCTGCCACAAAATTTTATAATAGATTGGTTGTTTGCAAGTGATCACGAACCCCGAGAGCATCTTCTGCAAAATGAAATAACACTAAGGGTATCTATGGATGATAACCGACCTCATTTAGTTGGGATAAGGCTTTGTTGTTGTTGTTGTGTATCTATGGATGATAAACCTATTTAACCATAAATATCCAATCCATTCAGGTGATGCATGGATGTTAAAAAAAGGGCAAGAATACAATTATATTTCCACTTTCAGCACCAGTGAATGAGTGCAGTCTCTTACTTTCTACTTTCTCTTATTCCATTGTGTGTAGGATTGATTCAATTAGGTCGCTGCAACTTCAGGGAAGTAGTTTGCAAAGGAAACAAATTACTCTTGTTGATAATGATGGTGTCAAGATAAATTTTGTCTTGTGGGGTAAACTGGTTCTCCTTGCAAATCTTTTCAGGTGAGCCCTTGTTCCTGTTTCAACTTGATTACAGCTTTTTAGTTCAAATGTGACGAGGCAATTTTTGTCCCAGTGTTGGAAGTATGCTTGCACAGGGTAGACCTTTTATCGCGAGTACCATATACAGCAACACTGTAACTGCAGGGGAGCTTTGTCTTGAAAATGGTAGTGCGACACAGTTATATTTGGTTCCATTCATTCAACATGAAGAACAGGTAGTATATACTCTATCATTTAAAAGGGTTTGTTTGATACAGGTTCACACAGAGTTAGGGTGACACAAAGAATCTGAACACGTCCTACTTTTTTTTCAAGAGGAATCTGTCCATTTGATCTTTATTCTGTTTTTGTATTATGATATTCCTGTAAGCCTCATGCATTGGGTACACGCTATTCGACATTCCACTAAGCCTTATGGCGTATCCTATCCGCTTATGGCTGGATGCACTAATATTGTTTTTATATATCACTTGTGGGGCAGATGTCCAACTGACTTGGTTTATTAAGGTAAAATCCCTCCTCCCCCCCCCTTCTTTTTTTCAAAAAATCTTCAAATATGATACATATCTTGTTCACCATGTTAGATCCAAATTCTGTTTAATCTTGATTTGTTTAAGTCAAGACTGTCAAGCAGAGATCATAACCAACACCCTATTTATCATCAAAATTCTGAATTATGAAGTGGTTTTTACTGCTCTGTTTTGAAGAAGAATTTGGAGTGGAAAAGTTGGCTTTTTGATGACTAGCCTTTTTTCTTACTCACAGTTTATTCCTAAAGGTGACAACTGTTTTCTGAAGACAAGTAGGGAATGTATCAAAGGAACTCACTTGGCCAATTAATTTAGACTAAATTGTAGTTTGTAAGGAGACCGACCATGGAAGAGGCAGTACGGGAAGCTTTTAATTTTATAATATATGTGTTTGGTGTATATGATGGACCTTGATACTTGTTGGTCTTTCATTGTAGAAATTATGATTTCCATCTTGTGTTGTAAACTTCTTCTATTGAAATTAATAACTATTTTAGATGTTTTCTGTAGGTGTGTTTAATTTGCAATATGTTGTGCATCTAATGGGACGCTCTTTTTCTGCATCTGATGGGCACTGTAGGTTAACTGAATCTAGTTGGGAAACAGGTGTGTTTAGCATCAATATCTTTCATTTGTAGAAATTATGATAGTCACTTGAGTTGTAGACTTCTTCTCTGGAAATTAATAACTATTTTAGATGTTTTCTTGAGTGTTGTTTAATTTGCAATACGTTGTGCATCTGAGGGACACTGTAGGTGAACTGAATCTAGCTGGGAGACAGGTGAGTTTAGCATCAAATCTTCCATTGTACAAATTATGATAGTCATCTTGAGTTGTAAACTTCTTCTCTGGAAATTAATAACTATTTTAGATGTTTTCTGGAGTGTTGTTTAATTTGCAATATGTTGTGCATCTGAGGGACACTGTAGGTGAACTAAATCTAGCTGGGAAACAGGTGAGTTTAGCATCAGTATCTTTCATTGTACAAATTATGATTGTCATATAGAGTTGCGAACTTCTTTTCTGAAAATGAATTACTATTTTATATGTTTTCTGGAGTGGTGCTTAATTTGCAGTATGTTGTGCATCTGATGGGCATTGTAGGTTAACTGAATCTAGCTGGAAACAGGTGAGGTCAGCATCAATTGTTTTGAAAATTTGATATTTTTCTCCTGTTCTTTGAAAGGCCTTGCACAGGGTGTCAAAATTTGACAATTCCAGGTAAAGAGAGTGGAATGGGTTGTACTTTTGCCTATTCGTCCAACCGGACCTGGTCCAGACCCAGATCTTGCACAATGATATATGTCCCTATTTTTAACTGTCTTCAATCTAGATCATAGTTGTCAAGGTGCCAAGGCAAACCAAGGCGTCGGAGGCTTGACGGGGCTCTTAGGCGACCAAAGCGCCCGATTTTCCAAGACGTCACAAGGCCGTCTGGGTGCCTAGGCGACGCCTTGACAACTATGATCTGGATTATATTTTCATGCTCATTCAATATATGCAATTTATTTTTATTAAGTATAATTAATTATAGGAAAATGCTACTTTCAAAACTCAACTCTGTGGTGATACCATGTAATATGTATCGGCTTATCAGCAATGCCGTAGTTGTAATTTAAGTTAGCAAATTATTTATTATGCCAATGCTCTAATTGCAACTTAAATTTGGACTAACGTTGGTTAATTTGTCAAAATTGCCAAATGGAGACCTCGTCTGGTTTCGTGTAAAAAAAAATCTTGTACATTCCTGTATTTGAGAACAAATATGAAATCTTATTGTCAGTATCTGGTTAACAGATCAGTCAAGCCAGGATAGAATTTTTTGAAGGGCCTGTAAATATATTGCCACTATAGGTGCAATTCACTTGGGATGGGCTGGGTCTTTTGAAACCCAACCCCAGCCCAAGGTCACTTATCCCCAGCCCTGGCTTGATCTCGGCTGGGAAATCCTAATTTTAGGCCAGCATGGGCTAGCCTTAAATGCTTATCTTAAAGTGTAAAGGTATGCTTAATGAGAGGTGCAGTAAAAGAGGTTGGAAACATGGCCTGTTAAGTAAGCAATCTGCAATACAGTGTTGGAATTTTTATGAAAAAACGAGGATACTTCGCATTTAAATTTGGCTCAGGCAATGCCAGGCCAGACCCAGATGAAAGCAATGCCAGGCCAGACCCAGATGAACCTTAGGCATCATTTCTAACCAGCACAGCCTGTCCTGGGGCTGGGTTATAACAATCTAGCGGAGCTAACAGGCTGACAATCGCAAGCTCCGGAAAAATCAGGTAAACTAAATCTTGAGCTTGGGTCTTTTGGATCTGCATCATTTCTAACGTGCATGTTCACACAGCTTGGGTCTTTTGGTCACCAGAAACTGAAACCAGATTTCATTGGAAATTAAATCATATCGAATAATCATCATAAATAAAAATAAAATAATCTGAAATAGTTAGTCAACAACAAAATTAAGTTTCAGTTGCAGCAGAGAAGAAGAAACAGTCAGTTGACATTCAACCAAAAAAAAAATTTAAGTTTAACTTGCAGTTGCAGCCTGTAGGTGCAGCAGAAGAGGAGAAGAAGAAGAAGAAGAAGCGACATTAATTAAAAAAAAAAAAAAGAAGAAGAAGAAAGAAAGAAGAAGTTGCAATGCATGTAAACTTCGGTTGCACTTGCAAGTGCAGCAGAGAAGGAGAAGAAGAAGAAAACAAATCAACATTAAAAAAAAAAAGTTACAATGCAAAAAAACCAAAGGAAAGAAAAATTGTAAGCTTCGGTTGCCGTTGCAATTGCAGGTGCAGGCGTGTAGCAGAGAAGAAGAAAAAAAAAAAAAAAAAAAAACACTAGTAGATCGCATGGAGAATGAAATGTACTGATTCAACACATTAATCTACTAAATAAAATACATTACCTGAGATATGACTGCCGAAAATGGAAACCACCACCGGAAGAGGAAGATGGGAAGACTGGAAGACGACCGCATCGGAGACTAGAAGAGGAAGAGGAAGAGGATTAGAGCCCTATAATCGCGAGCTTCAGTTCACTTTCAAAACACGAATAGACTCCCTTAGTCGATTTTTATAAGCATGATTCAGTGTATTGTGTACAATATATTATTGTACACAAAACCAATCAATTAGTTTATTTTAGAATCTAATTAAAAATAATAATATAAATATTATTGTATTATAAATAATTTCATGTCAATCAAGGCATTCGCACAGGCAGTTTGGTCGTCCTAGGCGCCCAAGGCGAGGCCTAGGCGTCGCCCAAGTGTCTGGGCGACCGCTTTTTCAACATAATCAAGACGACCCAGTGCCCAGGTTTTAGAAACGCATCTGGATCTCTAGGCAACGCCTTGACAACAATGCACAAACATATCCTAGGATGAAAAAAAAAAAAGGCTAGAACTTTAATGTAGAGACTATTTAGATTGTACAGTTATTCTTCATGAAGTGGAGTTTTTTTTTTTTTTTGGTAAGTAAAGCCCCAAGGAAAATTGAATTCATGATCTTTTCATGAAGTGGAGTTATTTTTGAAATTTCCTTTTCCTTTGAATGAACTGGTGTTTTAAAGCCTGAAATTTTAAACATAGAAATCCATTATGTTAATAATACTTGATGACATATTTTGGGGTGACTTGCCACTGATCTCTCTCGAATAACTGGAGAGGGTGGTTGATTTATAAATTCCATCGGATGTGCCTATCTCTGTCTTTTGAATATTAAATAATCCCCTGAAAAAGAAAAAAAAAAAAGGAAAAAAAGGGAGACCTCTTCATTTTCTTGTGGAGGTCATGGTGGGTTTTTTGCACTTTAATGTACGAGGATTTATTAATTGGATTGGGTTGAAGTTCTATTCATTTCTACCACTTTCACGTTCCCTTTTTTACCGGTATATGAGTTAATAATTTATTTTTTTTTTTGATTGTTTATAGGAGCTAATAATTGTTAGTATCCATTAGGGACCTTTATCTTACCTAGTAATATTACCAATTTTTGTAGTTTACTATTAAATTATCATTACTCTTTTTTCCCAGCTAATGCCAAAATTCAAGTGGAAATGACAAATCATGGTGAAGTTCATGGAGATGTGACAGTTAACGTAGGATTTCAGGATCAACTAGCTCTACTGTTTTAAAGGATCATCAAAGGTACCCAACATTGCTTGGTATGTGTTTATTTCATTGTTGGTTTCCTAATTTATGTAATTCTTAATTAAATTTATTTAGCAGTTTTTCAGTATAATCTGTTTTGATTTTTGAATGCATCGCTATGTTTTCATTGGCGGGTTTAGCTTCGCATTCCTTCTATTTGCACCGAAATCAATATTTTCATCTGATCATTGTTCTACCATTAGGAACCCTTTATTCTGATTGTGCATTGCTACTTCTTTAAGTAGGAAGTGGCCATTTGTCCATGGTCATTGATTATTGATGAATAATGCTGTGGTGTACGTTCCTCATGAAAACATCATACTAAAACTGGTTTTTATAGACCGTAGTACCAAAAAGTGGGGCAGACTTTCGATCTTGAGTGTCACTTTATTAATGGAGCGACTTTAGTATTTGATAGTTTCTTTCAAACCTTGACTCAGATTAGAATTTTGAATTTCTAGGCTTGATTTTCTTGTTACTCTCATTGATTCTAGAGGTTTTGTTGAGGATATTTCAAAGAAAAGATAGGGTTGCTACTTTGACAAATGTGACTCCAAAACCTTTAATGCTAACTCAAAAGGTTGTTAGCTTGTGCTGTGGAAACTGTTGTGTACTTATGCACGCCCAGTTGATTGTGTGGTGAGTACTGTTGCGCATTTCTTTTTAATGCATCGTTTTTTAAACAATTAAGGAAAATTTTCTCCCATCCACTCTTTTTCGAGCTTCAAAGATTAGCAGAATACTCGGTTTTGGGTTCTGCAGTAACGAGGGTTTTGTTTCTTTGAGCCTCGGATTCGTTAATAGGCTGTGCTTTGGATTCGCTTCTCAGTCTATTAAGATTTGATAGATATAGAGTGTTTGATCATTTTATGTTGCAGAGTATTCCTAAGAATTTCTGATTAGGTAACGGTTTCTTCCAGATAATATTCAAACCATCTTTAGAAAGGGAAGGTATTGGTCTGTGAGACTAAATCATGGTAATCGTCCTAGGATACACATCGTAAGTGGCTAGCTTGGGTACTTATTCTGAGATCACTTGAAGGAAGGAGATCACTTCGGATTCGTTAAAAGGGAAGGTCTTGCAGCAGATGAGAGGAGTGTTGACGGTAATGGAGGATCCCAACTTCGTAATCATTGAGGATCTGGTTCTTATCAAATTTTAGAGTTTGTTGATGGATTAATTCATTTGTTCCTACCTAAAATTTTTTAACGCAATTTTTCTAGGGATTCCTCCTGACCAACAACGTCTTATATTCGCCGCTGTCTCCGTCGATGATCCACCACCGCCTGCGACCCCCTGTTCCACCTCCATCCATCTGATATTCCACTTCCACTGTCTGCAAAACCCTCCATTCAACCATCGTTTGCAAACTGCCATCACCGCCACCGTCTGTAAGACCTCTATTCCTCCTCTGCCATTCCATCTTCATCACCTGCGGACAACTGGACGTTGGCTTTATTACCACCGCCAACGTGCTGGTGTCCAAAACCATCAAGAAGAGTGACATCTTCGTCTTCCCCAGCGGACTCGACCATTACCAGAAGAACAACGCCAACAAAAGAAATTGTTCAGCAGAGGTTGTTCATTCGATTGACCTAGAGTTCTCATTTGTTTAGGTTGCGATTGAAGTTCTTGTAGTTCTTGAAATTTTTCTTTGTTTTGTTTTGTGCGATTTGAAGTTTCGAACTCCACTTCATGCGATTTGAAGTTCAGATCTGCCGCTTCAATCTCCAGATCTGATCTGCTGTTGCTGATCCCCAGTTTCTTGCGGTTCTGATCTCCAGTTTCTTGAGGTTCTGATCTCCAATTTCTTGAGGTTCTGATCTCCAGTTTCTTGTCCTGATTTGAAGTAAACTTTCTCAGTTCTTCATCGCTTTAGCAAATATTTCGTCATTCTTGGTTCTTCATTGTTGGTGTTCACTGTTCTGATTTTGCTTTGTTGTTCTGATTTTCATCTTCATTGTTGTGAGTTTCAATTGAGTTTTCACTTTGTGCTTCCTAATGAAGATTTAAGCATTTTCTTCCTGAAATTTCGTCTCGGTTGAGAAAATTTCGTCGAAAAGATGATGTTAAAAGCTCTAATATGGTCGAAACAAAAAATTCGGACCGAATTTTGGTAAAAATCTACCGCCACCATGGATTGTTTCCGTTTTGATAAAAACCGATATGTTTCGGCCAAAATCTAAAATTTCGGCCAAAACTCTGAACCATGATCAGAGCCCTAAGTTTGAGTGTCTAATGTTTTTGGTTAGGATTCCTAGCTGTGAGTCGAACTTGAATGTCCATTCTTGGCGGTAAAGTCTATCAAAACATGGCAAATTCTCCCACTACCCAAATGACACCTGAACAATGGGAGATGTTGCTTTATTGGAATGAAGAACTTTAAAAGCTTTTCAAGCAAATCAGAAATTGCTCAGAGCTGCCCATGTTGAACTGACAATATGTAGAGCTGATCATTTGGCACAATCTGCTAATTTTCAAGCAATTGACCAGAATGTCTATACAACATGGCTTGCTTGCTGCCATTGAGACTACCATCCAAAACTTTGATGGATAACAAGGTTGTAATGTCCAAGATAATGGACCTAGAGTGGAACACTATAACCCTATTCTAGGAATTCATGGGCATGAGAGACGTCACGATTATTTTGATGTCAATGATCGAATGGGTGACGACTTCCAAGGATATGGACATGATCGAGGTGGATTTAGAGGTCGGGACATCAAGGTCCAAGGCATCACTCTCCTTGTGGGGATGATGAGGATTTTGAGCAACGTGATAGGGGAGTGAGTGGACATTAGAAAAACGATGAAGTTGGATGTTCCTACATATGATGGCCAAATAGATGCCAAGGTTTTTTTAGGATAGATCAAACAAATGGATTGATATTTTGATTTTATGAGATGTCTGAAGAGCTTCATTACCGATTTCATAAGATGAAACTTACTAGGGTTGCTCAGGATTTTTTGTCTAAGTTGGAATATGAGGAGACAAGTCTAGGACAAGAGTCTGTCGCAACTTGGATTGAGATGCAGGAATGGCTCACGGAATTCTTGCCTATTACATATAGACTGCAACTGTTGAAAGACAAACACCTTGAAACAAGGAAAGATATCAGTGACTAAGAACATGGCCAAATTTTATGAATTAAAAAGCTGTATCCGTATTCGAGAGGAGAGGTTCAATCATAAATAAAGAAGGTGACATAAAAGATGATGTTTCAAATAGGATTAAAATAGGATGACTTAAGTGGAGAGGTGTGTCTAGAGTGTTGTGTGATCAGTGTATTCCTATAAAATTTAAAAGAAAATTTTATGGGGAGTCATTTAACCAGCTTTGATATATAGTGCGGAATGTTGGACAATTAAGAAGTATCATATTGATAGAATTAATGTAGCTGAGATGAAGATGTTGAGATGGATGTGTGGTTAAATTAAGAAAGATAAGGTAAGGAATAATCATATTAGAGCTGATTTGGGAGTAACGTCGATACATGATAAGTTACGAGAAAGTCGATTGATATGGTAGAGCCACATTTAATGGAGTGATTTAATTTTGATCGAATGATCTAAAATAGTTAGGGGGGTAGGCCTAAGATGACTATGGGGGAGGTGGTGAGAAAAGACATGCATAACTTAGTTTTGTTTCAAGTATAACATCGTATAGAGTTGATTGGAGGACAAGAATCCGCATAGCCGACCCCCTTTAGTTTGGATAAGGCTTTGTTGTTGTTGTTATTGTCAACTTATCATTTTCATCAGAGAACCAAAAGATATCATTAACCGCCAGTTACATCTCCATATCTCCACTATGCTTCCATTGACGAAGGAGAGATTTTTCCACCAACTGAAATGTGGTAGACGTCACCCAATAAACTGACTCACAAGGGTGTTTCCATTTCGATATCTTTTCTACAAAGGAACTATCAAGCCAAGTTGCAACCAAGCGTTCCCCTTTCTCTGCGGGGGGAATTGAAATGGAGGGAAAAGCCCTCACCTTGTGACAGAGGGGTTGAATCGAAAAGGGCATTCCACCGGCTTCTATTACCGGGACCACTCGAACCAGTGACAGTAGCAAGGACACTCGGGACTTCCCTGATTTTATTCCCGTCTTTCACAAACTTTATTTATCTATTTATTTGAAAATGGTTTTTTAATAAACTTTATTTGAAGATAATCAAATTAATTTCTTTTCATCCACGAAGTGTTTTTTTCAGCAGTAACACTTAATTGCGTCTTTCAAGTCGAGTCAAGACAGTGTAGCACACAGTCTGCAGGGACAGTTAAGTTGGGCTGAAAATATTTTTGGCCCTATTTTGGGCCGTCCCGGTCCTAGTTGCATCCTAATGAATTTGAAGAATTTGATATGATCCCTTTGAAGGTTGAAGTACCTTAAATAATGGTATCCTTTGGGTGGTCAGAATAATAAAAGAAGAAAGAAAAAGTTTTTTTTGAATTCAAACTTTGTAATGAATTATTACAAGAGGAGAAAGGGTTTCTGTGCTTAAAAAACACGATATGAAGATCTAGTGTCCTTTCCTTGTGGTTGTTACATATATATTTTTTGGAGATTTCATCTTCCCTTAACGTTTTGGTCTTGATCATATTGGGTCCTAATTATATTGGATCCAATGTAAATGTGATATATTGAAATTAATAGTGGAGCTCTAATATCCTCTAGTTCCACTAAAGTTACTCCAATTACCATGATTGTAGAGTCATGCAACCTCTGAAAGCCTCATTGTTTTTGTTATTTGTTTGATTTTTTTAATTAAATAGCATTCTATGGAAAAGCAAACTGGCCCCAGACAGTGGAAGGGTAAGAATATATAACAGCATTACAGGAGCAAGGCTTTAGCCTTGGAAAGCTAGGAATCTTCTTAAGGATAAATTCAATACAGAAATTCAGTCAAAACAATGTTGGCTGCATAGAGCTCAAAAAAAAAAAAAAACTATATAGATTTGATGTGTGATCCTTTTGTGGCAATTAAACTTTTGGGTTCCTCTTGCGCAATTAATCTGGACTTAATCTGCTTGTTCTAAATCCATGAACAAAGTAAATTTCAAATATTTATGAAACTTTTGAGTCAAGATCTGAAGATATTTCAAACATTCAGTGTTGATAATGCTGGTTTTTGTTCTTTTTTTTCCTTTGTGTGAGAGAGAGAGAGAGAGAGAGAGATTATCAAATTTGGTTGAATGGGGCATAAAAGAAACAGCCATTGATTTTCTGTATGATCCTTTTTATAGCAATAAAATGTTGGATTCTGGAGCTTCGATTGATACCCTAATTGAACCCAATTTATCTAGACAAATAATATGACATGACATAGATCCTACTGTAGTTTTATGAGAACCGGAGTTGGGCCAGGAGTGTGCATGAAGACCTGGAGGATTTTATATGGACTTTTTTTTTTGTAAAAGAACTATAACAAAATAAAAGAAAAAAATAAGAGAAGAAAGGAGGGAGATAATATATATGTTTTTCTCCTTATAGTTTGTATTTATAGAAAATAGAAAACATATTAGATAAGATCTAAGACACTACAAGTTAGAATCTTAATCACAAATTGAAGACAAAGTAAACTCTAAAGAGGAAAAGGAAACTAACAAGCTTAATTTGTAAAAGAAACTAATAAAGCAAATTCATAATAATTAAGAGTCCATATATTAATAGGAGATCTAATTACCATAGGACTGTATAGAACTGTAAACACAATAAGACTGTAGAGTCCTATTCTAACTCAGCAATTATAATTAAAAAGTCATACACCAATTGTGCAAGTCAAAGTGTCCCACACGATGAGGATTGTGAGTAGATCCCATCGTGTGGACTATAATATAGTTTAACACCCCTCCTCAAACTGGAGCACAAAAGAATATAAAATTTTCAGTTTGAAACAATATAACAACGAAAGCAACAACAACAGTGAGAGCTTCAGCTTGAAACACTGTATCAACAAAAGCAGTAAGGTTGCATCTTGTGCAACTGATAATAATTTCTCGTCAATGAGTAGACCTGAATAAAGATTGCATCTTATGTAACTGAACAAAAGGTTGCATCTTGTGCAACTGATAATAGTCTATAGTCATTAAGTACATTTGAATAAAGGTTGCATCTTGTGCAACTGAACAAAGAATTGCATGATGTGCAACTGTAGTAGGCTCCCAACACAAGCATGTTGTAGGTTGCATCACGTGCAATAAGTAGGTAAAAGTTGCATCACGTGCAACTGCAGTAGGCTCTCAACGAGCATGTAGTAGGTTGCATCAGTTCTCTTCAATATATATATATAATCTCCCCCTCACGTTAAATATTCCACGTGGACAAATTGATTGGCAGGAGGGAAAATATCAAAATTTCAAAACCATCCAACAGTCAGATTAAGAGATATGAACAAGTCCTTGCAATATTAGGGCTTTGGAAGATAGGCTCTATTTTTATTTTATTTTTTTTAACAAATGTCAAAAATCAGAATCCGACTAACTGTTGTCAACCAGAATTGGTATTCACGTAAACATCAATGACTCAAGCAGAATATCAAAAGACTATTTCAATCTAATGGTGCATATGAGAGAGATATCAAGAGGTCCTTAAGATGATAGAATTCTTAATGACAGAAAACAAGCAGTAGTGTTTGAGCCAATCAGAAGTAGAATCAATCAGTAGATTTCAATGGCTTATTGATTAATGGAAGGTAAAAAAAAAAAGATCAGATGCATCAGTGGTGGTTGCACACCATGATAAAAAAAATTTAGACGACTCACAAAACAAAACCTGGCTTTGATACCATGTAACAAAATAGATTCTCCCTCCTTTCATCTCTTATTTTTTTCTATTTTGTTAGAAGAACCATCTTAAGGGTATTCTAGCATAGAGATTAGGCATTACATTTTCTTTTACCATAATAAATTGAGGGTTTTTTTTATGATACAAAACCAAAAAATTAAGGTCCATTAGAGGTTCTTTGGGTGTTGCTCTATCTTATTCTTTATAATAGAATAATCTAATTGCAACCATGGCCTGATTCTATTGGAAGAATGTTATGGCAAATTTTTCTGTTGACTATCTAAGGAATTTTCTGGCTCATCTGTTAAATTTCAGGTTCAAATTCAGTCAGATGTCCTTCCATCTAGAACAATCCCAGGTACATCCACACACACTATTGTAGTCCCATGCACCTTCTTGTAGTTATCAATTCTATTTTATCACAGTGGTAAACTCTGATTGAGTTGAAACTTGACATGTTAACAAAGGAGTTTCATATCATTCACAAATTTTTTACCCCAACCTGAATTTCCACATATAGAATTAGGGTCCCGGTTATAGTCTTAATTTCTAGTCAATTTCATTACAACTGGAAACTCCCATAACTAAAATATCTTTGAAGGCAATGTATTTTAATCATTGAAGAAAGGCCATAGTGAAGATCCTTGCCCCCAAAACCTGGAATTGCTTTCCCAATCCATCCCAACTACTTGCATGAATAAATAAATCCAACCCAGCTACTCCTCTCTCACAAACTTTACTTCAATTGGAGTCATTTTCTCCTGTTTGCTATGTCATTGTCAAGAGATCTTGCAGCCCATTTAAGTAAGATCCACTACTGAAATATGTGGCAATGGTTGCTTCATCTAGTCCATGTCCCGAGCTATCTTTTTTCATGGAAGGTAAAATACAAACAATAATAAAAAAAATAAAAAAAAAATTGTTCCCTAACTAACTAAGTGCATGAATGTGTTGCCTCATCATCTAGCGTTATGAAACCCCTTAATTGTTGGCTTCACAGATTTGACCCATTCTACTGCTGGGCCTACAAAATTTGCAAGCTAATTTACAATTAATTCATCAATACCCACTTGTAAAATGATGATGAAATTGTTCTCATTTGCAAACAAGTTTTTCTACATGGACCTATCTTAGAGGGTGGAATCTCTACACAAGCTGTCCCCATGGTAACTCAATATGGGCCATACCAAGTGGGCTCAAAGTCTCAAACTACTCCTTTCTGGAAAGGTCCATCGACCACCATTCATCCTAAAAAAAGTAGTAGCACTTCATCTCTTACCCAAATTTGGTGTACAAAGATCCCACCCAAGGTTCAAGGTATCGATATGATCAATACCAATATGGATCAATGGGAAAACCAATAGTTGAATGACTGTAGTATAAATCACTAAAAACAAATAACAATACCGATATGACTTGATTGATCTGATACCAATTACTAAAACTCTGATCCTATCTACTCTTCAAAATTCAAGCCAACATCACAAGACAAATCAAAAGGGTTGAAAATTCAAAAAAAAAAAAAAAAACAATTAGCGAGATAATTTGACAATTGAACCAATACATAGTGGTATTTGTAGTTGAGTTGATGCTATTTTTAACTTCAAATTAGTTAATTCATCTCCCCAGGACTCCAATTATATTATTATATCTAGCAAATCAGACGTGTGGTATAGTTTTAACCAATAAAAAAAAGTTGGGTGCATGGAAAGATTTTCTTGTTTATAAACAGTATTGCAGTATTTCACAAATAGGGTGTTTTTTTAGGATTATAGGAAATGAATCTTAACTTACTACCAACTAACTTTATGGGTGGATTGTGACATTTGGATACTGATTTATCTATTAAATATATAAGTAAGGCTAAAGAAAAAGAAGGACGTCCTATGTTTCATAGGAAAGTACTTCTACTTTTCATGAAACTAATTAACTGCCATTTCAGTTGTACAACTATTACTATTACTATTATTGTTTGACATTAAGATTAGATTGTGACATTTTTCAAATAAACTAATTTTGATTCGTACGAAGTTATTAAAATATAAAATATTTTTTGTTAAAAGTTTATCTCTAGGGAACATATCGCTTTAAAGAATCTTATGATGGTTATGAAAAGGATGTGAAAATTAAGTTTTTAGGCTCGTGGATTTTTTATGAAATATTATACAGAAGTTATTATAAATTAATACAAATTATATAAAGGTCGGAAAGAGAATACGAAAAGCATCCCTTTCAAAGTGATGTGTTCTACCAAAAATGGTTATGTTATTTTGATTATTGGTACTCTTCAAAAACATAGAAGGCTTCAACCTTATCATTTGACTGGATTTTTTTTCTCACTCAATCATGTTTGGATCTGAATCGTCTCCTCCCAAGGATTTGGGAAGAGACTCGATTTCCACTAATCAATGTCTGACATGTGAGCGTCAGCTGGATCCGAACCAATAAAGTGAACCGATAGGGGGTGTTGGCTTATGCAGGGTTATGCATCAGTTCGGATGGAGGGTTCGGATCTAGCCGACGACCATGTATCCGGCATCAGTTGGTGAAAGCCAAGTATTCGTCATGTTCAGACCAAAAATATAAAATCAAAGTTCAATAATAATTATTCTTCATAAATATCTTACATAGAAACAAATGCAGCTTTAGACACTGCAATACATTTGACTTATTACTTGCGAGCTAATCTCAGCTCTACCCTTTGAACCCTATCCCTGGGCAAAATATGTAATCCTTCTTCCCTCATCTCTTCCTGATTTTAAGGTGATGATAATTTTCTTAGTTAGTCAATGCCCAAACATGCTTCTTCAAAATAAAAATTAAAGAAGAATAAAATAACTAGTTGTTTTAATCATTTTGTATTCTTATCCACACTAGGTTTTGTTTACTATCATTTAATATGTAAATTTGTTTTTTAATGTTTTTTTCCAAGAGGTAAAGTATAATGATCTCTAAGAGTGAGGAAAAAGGAATATCGCCTTTGTTTTACCCATCGACAAACATTGGAAATTTTTTTTTTTTTCTTTTGTACATATAAAATGTGACATATTAAATTTTCTAGTAAAATTTTACACCAAAACAAACTGACCCACATAAAAAAAATCCACATTATATTGATCTAAGCACATTTGTCATTTCAAGAAAATATTATATAATAAAATCAGAAAAAGAAACTTCAGACACGTATGATGCCGGGAGTTACTCCACAGGTTGCAATTGTGAAATTGAATGAGATAGGATCACTGTTTATTTACTATAATAAAAAAAAAAATTAACTAGAGATAGTTATGCTCGATTGCTCCAATTTTTGGCACCCAATGCCCCATTAATTTCAATAAAATAACTTACGATTTTGTAGGCCTACAAACCCATACAATTTCCGTTTGCTTCTAAGACAAATTTCTATAAAAAGGAAAATTTTCACTAATCATTCAAGTTTTTTAAAAAAATCACTTACCATCCAAATTACACAAACGTTAGTCTATTAACTGAAGGAAAAGTGTTGAAATTGTGTGTAGATATTTATACCGATATCATTTTAAAGGGAAAAAAAAAAAAAAGTCAAAACAAATCTTAAAAAAAAAAAAAAAAAGGACGAGTACACTCACAGCGATTAGAAAGAACAGAGAATCGAACTGAATCAGTGATCGGAGAAGAGCTTCAGAAAACCCTAAATTTCGAATCAAGGATTGCAAGAATTGAGGTTAGGATTTCCGACAGACCCAGTCATCTGGGTTTCAGCATCCGTCCTCCCGTACTGCGAAGCAAGATCCTAAGGGAGGGATGCGAAAAAGAAACAGTCCCTAAAGGGATTTAGCTCAAGAAAACACCTTGCGATCAAGGTGAAACAAGACTAAGCTCAAGCTCCGTCTTGGACTCTTGGGCTTTCATTCAATGCGGTCTTAGACTAGGGTCCTTCCTCCTCTACTTCCCAGTTTTTTTGTAGAATGGATGAAAATAGGTCTCACTTCAAGGGTTGTCAACAACCATCTCTCCCATTGTCAGCAATTGATAAAATGGATGGATGGGGACCAATGAAACTGGCTCTGCCACTGTATAACCTGTTTTCTCTTCTTCTTCGCCTCCTATGATGAAGAATATGGTCTTCAAGCTTCAACAGTTAACAAATTTGTGTAAGAGATTCATGAAAACGAGTTTGTTTAAACTTGCTTGTGATTATCGCTTTTTTTTTCCGCTTCTTTTCTATCAGTCTCCATGAATTGAACATTAGGGTATCACGATTGGTAGTTTTTATTTTCGATTGACGTTGTTTATTATACTTTCCCTCATCATGATTCTTGGATATCAAAATCACGTGTGCTACGGCATTGTCCTCGGTGGGCTATAGAAACATCGTCGACGATTGGAGTAGCAAAGTGAAGGTTAGTTCGGCAGTTCAAAGTTAGGGTTGAGAGAAACAGTAAAAATTGAGGATTTTATATTCTACACGAAAAGAAGAGGTAGGGTAAAAAAAAAAAAGTAATGGTAAATTGGATTTTGTAAGAGTATTATTGTCATTCATGTATTTTCTAATGGCTGACATCAGCAATCAGCAACTAACGACTCTATTAGTTGCTTTTAGATCTTTTTTATAAACGTTTGTATAATTTGGGTGGTAAATGATTTTTTTAAGAAACTTGAATGATAAGTGATTTGCCCAAATATTTTTGAATGGTAGATGAAAATTTCCTTATAAAAAAATTATATTTCCAAAACTTAAGAGCATTCTAGAAGTTGGGCCATGAGAAAGACTTTGTTGAACATGACTTCTTGTGTGAACCTTTGATATTCAACATAGAGATCAATAAAAATAAAAGTAGATAAGCTAATAGCGAAATCTAAAATGTATTATTAGTGGATCATTTTGGGTCACTGCATGTTCCTTGTTCTTCGTTCATGTAATTATTTCTTATGGAATTTCTTTTTAGTTTATACCAAAAATATTGTGCTCCCATTTTTATCATTCAATACCCTTTTCTCTTTCTTTTTTCCTCTTATAGATATGCTCCAAGTGAGTTAAACATCTTTAAGGTATTGTTCTTTACCAACTGAACTACACTGAGAGAAACATAAGCAATTCAATCGGCTTGATTAAGGGGTTTTTTTTTCTTCCCAATTATAGTGAACATAAGCAATCAACCAGCCACACAGAAAGTTAACTTGATTGTGCAGGTAAGTGAGTGACTGTATATGGCCATATCCAGTTAGCTCGATTAGATAAGTTTATCTAATTGATCCAAAAATCTACCACATGACTTGTTTGATGTATCCTAAATTTTAGGGATAGGTAGACTTTGAGATCCCCTACTCAAGTTTTAGTCCGAATTTACACAGTGACAAAATTGAGCATTGAAAATTTAGGATTATAGGAAAATGCATTATATAGGTTGGAGTATTGTTGGTTTGCATGAACAAATAAATAGAGATGCATGGCAATACATGTTTGATAATCTGTTACCAAAAAAAAAAATGGTTGATATTGGGTTTGAAACTAGCAAATGGACTATCTAGACTCTCCACTATCTATCTAACCGTTGAAATTGCTATGTCATTCAATCATGTGGATAAATTTTGTGAACCATCAAGCTTGGGCCATGAAACGATATTTTTAACCATGAACAATCAAAAAATTATCCAACCAGACAAAATACCTACCAACTCTAAGTTTTGTAAGTTAAATTTATCCAAAATGCTCAAAATAATAAACCTATACATGTTATTAATTTATTCAAATGTTTTTCCAAAGAGATAGTTAAGTTCTGAGGACCAAGTTCCAACACCCCAAAATTAAAAGACATGAATTCAAATCTCTTTAGGATTTATTTAAAAAAATAAAAATAAAAAAATAACAAATCCTAAACTTACCCAAAGGTTCAAAATAAGCAAACCAAACTAGACCTTTATTATTATTTTTTTTTGATAAGACCCTAACTAAACCCATGAAGTTCAAAAGCACGCCCTAAAAATAAGTCGGGTGAGCTGTCTAATTTTTTAATTGTGGTCCCACGAATCTAAAAGACCAAGAGCATAAAACAAATACGTCTAGGTGATGTCATCAACTAAAACCCTAAGCCCAATAGAAAAGTATGAAACCAAACAGGAGTCAAGAAACCATGCACCATGCATGTCATTAAATGTAGATCCGATAGTATATTACATTGGTTAATGCGCTGCCAGCTGATTCTGAGGTTTGGATTGGTTTCTACTTCGGTAATTGAGATTGGTTCAATATATTTTTATTGAAAATATTAGTGAATTTTTTGGAAAAAGATCATTTCATTGTGTTTTATCTTTTCAACTGTAATCTAGCAATTAGAGTTCATCTGATGCGTATGTCGATGTATTAATATATGTAACGAATGAATTTCAACCATCGAATCATGGCTGGGATTCTACCAAAGGAAAAAAATCTGAACTAGGGTTACTTGCAAATTGTAATTTCCACAAAATTATATATACTGTGGATAAAATTAAATATTAAAAAAAAAAAAAAAAAAAAAAAACTAAGAAACTAAGAAACAAAATGTTGTGATTGAATTAACTGGTGTTCTCATGACCTAAAATCATTACAAGGTGAAATTAGATAGCATTATAGCTAAAAGAAAGCAACACATTTTTGAAAAGAAGTCAATTAGGAATAGCAATGATTTTCTATTTTTTTTTGGTAAATGCAAATTCTATTCAATTAAAATTCTTGGTACAACCAAGGGATCCGGAGATATAATCTCCCGAATCTGAAGAACGGAAGTAGGTCATGATACTGGACCCCAAATAGTAAAGCCTTTCCTGGGGAATAGCAATGATTAGGGGAGAGAAAGACCAAAGTTACAATCAGATTAATAAAGTTCCTAAAATATATCAAATATATCTTCAATGAAAACGGTAATGGTCAAGCTTGGGAATCATCAATCAATTATTGAAGACATTTATAAAGCTCCGCCATAAGGAATCTTTAATTTCTTTTGCAAATGACTGAGTTGATTAAGCTGACTAAACAAAACGTCATGAAACAACTTTACAATGATAATATATATCATACTTAATTAAATTTCACAACAATATATCAATAATCTGTAAATATACAAGCAAGTATAATTCGATCTGCTTGTTGAAAACAAGTTAAAAAAATGTGCTTCTATATTAAATAGAAATATATATCTCTACATTATCAATGTAAATTTAAAAATATTCCAAATTCACAAAATAAAAAAAAGGTTGTGAATATATCTGAAAAAATAACAAAAATAATGAAATTTTCTGCATTTAAAAAAAAAATGTATACATGAAATTGGTCAAATTGATTCATTTAAAGGAACAAGATAAAAATAAGTTGAAGATGGAAGGGGATGAACATAACCACTGAAGTATTTATAATGAAGTATCTATCATTGTTAGGTATGCATTCTCAATCACTAGACCAGAAATTGCAAAAACTATAATAAATTAAGTCGTGTCAACATCAAAGTGCTTACAATTGTTTTTTTATTAGAGATTCTTATATATTTTTCATTATCTTTCGTTCCTATCCCTGGTTTTCAGGGAGTTGACAAGTTGAGCAAATGTATTGAAAATCGTATTGAATCAATCAACATCATTAATTTGTAAAAAATTTATTGGAAAACAATAGTGATTACCCGAAAAATGGGTTTCGTCAGTTTACCAAATTATCCATTTAATCTTTCATTATACTTAATTATCTAAAATAAAGATGTATTTATAGAAATGTTTTAAACATTGTCAGTTCTATGATAGGTCCTCACCTAGTCTACATATATTTTGACATTTTTGTACCTAACTATTGCAACAAAAATGTTCAAAGATAATATTTAACATGTGTGTTACACACTTGCTATGTATTCTCCTTTTATCCCTCAGGCTTGTTGGTACTATCCATTGCGTTAAAACTCACACGATTAACAATACATACATTCAGACATTTTTATGGCGATCGTTGGAGATATTAATGTCAAATATGTATACACATAAAGAGTTGTCATAGAATAGACATTGTTTAGGGCATTTTAGTAATACACATTCTTATTGCATTTCTATTTCAAGTAATTGGATTCAACAAAATATTGGATGGATAATTTGGTAAATTGAAACCCATATTTTGGGTTATCTATTAAAAATTTCCACATATATTCTTGTACAAGAGAAATAAAAAATATCACAATTAAATGAAATTAAAAAATAGCATGAATCTCGTAATTGGATCAACAAGTGTGGCAGGGTAACACTTGCATGCACCATTTACAGGGTGAGAAAAGCATATAGGGGTTTTATGGATTATCAAGACCTAAAAGTCTGAATTCACAAAAAATAAATAAATAAATAAATAAAATTCATTTGATGCTTTTGCTTCATGTGAATATAGCGTTCAGTGTATATCCCCGCAGTTAATTAAAAAATAAAAGAAAATACTTCAATGGCACACTTATTAAGGATTCATTTAGACATCTTTTACAATATTATGTCCCATGTAACAAACTTTTGTAAAATGAGAGACTATTGCTAGTCATTTATTTGTCATAATAGATTAAGTTCTCTGTCTTTAGCTTGATTTGTTTGTGTTCAGGTGGGGGATACAAATCGTATCTTCCCTCATATTCGGGAGGAGGAATGGCGGCCTAGATGGATGACTGCCACCTGGCTCTCGGGTGAATCCGAGTCATCCATCTGAGCCGACACCTCAGCTGACAAGCTGAGCCGACAGGGGTGTCGGCTCGGATGGATGGTTCGGATTCACCCGAGAGCCAGGTGGCAGCTATCCATCTAGACCACCGCCCCTCCTCCCGAATCTCAGGGCGGAGACGATGTGGATCCTCAGGTGGACTGCTTTTATAGGTTTTTTAGCCATTTGTGTTTGTAAACTATAGGATTCTTGGATTAGGGTTTTTCTCTTTCTCTCTTTTTTAAATTGATTTTTCTTAAGACAAGTGGTTCTCGAATACGGATTGTGTACTTGTACATGATTGTAGCATTAGCCACTCATTCCATGATCCTTTATGTCCCATCGATCTGATGGTCAAAAACACAATGTGCACGTTACATGATCATACATCAAACATTTTTGGGAAAAAATGGCACTTTTGTAGGATGGTACGATGAAACCCTATTAGCAAAAAATACAATAAAAAAAATTATATATGCTTAATTTTTACCATTTAGTACTCAATGTATCTCCTTCCAATCTTAAATACATCACAATATCTGTATTGGGGTGATATTTAACAGTTTACTTATCTGCTCCACGCTGCTCATTCATTTATGCTAGTGTGCGTATCGCATATGTTGCTTGGGTTGGCCACGCACTCCTCACTTACATGATTCAACTTGTAACCTTATAATAAATTATACAGGATATATATATATATATATATATATATATATATATAAATATAAAATATATAATATATATATATATATATATATATATATATACCTTGATCCATGCTATCTCCAATAGAAATTTAGAGAAAAAGCAAAATCAGACATAGTTATTAAAGAATGGAATTCTCGTAAAATATCTATATTTCCCTCTTCTATGAATGAAAAAAAAAAAAAAACCTTACTTGGCCCCTTCATGGATTTCGCGTTATTGTCTGCTATGCTAGCCTGTGATGAAGGCCGGATCGGTATGGAAGCTTAGGCCATAAAGTGTGTTTGTGCGCAGGAGAAAATGAGGTGTGCGGCTTAGCAGCGCGTGAATAGAACACGTAGCTGGCTTTGTTGTGAGCCGTATCTTTGCAGCTTTCGGACCGGTTCAGAGCGAGCTAGCGACTAGCTTGTTAGAAGCTTGCTGTTGTTTTCGAGCAAGGTAAGGCAAAAGCAACAAGCAACGGATTGAGCACTGATCTACGCTCAGATCCGAGAAGGAATGATTAAACCAGGATTTCTACTTCTTTGGAGAGTACCTCTAAATTTTTGTATTTTTTGTGTTTCTAACTCAAAGAGCGGAATAACACTCTCTCACACTGTCGGAGAAAAATCAATCATAACCTCGAAGCGCAAAGAAAATCACGTATGGGGTGTGGATAAATAAGGATAGTTCGGGATTCAAGTCATTCAAATATATTTTTCTCAACGAAAGAGGAAGCCCTCTATTATAGGTATTCTCGGACATGCACCGGAGTCGTGTAGTGTGTAAGCGGCTTCATGAATCAATTACACATCCATAAATCCATTGTGTTCTTTCAAGCCGTAAACAGAGGTCACTTTATCGCCGCGCTTTGTCCCACAGTGCCGCGTGTACTAACATACTAATGGGGGACTGCAATCACATATCACAAATTCGTGTTCTTTTATCCTGGAGCCACAATAAGAGCTTGTTTGGTTCAGTTCATTTTTCATAAAAAGGGCAGTTTGAACATGATTTTTTTTACAGCAAATGTGTTCAGCCTCTTCCCCAAACATGAGTTAAAAAGTGTTCCTACCCAAAATTATCATCGCCAAGAAACACTTGTGTCAAAATGCGGTGCCTACAGCTAGTTGTAAGCAATCTCTCATGTGGACCTAGTGAGGATGGGCATCAATCGGCCATTCCTTTGAACACAAGACATGTTTTACGTTTTACCCATTAGGGATTGTCCAAAAATTATATTTTCACATCAACTTTTAAGTAAGGGAAAATATAATTAATCTTAACCACATTGGTTACAATTTGTAATGATGGCTTGATTCTGATACATGGAAGAATGATATGGTAAATTTGATTGTTGGACATTTAGAGAATTTTTGCAGCTTGATCATGTATAAAATTTTAGCTTCGAATTCAATCATTTATTTTTCTATTCTATGGATATCTATGCACCCTACTATAGACCCATACTATTTTTTATAGCCTTGATTCTATTTTGTCACATGATAAATTTCAATTGCACTAAAACTTGATCTGTGAATAAGGACCTTAGAATCTATATATCCATAAATTTCTGCTTCATCTATCACGTAACAAGATCATGGACACAGTTACATTCTAACTTGTAACCAATGTGGTTACAATTAAAAGCTCTCAGTAAGTAATATGTTGTGTTTGGTTGTTTTCTGGATTTGGGATTAAAACACAACAATTAACTTCATAAATTTCTCTAATCATGCTTTCGTTGGAAATATTTCAAAGGTGCCCAATTACCACTTGCCTCCCCGTGTATTAGTTTCATATGGATTCTCATATTTCAATAAGACCAAAAAAAAAAAAAAAAAAAATAAGAAGTTTTTCATTCTTTGACTATTAAAGATTCTTCATTATGTTAAATTTTTGTTACAATTCTATAAAACATTAGAGATCATTAGAGATTGTTGAATTCATAACTTGCATCTCAAGCTCTCTTTGTTATGTATTATAGTATTAATTATATAATACATTATGATAATATAGTTGTTCGGTATAGTTTAAGGTATTTATTTATATTTAATATAAATTAATATAATTTAAAATCTACAAATATATTAGCAGGTATTTGTCATTATTGTGATAATCTATTGTTATTTATGTATGTCTAGTGGTTCTAAACGGTTATTATTTATAATTCATAATTTATTTTAATAAATTAATTATTAAAAGGAAAATTTCATATATACACCACTAAGGATTAGAAACCTCATCTACTTCCACAAGATTACAAAAACTTCATCTAGTACTCAAAAACTTTGCTCCGTTAATCAACGAAGTCCACTCCGTTACAAAAATTTCGTTAGTTGCTGACGTCAGATGCGTTGAACATTTTAATGGACGATAATACCCTTTTAGGCTTGTTAAAAGACCATTATACCCTTAAAAGCCCACTATGAAGCTATACTAGTGTCAGCGACTATGTACTCGAATAAGATATTACCGACGACGATAAATGCGACGAAACCTCCAAACTTGACACGGAGATACGCGAAGGAGCCACCTGCTATGGGGACTTCCACGACAAATTCAGTGTAACAGAGGACAAAGAGGAGCACGGAGATGCCAAAGGCCAAGAAGGAGAGGAAGACAGCGGGGCCTGCTTGTTCTCTGGAAATGAGGCCAGTGAGGATGAAGATTCTGGCGCCCATGACAGCACCCAGGCCGAACCAGAGGAGATCCCACCATGTGAGGGTTTTCTTCATGGAATGATGGCTTCGAAATCAAATCTCATTGAGCTTTGTGTCATCTAGTGATCGAGCTAGGAGACAATCTTTGAACTAGGCGCAGATAAATGCAACGAAATCTCCAAGCTCGACAAGGAGATATGCGAAGGAGCCACTTGTTACGGGGATTTCCACAGCGAATTTAGTGTAACAGAGGAGGAAGAGGAGCATGGAGATGTCAGAGGCGAAGAAGGAGAGAACGACGGCGGGCCTTGCTTGTTCTCTAGAAGTGAGGCCATTGAGGACGAAGATTCTGGGGCCCATGACAGCACCCAGGCCGAACCAGAGGAGATGCCACCATGTGAGGGTTTTCTTCATGGAATGACGGCTTTGAAATCGAACCTGATTGAGCTCTGTGTCATCCAGTGATCGAGCTAGGAGACGATCTTTGAGTCTGATTTTGGATTCTTGGAGAGCTTTAAAGTAATTGCTCCAGCTCTTAAAGGATTCCTCTGCGAGGAAATCGTTCTTGCTACACCACCAGCATCGGCCACCATTAATGGTACCGCCACCAGTTTCAGTGGAATTTACCATGGCCAACGTAAATCTAAAGAGGTGAGAAGATGTTTCAGTTGCTCTGGTTCAACACCACCAGCAACTTTTAAACTGAATAACTGTAAAAAAAAAAAACGGTAATCCTATATGCTCTGGTTTCAATTGCCTATTGCGCAAGCCTCCAGTGAATCGAACATGGTCGAGTAGTAATACAACGCCTCTGTGAATCGATCCAGAAATTCTGGTTGATAGTGATTTGCCTCTTGCTCCACCACCGTCACTATCTTTGGGTTCAAGCTCCGAATCCATGCCAACACCATTTTCAGGCTTTTCTCCGAGCTTAATAGACGATGGAACTGCATTATTGAATTCACGACGACTACCTCTGTGGGACCCACCTTCGGTGAGGCGGAGGAATGGAGGCACATCTTCGGATTCAAGGTATGATTCCCGTTACTTTTACACGATCATTTTCTTTTCCCTTGAAATTCCGATTAAATCCGGAGTTTTCGATCTTCTTCTCCGTTTTCGTTGTAATTTTAGAAATCAAATTTTTGAAATCGTTAGATTGGAATTAGAATCTATCAGATAAAACTTCATCTTTTAGAATCAGATTGAAATTAGAATCTATTGGAATTAGAAAGGTTAAATTAGTCATTCAACATATTTCTTTAATTTTTTAATTTTTAATAAGAAGGGTGAAATTGTATTTCAACAATTCCGTCAGTTAGTTGGATGTGATTGAGGTTTTTGCAATCTTGTGGAGGTGTTTTCAATCCTTAATGGTGTGTATATGAAAATTTTTCTTATTAAAAATAATTCATAAACATAAATATAAACTATACCAAAGATAACCTGTTGATCACTCCAATTTGATGCAATATATACAATTGAATCAAATTGACCGTTTTGCCCTTAATCTCTTTATATCCCTCTTTTTTACTTTATTGAAGATGATTGTTTTGCCCTTATCTCTTTGCAGTTCTTTGTACTTTATTGATCATTGAAAATTACAAGTTCAATTTGATCATATGTTCTTAGCAAGAAAAAAAAAAGGTATTATGTCAATTAATATTCTAAGACATCAATTTAGTCCATATATATATATATATATATATATATATATATATATATATATATATATATATATATATATATATATATATATATATATATATAATTAAAAAAAAAAGTCTTAAAAAGAACTTTATAAAATGGCATAGCCGCATAGGTATTCTATAAAAACAAAAGACCTTTTTTTCTTCATGGAGAGTGCTTTTAGAAGAAATAAATATGTTGATAAAAGGCTAATAAGATTTCAATTGTAATTTACTAAGTATATTGATCATTTTATAAAACAAGGACATTTGATTAAAGCTTAAGTATGATTTGACAAAAACCTGCAAAATGCCTATAATAAAGTTTGAGTTACCATTTTGTTAGGGCTCTAGACCACCTTTAGATTGGAAGTAGCCAAGATGGCTTGAGTTAGATTCGTCATGTCACAACTATGTATACGTAATTGTTATTATAATATGATTTTTTTTTAAGTAAAATGTTTTGTTGTTGATTGTGTATAATAAAATCTTTTTGCATTGCAGTTAATCATCAATCATTATTTTTCGTTCCTAATCTTCTACAAAACAAATATTTGGAACTATCATCAAACTTATAATCTTGGAAATAAAATGCCTCTCAAAGTTAACTGTGCATCATAAGTTGACCAATGATCTTGAGCCTATATTTTTATATATTGTTTGTATTATTCTTTTCTCCCTTAATTTCAAGTGGTTGACATACCAAACACTTGTGTTGATAAAAATATTTGAAACTAGTATCAAACTTGCAACCGTGGAACTAAAATTCCTCTAAGAGTTATCCGCACATCATGGTTGGGCCAACTACTGATCTATAACACATATATTTTATAAATTTTTGTATTGTTCTCTTCTCCCATGATTTCAAGTAATTGACACGCTAAACACTTGTGTTAAAAAAAAATCATCAAATTTAATTTTTGGGAATACAGAAAAGATATAAGAAAAGGAAAAAATTTCATAATTCAATAGAACTCAAAAATTTTCAAATCGACTAATATCTTCGGGAAAAAAAAATCAAATATAGCATGATTTCAATATAAAAAAAAAATTTCAAACGAGCTCAACTAAATGACAGCACCAAGTACGGAGTCAGGAGAATGAGGAATCAGTCTTCTTTGAAGATTGAGGCGCATTTGCGGACAATTATGCCCTCCGCAAGTAAGTACGAACTGGTCAAAGACGCAACGACGACTGCATCTGGGGGGGGATCGGTGAGCATACTTTAACCTGCCCCAGCCACTCGATCTTCGGTATGAAAAGGATCCCCGAGTTATCTACCGAACAGTGTTTGCACTCATTTACTTGGGTATTAGCTGGACGGCTGACCGCCCGTTATTTCAAAAACCGCTGATGTCTGGCTTTCAAAGCTAGACTTATTGATCATTTTCTATAAAACTATTAACTTAAATAGTGTAGTGCATCTTAGTGATGTATAACTATTGGGACAATAAAACCTTTTCTTATTTTATAATATATTTTAATTCTATTTTTATCATATTTTTTTGTGTGTTATTATTGTGAAAAGTTAATTGAATTGATGGTCGCTTCACTCCTCGAGTGCTCGCACGGCTTTAGGAAGATAAGGGGAACACAAAGCTTCTTTGCCTACGTAGGGATCGTCAACAAACCTTAGCTATTCGTCGGATCCTTGGAGCAGCTTTCAAACTTGGAATCTCATAGAAACATGGATTTTTATGAATTGTTCATTCAATGAATTTTGAATAAGTCGTATCTTGCTCAGACCAATAAATAGAGCTGGCCCGGTGAAATTGAATTCTCCGTGAAGATGCGAAGTACCAACGGTGTGAACTTGAAGCCCTGGGATGCAAAGGAAGAGTTGTTAACCATAGGACTTCTTGTTCAAGTAGGAAGATTTCGGTTTTTCTCGTTCCTTCTCTTTGATAAGAATAGGGATTTGAAATGATACAAATTCCTCTTCATTCTGTTGTGCTCAGCGAAGGAACTGCCTAAACATTATTTTAAGCTTCACCTCCCATGCATGCCTCATATGTACATCCCTACTTTTCTTTTCTTTTTTTAAGGCAAATCTTTCCTTGTATGCAAAAATATCAATTAGTTTTTATACACTGGAAGCATACATACAGAGTCACATATCATGTTTTTTATTTATCAGGAAAAAACAAATTTGATAATACATATTGTTCATCTATTCTCATCCGATGGTGGAAGCAACAACGATGTACACACACAAATATGCATACAATCTTTTGCCTATTTAAAATACAAAATTAGGTGCATAATTTTTAAATATTCCATATGTAAGCAAGTCATTCATGAATAATACATGAAGATACTAAATATATTATACATATAAAATTGTTTCAATTAATTTATGTACCTAAAAAAAATTATTCTTTGTTTTGGTGTAAAAAAATGTTAATACATATTCAAGACGGTTCTAAGTTCAAGTATGTTTAAATAACAAAAGCACTTTGACTAATAACTAAATTGATGGACAAAGTAGATATATGAGCTTAAATTTTGAAATGTTTTTAATAAAGCTTTTATGGCTGTTTGTAAGGGTTTTGGGTTATATATATCACAAGAGTGGGAATATTATTAGGCTCTCATTGGTATAGTTTATATTTATGTTTATGATTATTTATAAGAATAAATTATGAATCATAAATAATAATCGTTTAATACCACTAGACATAAAGAAATAAGAATGGATTATCATAATAATGATAAACATATTTTAATATATTTGTAGATTTTAGATTATCTTAATTTATTTTAAATATAAATAAATACCATAAATCAGACCAAACAATTATATATCTCATAATGTATTATATAACTAATTCTACTCATAATACCTTTTAGAATCAGTTGCTTAGAACAATCGAAACCAAATCAAAATAAAAATCCAGTTAACAGCTCAGATTTGAGATTGTCGCTTTTCTCATTGAAGCTCTTGAAAATAATTAACAACTCCAAATAATAATAATAATAATAAATAAATCTATCTCTCTCTATCAAAAGTTGTTTTACAGAGGTACTTTTAGGTCTCTTTTTAAACGTGAGATGGATACCAATGAAAACCGATGGAACTAACTGTTAGATGCTCTGGTCATTCGTTTTGAACTTTAAACTTCTTGTATATATCAAGGAAGGAAGAACATTGAAAAATCTAGCCGTTAGAAATTATGCATTCACTAACAGAGCATTTAGTGCTCTTTGTCAAACTTCTTAGTGATCACTACCTGATAAAACTCTTTTCTCGCTTAGGCACCTGTTCTAAGTTCTTACACTCCTATTCTCGTGAATGACCATTTAAATGCTTCTCTTGGGAAGTTCTAAATTTTTCAGAGATGATCTTCTAGATGCTTGCTTAGATATCTGTTCTTGGTTCTCAGAGACACTTCTCTTGAAGGCGTAAGTCTAAACAATGTGTTAGGAGGCATGTGGAACAGTCAATTAGAGAAGGATACATGTCTGGTGGCGCTAGCGACTTGGTTATATAATTTGATCAATAACAACTTCGTGATTTGAATTGAATATTTAAAATATTGGGAAAAAATAAGAATTTAAAATTGAAAAAAAAATTATTATTAACAAAGACGTGACATGTGTCACTGTCTATAAATCCTCGGATGCCACCTCAAGAGATGATTAAGTGGAAAAGTTATCCCCCAAATCTCGAGGAAAACCGCATATGAGCATCAATAAGGGAAGATTCTTGGATACAACCACGTGCTAGTTAGCTAGGATACCTCCAAGCTAGTAGACCGGAAGCAATTATGGGAAGTCTATTGCAAGATCGTCATTTAACGGTCTAGAAGATCTCCAATCCATGTTCGATCCCTATTTTTAAAAGGTTGGATTGGGAGGATCTCAGCGTTCCATATTGAAACCGCCATGATAGCTCATGGCAGATTGCATGGGACTAGAGACGTGCCCGAGATCATTGCAAATCGCTCCAACTATGCCAAAATCTATGCTATTCCATGCTCCTATAAATAAAGCTCATAACGAAGGTAACTAGATCCCAATTTTTACACACATGCTCTCTCTCTCTCTCTCTCAAATTGCTTGAACCCCACTCTACATAAACTTGTATCTTCTTTATCGAGTTCCATACTTTTTGTTACTGGTTCTGACTTATGCAATAGAGTGGCTACAGGGTTTTCAAACCCACCCTCTGTTGTCTCTCTGCTTCCATCTTGACAGAAATCACCACCAAAAGCTCCAGGCAAGAACCAACAGCAACAGTTCCCAACGTCTCCACCTCTCTAAATCCCAAAAAGATCACCACATGGCGGCTTCTAAAAGGCCAATGGTCGCGCGGTGTCAATTGTAATGATCAAAGAGGTGCGACCCTTTGAGTTGCCGCCGAACGTCGCCACATGGCACACCCTCCCCCATGGGCTTATCCGTCTCATCAACAAAAAGGCGCCATAATGACAACCTCGATGCCTCATTTTTCTAGATCCACATCGTCTCTCGTCTGGGTTTGGGCGGGAGACTGGGCGGCCCGAATGGATGGCCATCACTTGGCACTCGGAGGGATCCGAGCCGAACCCCCAGTCGACAAGCTGAGCCGACTGGGGGGTCGGCTCGGATGGAGGGCTCGGATCCCTCCGAAAGCCAGGTGGCGGCCATCTATCCGGGCCATCCAGTCTCCCACCCAAACCCAAGCGAGAGACCATTTCTGTTCCATTTTTCTCTGTTGTTAGCGCCACGTAGCGGGCGCTCATACAAAGAATATCAATCGACATCTCGACAATTTTTGTTGACGACTATACGAGGCGAGACGTAACTAGCCACAGGTCCATTGCATTAAATGAAGACTGGGATATCTGGAATCGGCAAGATATAATAGATATTCCCAAAGATACCTCACAAAGTAGTCAGATATATTCTGACCCAGATTCGGTTTGCAAGTAAGCCAAGAAAAATTGAAAAAATAAGACCGTTGCTATCATGGCTCGGCAGAGTTCGATCTTAAGCTCGGGTCAAGTTCGGACCTTAGTTTCGGGGAACCCTTGGCAAAAGAAGACCAACCTCGACAAACTTAGGTCTTGGCCTCAGTCTCGGGAACCCTTTGGCAAAAGAAGACCCACCTCGGCCAGCTCAGCTCATCAGATCCCGATCTATCCCGCTTGGCAAGAACGTTCTCAGCTTGGTCAGAAACAATACTACAAGACATTATTGCTCCCATAGCCCTTGCAGACCCGAAAAGGCAAGGGGTTATAACTAATAGGGAAACAATGAAACAACCAATCAAAGAAGGATGCGTGTCTGGTGACATCCGCCAATAAAGATGTGATATGGATCACCATTTATAAACCCGCTGGTGGATGCCACCTCCTGAGACGAATAATTGAAAGGGATAACCACAAATCAACATCAATAAAGGAAGATTCCCTGATACAACCATGTGCCAACTAGCAAGAGTACCTTTGAGCTAGAAGATCTGAAACTCTTATGAGAAGTCTACAACAAGAAAACCATTCAACTTTAGAAGATCTCTTACCTACTCCGACCCCTATTTCAAAGGGTTCATATCGAAGCCACCATGACAGCTCATGGCAGATTGCACGGGACTATAAATGTACCCGAGATCATCACAAATCACTCAAATCATGCCAAAATATATCCTACTCCATGCCCCTATAAATAAAGTTCAAAACGAAGGTAACCGAATCCCAGTTTTTATACTTAGACTCTTTCTCTATCAAGTTGCTTAAACCCCTCTCTACAAGAACTCATACCTTTTTTTTATCAAATTCCATACTGCTTCTTACTAGTTGGTTATAACTTAGGAATATAAGAGTGGTCACAAGGTTTTCAAACCCACCTTCTACTGTTTATCTGCTTTTTATCTTGACAAGTGTCACTACCAAAAACTCCAAACGAGAACCAACGACTACAACGCAAGTGGTATCTACAAACGCTTTAATTTGTTTTCAATAAAAATACATTTTTAGGCTTTTATACATCTCTCCAACCTTTTAGACAATTGAAAGCAATAGGCTTTATGTTCATAATTAAGTCGTTTTCACCTATCCTTTGGATATATCCATTTTGGTTATTTCAGGTGACTTTTATTAGGTTATGGGCATATTTTTGTGAGATCAAATGCATACGATTTTCCAACAATATGGAAACAAAAATCCTATAAGTTGATGGAGACTTTGCTTCAACATGTCTGTTCTTGCTCTTTGGTCTGCTCACATCAGTGTCTGTCTTGTTCTTGATCTTTTATGCTTGTAGATGCTTATCTTATGCTTTTGATCATGGTTCAAATAATCTATATCGGATCAATCGAATCAACTGACTCATATTAGTTTTAGACCTGGTTGATCGCTAATTTGGTTCTTATTCCGATCAAGTTTAATATTATTATATATGGTTAGTCAAGTGTCAGCTTTCGATTGGATCCGTACACCAAACTGATCCCAATCGTATCGTTTCTAGACATTACTAATACCATGTCCAATACCTAAACTTAGAATAGCTTCTTCAAATGTTAAATCATCTCTCAGGTCTTCTTTCTCCTTTGACTTACCATCCTCATAAATTATTATCTTAATATAATATGGCAGGCAGTTCATGGAACTCATATACACATATCAAAGAATATTTGCATATTAACATAAGATATTTTCTTTGATCAAACAAGCATACACGGAGTTATATATCATTTAGCTCATCCTTGTAACAGAGATAACTCTTCGAATCACCTCAGGGTGGAGATCACCAAATTTACAATAATCACAATAATACATATTAATATCATAGAGGTAGATATTGAACAAAACCATGGGATGAGACCTAACTGCTCAACCTAATTGAGGATTGGATTAACTGTTGACCCAAAGCCAACAAACATGCTAAAGTTATGGTCGATCATAGTCAAGTTTTTAGTAATTAGTATCAGCTTGGCTAGATCGATCATTTGTATCAGTTTTGACCATGACCGATCTCGATCCGATAACAATTATTTTATGTTTTTTTATTCTTTAATCGGTGTCAGTCTCTCATTTACCAACATCGAAATATCCAACCAATAATGTCAAACTGCGTACCCTTGGGAACTATTCTCATTTGATATAATGATCTACTTCTTTATTTAAAAAGAAAACAAAAATAAAACAAAAACTTCCATTGTAGGAACTAGATTTTTTTTCTCTCTTTCGACGTAAACCCTTTGTTACAAGAATTTCATTCATTTCGAAAGCAGGAAAAAAGTTCATTCATTTTGAAAGTAGGAAAAAAGTTTTGTACAATGGAAAATTGTCTTAATGGTAGCTAATTCGTTACCTGATTCATCCCAAATGCTCTTTTTGTTTGACATAAAAATTTTACGTGTAATATTTTATATGTAAATTTTTTTTTCCTATGTAGCTCTATTTGTTTTGACATAAAATTTTACATGTATTATTTTATATGTAAATAAAAATATTCAATATTTATTTTCAAAAGATAAAGTATAGGGATTTCTACCTACTAGAAACAATTTTTGATTTTTTTTTACATATAAAATATTACATCAAAACAAACAGATCAATAACAAAGAAAATGTTACACATAAAATTTTACGTCTAAACAAACAGATCTAATAGGTAAAAAAAAATTGAAATTCTTTTTCTCTGCCACTTAAAAGTCATTATATTTTATTTCTTATAAACAAAGATCGAAGAAAAATTTTACATTTAAAATATTACACAAAAAATTTTACATCCAAACAAATAAGAGGGAAATAACAAGTTTTGTGCAAACAAAGTTCTCATAATGGTAGCTAATTCCTACCTTGATGGAAGGTTGATATAAATATTAATATTCTAATCATAATTTCTATATTGATAATGTCTGTAATTTATTTCTTTATTGATTTTCCAAGAAAAGCGAACTTTTTCCCACTTTTAATAATCATTAAATTACCCCGAAGCTGCTTTAGCACTTACAAGTCACAACCGCAATCTGCGGTGGACCCCACCCTAAAGCATGTTAGTATGTTACACATTAGGATACGTTAAATCCACAGTCGTTGACTCTACAGTTAATATGGGGACCACCACACTGGTTCCCTTAAACAACAGTACAGAATCAAAATTTAAGGATGCAGCATAGACCATCAGATTTTTTTTTTTATAATTTTTTTTTATTGATTTTCAGAATAATGGATTAGCTGTCCTTCATACAAAGGGATTTATCTCACGAGAAAAACGTGGTCCCACCGGCCTGCCACGTGGGCCCCAACGCATGGTGTTACTCTATCCCCAAGAAAAATAAAAGAAAAACATCGAACACGCACCAGTAGTATATAAATCATTAAACACGTATTACATTATTCCAAGTGGCATTTTATTTACATTGTCTCTTCCCTCTCTGAAATTATTAAAATATCTTTAATTAATATACGTGTCAGTTTTTTAGTAGTGGACCCCTGGTGACAACCTCCTCTTCACAAAAGATTCCCCTCTTCACAAATACCACTCCATCCATCATCCAAAGACAAATTAGCATCCTATGTTTGCCTAAGTCATCTCTTCTCCCAATATTTATAAATTTAAAACTTTAGTCAAATAATCATGGGCGGTTATTGGTACTGTTCAATAGGGGTAAAAATGGTATTACACATTTATCAAATAATAATAATATTCTAATAAATTATGGCATAGGTTTTTTAGATTGATAGACTAGAAACAAATTCATAGTCTAGACTTTGGACACTTATATTTGTCACGTGGTAGGTAAGATGGATCTAAAATTTGGTAGACAAATATATCTCAAGGTCCCCCTGTTCATATGTTAAGATTTAATCCAAACAAAATTTGCCAAGTGATAAAACAAAATATCAAAAAATTAATAGAGATCCAATAGATATACATAAGAATGCATGTCAATATATAAACAGATATTTGATTGATCATATCATCATTCCAATTGGTGCAAATCGATACACTGAATCAAGTATTCGATTCTAGTACACCATATTGTGTGAACGGACGTGTTTGAATAACAAACAAATAAAGACTACAAAACCACACAAACCCTAGTGAAAAAACTTTGTCTCGAGGGAGTGTCATATTCATTCAAAAGTTGTTTGGTTAATAGATAAACAATAGTTTACTTTATGGTTTAATTATTTATAATATACTTGAAATGTAAAGTTTGATATTAATAAAAAAATAAATAAACTTACTACAAGGTACGTGAATGCACATGATCAATGAAGGGATTAGCAAATAACGAGATTCAATGTGTAAAGCAAATAAGTGTATTTTATGTTTGAATAACATTTTTGGATTTAAAAAATAATGAGTAACAAACAATGGTTTTAAGATTGTTAATTGATAACTAACGTTCATTTTGGTCCATTTGCATCTGAGTCTAATCCTCGTTATGATTGATCAATTAAATTAATATTTTTTTATGTCCTTCGCTTTTTGATATTGTTTTCAACATACAATCTATTGGTAGATGTATTCTCGAAATTAACAATATGAATAGTAAAATTTCAGATGTTAGAAAATCAGCAACAAGTTGGGTGGCGATTTTAAAGCAAACCTCTTAATTTAGAGATGCTTCACACTTTGCAATGTAACGTAATAAGGGTGGGTCCAACTCATTCTCTTGGGGGAAGTGTTAATGTATACATGGTTTTAGTTTATGGTATTAAAATAAGTATCAGTATTGAATACGGGTATCTATCAGTACCAGTTAGGTATTGATCATATACTGATGTGGCATTGATGGATCTGATATGAGTACTTAAAATCATGAAAATATATTGTTGGCCTTCTTAGTGATTCTCTACCAGAGATGACTGTTCACCATCACGAAGATATTATTATTATTTTCTTTACCAGACGAATGTCCAAACTATTAACTTCACTCTTTCAAGAATCCCATCCAACCCTTAAAAGTGGAGAAAAACCCGTTCTTTCTAATTTCATAGAAAAACACAAGTTTGTATTAAGGTTTTCCACCTAATAAATTAAAAGTTCATAGTAAAGATGCAATACATTCAATAAATATTTTTCTTCTTTATTCCCTCTTGTTTGAGAATGCAAATGCCAATGTCATATATCAAGGCATGGAAAATGACACTGTAAATTAATTACAATACATAAAATAAAGATTGCATAGTTGCAATCATAATTTATATTTTTTTCCCCTTTGTTGTTTTAGTCAATGGTCAATGCACGGTTGTGCAATGTACAATGGATAAGAAATATGAAAAACTATGGATGCTCTACTGTCATGGCGGCCTTAACTTTATACTTACATAAATTATAGAATAAATAATTGACTAAAGTATTTAGTAATTAGTACAAAGTTGTTTCCTCTATTACCAAAATTCCGTTTATCACAATTAAAGAGTTGGTTTAAATATTAATTAGACCCGGTTTCTATGTACATATCCCGTGTACATATGGGATATATTTGGTATTAAACATATTTTTTCTCTATCTCTCTATTGAGTTGAAATCATGGCTATACAGAGAATCTTTTGCCATAATATTTATTTATAACAAAAATAATTGACAGTGACATTCCAAATATTTTGTGTATGGTGTTTTTGTTATCCCAGAGTCACATAGTTACGATTCCTCTTATATGGTACTTAAAATTTTAATATCAATACGTCATTAATTGGCTTTTCATGACCTACCCCACATTTCACTCTGAGAAAGATTAGTGGGCAATTAGGTATTTATAATTAATGTCAACTCATGTGTTAGTGTGAACTCATTATTGATTACATTCAATCAGAATATTTTGTAAGCAATAAACCATCATAAAACATCATAACTTGAAAACAGAGTAATGTATCAACAAAGTTTTATGTCGGGTTGGGTTTTCTTGCGCCATTTCACTTGAACTGTAAAATGACCCCTTTACCCCTTTTGAATACTTGTGTCGATCTTCCTATTGGACTCTATGTTGATCCAAGATCTATTTGACAAAAATCCTCAACTCATACTCCAATAATTATATAGGTTTTGTAAAATAAAGTATGTATTTCAACTTGGATTTGTGGAATTTAATCCACTTAAAATATAATAATACATAAACAAAGGTTAACCAATAAAATGTTTGATCAAAGGAAACATGTCTTGCAACTTATGTCAGATCATTTGATGATGAACTAACTTACCTGGCACATTTTAGTTTTCAAATTTTTATGGATACAAAATGATGTCCAGGTGTCACTATGTGATGCAGTCCAAGTGGTTTGGAATGGCATGAAACAATGATGAGTCACCAAAATTTACAATGAAAACTGCTTTAAGGACTAAGAGAAATGCTACAGTTATGTGGGTGACATTTAGATTGCATCATTATGACATGATAAGAGAATATGGCTAATTATTTAGTTATATCTATAGTCAAATATCAACAAAATATTGTTATTCATAGTTATCACACCACAAGGTATCTCCATTCAATAATATTCAAACTATTATTATTTTTGTAAGTCAATTAAATTACTACTTCCTCCTAAAAGAACTCCCACTGGGGCCCTTGGACCTCTTGTAAATTAATATAAAAGTCTTCTATCAATCAACACCTAGATAATGACATCTTAAATATAATTTCAATCTTCAGCAACTTGTTGTAATAAATTCTAAAAAAAAAAAAAAAATTCCTCTTTTTCAAATCTCTTGTTAACAAATTCATGGCATGTTGAAACCTAAGCAAAAGTCAGATTCAAATGCGGATTCGGATATCAATCAACAGCCAGGATTACATCTGTTCCATTTAACCTAGTGTTAAAATGCATATAACCTTAGGTTTTAGAATATTAAGACGTATATTGCCTTAATGTTTATATAGCTATTTAAGGTTTCGTTTCTTATTTTCTTAAGACAAGTTATGTATTTTTTTTTTAAACTAGGTTTTCTCTAATTTTCCATGCAATTTGTATTCTAATCTCAATTTCCAGATTCAAGTAGGATTTTAAGTAGGTATCCGGTTAAATTTTGAATTTGGATTATGATTTGATTTTTACAAATCCATTGGATTTCTGATCTGATTCAGATATGATAATTGGTAAACGGATTTGGAATCGAATAACAGTGTATTTTCGAATTCAATCCATCTACATCCCTACTTATGAAACCCTTCAGCATTAAACCCTAGAAATACAAAAGGAGACCAAAAAACATTGATCAATAAATCAGTTAATCCTATTCATTCCATATCTTCCCCTTGTTTTTTTTTTTTAAGTTTAACCAGATCACAACATCAATCAATTAAAATTATAATTTTTTTTTTGGGGAAAAATCAATTAAAAGTTAAGAACCCTACTTAAGAACTAATTCATTTGGTGCTTGATTTCATCAATTCAAAGTGTAGAGTGTGGACTGTGGAGTCTGGAGATTAGAGAAGGAGTAGTCGGTTATTTAAGAAATAAAAGAGTTTTAACTGTTATAGCTTGCACGTTATTTGGCTCCGGCACGCAACACGTCACCAATGAGAAGGCGGGTAGCAGTTTTATTATAATTTAAAAACTCAAATAACCAATAACTCTCGCGCTCTCTTTCTCTCTTTCATTGTGCTTCATTTTCTCTCTATGGTTAAGCACTGATTCACGAATACAGAGGCAGAGAGAGAGAGAGAGAAAGCGAGAGAGTCAGAGGTCGTCTCTCGTGGGGAAAGATTGATTGGCTACTTCAAACAGAAGCAAAGACTCGGACAACGAGAATCGAAGAAGCAAATGAGTTTTGATTAGTCAGTGAGAGTGAGAACTCAGAAACCGCCATTAAACAACTCTTCTATAACGCATTTCTAAATATAGAATTTTTTTTTTTTACCTCAACCGCACCTGGGTTCTTCTCTTCTTGGGGTTTGGTCTTGCCCACATTGGTTATTCTCTTTCTGCTTCACATGCTACTCCTCTTTCTCGTATACTTTTTCTTCCTGAACTGTTGTTTCATTTTTTTTCTTTGTTACTCTGGCATGAAGGATTCCCTGGCTGGCTTTGATTGACTTCAAGAGATTTCTGTTGTGACATTGAGAAAAATCAGATTATTTGGACCTGAATGTCTCTGAGATATACTGGCTGAGAGAAGAGCAGTCAGCTTTCTGGTTTCGTTGACTGTTTTGGATCTGGAGGTCAGCTTTAACACGTTCAGCTTCTTCAATGGGTTTTTAGATACTTCGTTTTTTTTTTTCGTACCTGTATGTTTGGAATTCTTTTAGATGATGGATTTGATTCCATTTTGGCAATGTTAGGTTGAAGGGAACGAATTTTGATTATTCATTGCATTTTGGCCTTTGGATCTTGGTTTCTTTTCTATTTTGTGTCCGCTTCGATGACTTGGTTGAAGGTAGATTATAATTTTTTTGTTGCATTTTGGCCTTGCGAGTGACAATGGATCTTGGTGTCGGTTGAAGGAAACAGAATTTTATTTTATTTTATTTTTTGGCCTACTTGCGCCGTGATCTTGGTTTCGTTGGGATTTCACTTTTAAATTGCTGTTGATTCTTTGATATTTGTAATGTTTTCGTTTTTGTTGGAAGTTAAAAGTAGAAATTCGGGTAAATATGATAAGAAGATTGCATTTAGAGGATGCAGGTCTTGGTTACAATTTGAATGACTATTGCTCCCTCGTTCGTCTATTTACTTTTGTTTTTTCTATTAGTAACCCAACTGTGCTTCTATGCTCGTTTCAAACTTGAAACAGGGTCATCATACATCTGACTTAAAATATCACTGTCCTGAAACTTGTTTAAATTATTTTGACAACAATAACTCTGTTTTGGCTTAAATTTGTATTTGTAATGCTCTATGCACATAATCTTTTTCAGTTTTTGAATGGGGGTAACAACTAAGGACTTTAGAATTGAGCAAGTATACGTGAGAATCATGTTTTTACTTAATTTACTGATTCAATCCTGAATATATCACCTGGATTTTCTTGAAAGTAGGTTTATTTTTCATTAGTAATATTATTCTGATGATGTCACCTTTATGACTTGGGTGGAGTAACTACAAATCTTCAAGATTACTGGAAGAACATTAAAAGCAGCCTGTAGCCTGCTAGCGCATCAAATATCCGAAATTAGTAATTGCTACCTCCACTACACCATCACCCCATCCTCTTCCTCTTTGGGTTATTATTATTATTATTATTTTTTCCCCAAGTGGGTAACTGGGATTGAATCTACAACTCTGCCCAAAGGATTGGCTTTCCAACATTTCTATTTATGAGGAGATTTGAGTTTAGGAAATATTTTCTTCTGGCTATGGACTGGTGTGTCTCCTGAGGAGAAGTGAGTAGGAAGGAGGTAGTGGTGTAGGAAGGAGGTAGTAATTAAGATGCATCTGGTATTAGAGATTTATAGGAAAGGTAGCTACAGCATTCAAGTGTTTGTGGTGGAATTTATCTCTATTTGACCATGTTCTTGAAATGGGAAGAGTTTCGTATGTGGTATTATTTGGTCTCTTGGCTATTAAAAAACAGTCTATCATTTCCCTGTAACCTCAAGATTACTTGCAAAGTCGTTTGCTCCTATTTTTAGCATATTTACTTTTGTAATAATGATATTTAAACTATATTGTGGTTCGGTGATTTCCCTTTCATCTTAATTATTTCTAACTACTACAATATATCAATTTGTATGCTTCTCTCCCTGCTCCCCCCCCCCAAAAAAAAAAAAAAAAAAAAAAAAGAAACTTGAATCTTGATTATTATTTGTATAATTTATGCAGATTTCTCTATCTTGGTTATAGACTTCAAGCCGGGAAAAGGACATCAGCATCAGTCAAGTCTTTCTTACTTCTATAAGGGTCTTCATATTGATTCCTCTGTTGGAACTGACATGTTAGAAAAGAGTGTAACTGAGCTGACCCTAGATGGCAATGCTGCAATCATGTGCTCTGTAGCTTTATGGAGCTCAAGTTTACATTGTAGATTCAAACAGTAGATATCATTTTTTGAGTTATTTTCATGGAAGGCGATACGGGGACTGGTTATCCTGATGACATGGACATGGATGCAGAAGTCTTTGCTGCAATGTGGCCTGAAGATCTTCCAAGTAACCCTTTCACTATAGAAAAGCCTGGGGGGGATCTGTTGGAGGATGTTAACTTAAAAGAGGATGCGTATATAGCTGATTTCAAGCGCCTCCTGGAGTTGAGCAATCATAGTGAGAAAGGTTCCTCTCAGTTGTCATACCTGGTAAAGCACTGGGAGTATAAGCAAGCTAATGTCGTCCGCCTTCTCAATGAAGAGTTGGACAACCTAAGCAAACAGAGGCATGAAGTGGAGCTCAAGAAGTTGGAAATTCTTGAGGAGCTTCGAAATGGGGAAGAGCAGTTTGCTGGTGACAAGCGTGCAGTTTCCATTATGGATGAAGTTTTTGATATATGGGAAAAAGATTTGCCTCGGAGAAAAAAGGATGTTGTTGTTCAAAATAAAAGTCTTGAAATAGATGCCAAGCATGACACAAGTAAGTACTGGAAGCAGCGGGCCATGCAAGCAGAGATAATGTTGGAGGCAAGTGTCGAGCGGGAGAAGAAACTCATGGAGAAGTTGCAGGAGGATATAAAAAATCTTGAAAACCAATCCTCACCCGTGGAAGAATTGTCTCAGATTCTGAGAAGAGCTGATAATTTCTTACATTTTATTCTCCAGACTTCACCCGTTTGCTTTGGCCATCAGGTAATTGCATTCTCATACTGTTTTTTTGGTGGATCGGTTGTGGGATTATAAGATTCTTGTGTTATTGGGACTGCAGATTGGAAAGACTTTCTTCTGAATTTCCTCTTCTTTACCTTGTTCTTGCATCTTTTTGTTATTTATGATAACTGTTCCTAAATCTCATCAGGAAATGGGAATTTGGGAAATAACAGACTTGTTACACTTAAATCCAATAAAGTAAAAAGAATGTCTTCCTATTGGTGAGACATTTCTGTCATAAACCAGGCATACATATTGTTGTCCAATCTCCACTCTCTCCTTCACTTCTCCTGAAGATTGAGGCATTTTGCACATGGGATGAAGAAAAAGGAGATGGAAATCAGATTAAAAAAAATAAAGAAACAAACTTCTGGATTCCTTTGCAATATTCTTGTGCTCAGAATATTTCTCCTCATCTTCTTTTATTTGATTAATGTTTCCCTAAGACATTGGGGAAAAATATATGAGCTATCATGTTAAACATGCCGATGTAAATACAGTATTTAATGAACTTTTTAGATCTCAATGGACCGATTTATGTTAGTTTCTTCCGTATCACTCTCCCCCTCCTTTTTCTTTTTCTTTTTCTTCCTTGAATTTGTGGGTGATAATTGAATGCTAATTACTTAGCAAATTGCTTCTGAGATTATTGCATGGATTGTGTTTCATGGTGATCACAGATATATGGTGTAGGGATTTTTTCTAGTTGCTACAGCTCTTTGTGGTGTATCAATGGTTACTGATTGAATGTTTTATCAGGCTAGCAGCGAAGAGTAGTAGCAAAACTATAATATATGATGTGCATTAAGTGTTCAGTTAGAAGAATGCAGTGAGAACAAAGCTGTCACCTTAAGAATGACAAAAAATTATATGTTGGTGTGCAATATCCTTCCCTTCCCTTTCCTTCTTTTCCTAAAAGATTATGTCCATAATCCTTTCCTTCAAATTTCTAGTGTAAAATTTTGTAATTATGCTTTAGGTTGGTGCAGTTTGAACATGCACATCTCTTTAGTTTCATAGGAGAAAATTAGCATCACGATATTTTGTGACAAGATGCAGCTGAGCATGGACAGACTATCACAGGAGCCTTCTGTCATTGACTGCGGAAATTCCCTTAGAAGTCTAGGTCCAGTTTGGTGTAATTGTATAAGCATCAAAGTCTCATTTTTTTAAAATGGGTTTCAGAATTTCCATTAGTTTTTGTTCCACTGATTTATCTGACAGTAAATTGCTACTTTTCTCCCTTTGTTTATTGTTTGTTGAGGAAACCTTGTGGTCACATTCGGTAATACCTTTGCCATTGTCTTATGCTCAGGACAAAAACTTGAAGTATCGGTTCATTTATAACCATTTTCCAAGTTTACATGAGGAGGTAATTTGTTACTAGCTTATTTCATTATGTTCAAATAGTTCAAGCTAAAGTGTATCAGATTTGAAATTTCAATTTCTTTTGCAAGTTGTCTTTTGTTAAGCAGCTGCAATATGGAGCCTGAAAAACATATTCTCCTGAAAGACGCAACATGTTACACATTATGAAGGCAGCTTGGCCCCCTATTTTCTGCCATGTGGCATGCCAAGTTAGCAAATCCAAAACGTGAATGGGAAACACCTTCACTTGGTCAGGTGCCAAATTTGGGCCCCTACTTCAGAGAAATCGTCCACTATGTAGGACAGATTTCCCCTTGTTTTATGGATGATCCATTATCATCCAAATAAAAGTCGGTTTTACCAGTTTTCCTTACTAATATCGGAATGTGACAGTGTCTGTTTAGGCCCAAATTTTATACATAAATAGGGGAGTCTGGGGCATACCTGTCTCTGAAATTTGGGGCTCAAGTGCTCAACTGATACTTTACCCGCCACATTGTAGATATTTACATCTGTTTTTTGGACAGGAGACAACTTGGGTTGTCCTGTGTCCATTCTTCCATAAAATTTTCCTCTTCTTCAAGGAATCAACTTTGAACTTTGTTTGCATACACTGTGGAGATATTTCCCTCAAATTTGTGCATGTTGTTCAGGACATCATTGGAAAATCAGATCTGGAGATATTTTCGGGTAAAGGTGTTCAGGAAGCTCAAGATTTCAAGAGAGAAGTCATGTTACGTGGATTTCCTGGAAAACGGGAATTTGACTTTGACACACCATTATTTGGTGTAAAGACATTTTTGATGTATGTGGAACCTGTATTTAGCAAGTCAGGAGAGACAATTGGTTTGAATTTTGTGGGAATGGATATCACTGACCAGGTAACTTTTATTCTGGGATTCAGATTTCTTGGCAATATCTTGTTTATCTAGTTCTCTGTGACATTCTGCTGGACGGTAGTTGTTTGTTTATTCATGACTTTCATAATTTTTTATTGTCAGATATTGCTTTCTACATGATAATATGGTCTGACATTTAAATGCAGTTACAGTTTGGTAGTGATTTTCTTGTCCTTGTACATATTTTGAGAAAACAATTCAGAAGTGTATATTAAATAGAAAGGATGGGCAATCAGCCCAAGAACTAAAATAAAGTACTAATATACATATAGTTATTAATTGTATTTTCTATTTTATTTAAGGCCAGTTTAGTTAAGTGGGTAGGGGTAATTGTGCAATTTTACCTCGTTAAATTATTATTATTATTATTATTATTATTTTTTATAAAATTAGAAGTAAAACCTTCCCCTATTCTCCACTTCTTCTGATTTAAGTCGTTCTTGAGAAGCTAATAAATCTTTTAGGAAATAAGAAGGGTAAATAATAGGGCAAGGAAAGCAAGGAAATCCGCCAGCTGATTCTGCTTTCCCCAGACATGTTTGAATTCTCTCCACAAGAACCTTTCTTGTAGATGCACTATTTGACCGCTCATATGCTGCACTGTCCACGGCCCATCTGTGTCTCCCTTTGTGACATCAATGGACAGTTTCGAGTCTGATCTGATAAAAACCTTCCGTAGATTCTTCTCAAAAAATAGCATCAACCCTCTAAAATCGCCATCACCTCCATACCCAAAACTGTCTTGTCGTTACCTCCGCCCACATAGGAAAATATAGGGTTGTCTGTCTCATCACGAACCAAACCTCCATAAGAAGCTCTATCTAGATTGAGAGAACCAGCGCAATGAAGAGGAACCACATTTTCTGGAAAAGAACCACTTCTTGTTCTTTCCTCTTGTTTTTCTTGTGCATGGACTGTTTTCCTACTTTAGATATTGTTCCACATATAATTGGGAAAATCGAATTCATACCTATATGCTGTCACGACGCCATAATGCCTTGCCACTTGGAAGATTGGGGGGTGGGGGGGTCTGTAGTAGAGGACCTTTCTGGCTTTCCCTCATGTTTTGGTTAAATTTCAACTTGAAACGAGTCTGAGCAATGGTTAAAAGGTCAGTTTAAAGTTTCACAAGCTTTCCTGAATTCCATTTCATATAGTCGAATCTAGTGGCATCTATATTATCTTTTGTCAATGTGGACTCACCTTTAAGGCACTTACCTTTCTTGTTTGGGACTGAAAACTGGAAAAAAAAATGACTTTATTCTGAGATAAGTTACTTTTGACTGCGGAAGTTACTGTGATCCCGATTCCTGAGAAGGCATAAGTTGCAACTCCCTCTTAATACGTTCCCCTTAAATTCTTACATTCTTTCATGAGCATGGTTTGTTATCTGTGCCAATCCATGCTTGATGTATCTCTTTACTAATAATTGAGGACATGCTAAGTTACTGATGCCCGACAGGTGCTAAAAAGAGAAAAAATGGCAAAAATTCGAGAAGCACTAGCTGTTCAAAAAGCAAAGGAATCAGAACTGACTAAAACAATCCATATTACAGGTCCTATTTATTTATTAATCTGTGAATGCTCTTGTATTTTATGTTGATGCACTTTGAAGGATTCAAGAAACTCACTTAATATGATTTTATGTTTCTTGTAGAGGAAACAATGAGAGCAAAGCAAATGCTTGCAACAATGTCTCATGAGATAAGATCTCCCCTCTCTGGGGTTGTTAGCATGGCTGAGATTCTTGGCAATACAAGGCTAGATCATGAGCAACGACAGTTACTGGATGTCATGATTTCCTCTGGGGATTTGGTCCTGCAACTTATTAATGACATACTTGACCTTTCCAAGGTTGAATCAGGTCTGAAGCTCATCCTTATTTTGAAAACCTCATCTTATAGACTGCTTATTTATATGATTTGATATGCATATTCAGTATATATCCTTTTCCTCTTGTCTAGTTTAAACTTTCGTTCACTTTAGTTAAGATTCTCTAAGTAAAAGACATTGAGTGCTTATTCTTGCTATTGTATTTATAGACGTGGGAATGTGATAGCTCATTAATAGATCCCTCTTGAGTACTTGAAAGGGGACCAGTTCCAGGTTCGATTTTATGTCATATACCCAGAAGATGAGAAAGGGCTAGATAGCAGCTTTCATTCAAGCTTGTTCCTGGGGTTGATTATAGCTTATGTGAACTGCTGTTAGTGAAATTTGTGTTTAATTAAGATTGGAGGCCACTTATAAGTTTCTGATCAGTTATTAAGTTTAGGTATTCGTGTTTTATGATGCTTTTAAAATCAGAATAGTTAAGTCCAGATGGATGGAAGTTTTCAAAGTTGTCTCTAATTACTTGTTTAATCTTTAGTTGTTGCTTTAATTAGGATTATTACTTTAACATGTCTTTATTTCCTACAGGTGCGATGAAGTTAGAAGCTACAAAATTTCGGCCAAGAGAGGTGGTAAAACATGTACTTCAGACTGCAGCAGCTTCATTGCAAAAGACATTGATCTTGGAAGGAAACATAGCAGATGATGTTCCTGTGGAAGTGAGAGATTTCTCTCTCTCTCTCTCTCTCTCTCTCTCTCTCTCTCTCTCTTTTTGTATAGTTTTTTATTTGTTTAAATTCTACCCCATATTTTTTTTGGGGTGTGTGAACCATATTGGCGGACAGGTAAATTCCCATTTAATGATCTGATCAAGTATGAACTCGGAAACTATGTTCCCTAAGTGATGATCTTTTTTTGCGTGAATAGAAGTATGTATTAAACAGAAAAGAGAAACCGAAGTACAACAAAGGCTCTCCTATTTGGGAGAGCGAAGGAGAAAAGAAAAAACAATTAGTTCTCACTTGATGTCCTATCCACATGCGATTGGATAGGTAGATCCCAAGCATTTACAATGAATCTTGTAACTAAATTAAAAAATAAGAGTGGAGAGAGAGAGAGAGAGAGAGAGAGAGAGAGCAGAATCGAATTAGTTGGTTCTGCTCTCCTCCTTGTAGTTTATATTTATTGAAATTTGAAAAATAACTATTAGATAGGATCTAGGACTCTACAAGTTAGAGACCTAGTCACAAACTAAAGACAAAGTAAACTTACAATAGGAAAAAGAAACTAAAAAGCCTAATTGGTAAAGGAAACTAATAAAGCAAACTAATAAACTAATTAGGAGTCCATCAGTCTACATGATTAAGCAGAAATGTATTTTATTTCATTATGCTAACAAATCTGTGCCGAGACGAACTAATGGGAGAAGCCCCCATTAGTTTCAATCGATATTGAAGAATTGAAGCACAAGTGAGGTTTTCGGTGAAAAAACCAGCTACTTGGCATGACAAATGAACGAAGAAAATACACACGAGGCCACATGTGGCATGGTCACGAGCAAAGTGGTAATCAATCTTTATATGCTTTGTGTGGGCATGCATAATAGGGTTTTCATCCATACGGGTAGCACTAATGTCACGATAGTGCTGGAGTGGGGGTAGACCTAGCTCCAAAGAACATAGGTGAGCTAGAGAAGCTCACTAGCAATGATTTGGAGTACCATCTTCTATGCACAGATATACTATATGGTTTGATTCTTGCACTGGATTGCTTGTCCTCATGAATGTATCCTATACCATTCTTGCACGGTGGTATACCTACTTAAACACCAAGACATACTATCTTTTGGCTTGGCCTCCTGGGAAAAATCTGCAGTTCAATAACAATCCGTAAATCCTTGTATTGCAGTATGGTCTACTGCATATGTTAGACCCAATCTTAATCTGTCTTTGCCCTTTGGACACTAAATGCCTCCTCTAAGTTCTATTGCTGGTTCGATTCTACAACGAAATGTGGCTATTGTGAATAATTCTGAATTGTCAGGCAAATTGCATTTCTGTAAAACTATTAACTAGTATTTGAGAGCTTAAAATCTACTTTAAGGTTTTTATTACAGGGGGTATTAGGAAGACCTAGCAATGTATTACTATGCTGTTGGGTTTTTATAATAAATCATTTTTAACATGCATTTAAGAACTCACATCTCTCATCTCATCATTTATCAAGTCGTTTTGAAATTGAACTCATTTATTATAAGTCTAGTAAAATAAAAATGTTGGTAGAACTGTTATATCTAATCCATTAAATGATGAAATTATAACAAGTGCACTATGTCAGCCAATGGGTAGTCACCTGCAGTGTAATATGCCAGTGTGAATGAGCCCACAGATTCCTAAAGTTTTGTTGACAAATCCAACTTTGCTGATTCGATTCAACAAGCAATTCTGGTTCACGTGAAGGATCGACTGGGATCAGACAACCACATCATTTCCAGTTATGTCTGAGGTAACCCAGTAGCTATAATAACAAACATGGTCAAACCCCGGAGTCCGGCTGTTATTCTGCTTCTGTATGGTTTCTCTATGATGAGCTATTTACCTGCCAAACCCAATAGGCATTCAACTTTGTTACCCAGCCAAGCTTGTAAACCATCTGGCACATCTATAACGTAGAAGTTCTATAAAATGTATAACATTTAGTGAGAATATACCTATATCAATATAAAAATTACAATGAGCATGGCAAAACACATTGTCTGCGGTACAGATTCTGACATAGTTCACATGTTCAATTTGATCTGCATTCTTTGTATCACATTGATTTTCCTAACTGATACACTTGTTAATCATACTGCACCTCCATAAGGTATTTCTTTCCTTCCAAAAAGTTATTTGAGCAGTTTCTAACATGTAAGCATGTAATACTTTGATGCATGGTCCTTCCACTTATTGCTGTCATGTGTTCCTTTCAAAGTTCTATAACTGTATATTTTATTCATACTCAGAAGTATGTGTTTTCTGACACATTACATATTGCATCCACATTTTAGGTTATGGGTGATGTTCTGAGGATCCGGCAAATTCTCACCAATTTGATCAGGTGTGAACTTGGAGCAGAGCTCATAATTCTTAATAAATTATTTTTGGTGGTATGATCTTCTTTTATAAGTAAGAAAGTATTAAATATGAGTTTGTTATGCTTTAAAATAGTTGTGGCAATTAGTTTTCTTTCTGATTTGGAATACACAATCTATCAGTCTTCTCTAGATGGAATCACAAATATTTCTTTGAACGACAATGTTCATTCAGCATGACTAAGTGTATATATTATGAATACCAATTTTTCTTATTGTTTAATATAGTAAACTGATCTCTTTTGAAACCATTAAAAGCAAAAGAAAGAAGTTATTTCATTTATTTATTCTATTTGTATAGAGCTAGGATTTCTTTGTTTTGTTGCTGTGCCCATACCCTCTGAAGCCAGTTAAGGGATAGAACATGTTTTCCTTTTTTCCTCAGAGTTTAACTTGTTTGCATGGTATGAGAGTTTAATGGCTTCAAAGGCTTGTGTAACTGCTTCAACCTATTATCTGTAGCTACATGCATGGCTCTGCACTATCAAATAGGAAAAAATTGATTAAAATTCAACCACTATGCGCTTCAGGATAGGTATTGTTCTGCTCATTGATTCTAAAACTTTCTGTTGCTTTCCAGAGCCTCACAATGTTTCTGTCTTAGAAAGATTACTTTGAAGCCATATGTTTTCTATTTTGGCAGGCTTTAGAACCCGAAGAAGCAGTTAAGTAGGTCTCTGCCACATGGGGGCATGTTGTGGCAAATCTTCACTGTCCACCTTATGGGAACTTTCTGGATTAGTCACGTGCATAATTTCCCTATCCATCTGAGTCCCATTTTTCTATGTAATTTTTTTTCTCAATGATCAATGACTAACAAATTATTAATATTACTGAATTTCCTTGAACAACAAAAATTTAAAACTTGAATCCTTTGCCAATTTAAAAATTTAAAATGAGGATATTGAGATAGATGAGTGATAAAACTAGAAAAGATAAAATAAGGAATGAACGAATTAGAGCTAATTTAGGAGTAGCTCCCATTCATGATAAATTGAGAGAAAGTCATTTGAGTTGGTAAGTACGTGTGCAACTGAGGTCTTGGAATGCTCTAGTAAGGAGCAGTGATATGATTTAACTTGAAGGAACTAAAGATCCGGGTATAAGTCTAAAATGACTCTAGTAGAAGTAGTGAGGAAAGACATGCAAAAGTATGGCTTGGATTAGAGTTGATTGGAGACATAAGATCCATGTAGCTGACCCCATTTTGTTACGATAAGATTGAGTTGGGTTAAGTTGAGTCCTTTGCCATCTGGTAGAGAGAAATTGAATTAAAACTTGTCATGCGGATAGGTAATGGTGTGAGGACATACCGAACCAGTTTTGGCTTTTGTATTCTACTGGAAAATCAACCCTTATACTATTATATGTTCATTTTCCCCATTTCCTTGTGGAAATATAATTAAACAATAGTTTCCTTTAATTCTTAATTAAATTCAACTCAAAAAAACCCTAGTGCCTTGTACTTGAGATTGGCTACATGAATCTTGTGCTGCCATTCCGCTCTATCTAGGGTCATATCATTCATTAGATTATTAGGTTCTCCTTTCTTTTCTTACTCAAGCCACATCCTTCTTGTCTTGCCCTTTCCTATGATACCTTTCAACTTGAACTATACTGCACCTCACTGGGACAAAAATTGGTCTCAATTACACAGGACTAAACTGCATTATTTGTATTTATCTCATAATGCCACTATTGGTGCAACCCCTATATTCCTGCATATGCATTTATTTGTAACCCTATCCCTTCTGTTATACCACTCATTCTTCTCATGACACTCATCCTAGCTAAACATTCATTCTGTATGCAACTTGTTTCTAGATTGTTCAGCATTCTGCTTCATAGAGCATGGCTTGTCATCATCCAGGTTTAAAATACTGGTGTCGAGGGGTGTATGTATCATGAACTCAATTTTCATTTTGAAGTTACATATCAGGGATATGCATGAATATTCCTGGATACATAGGAAAATCAAAGATATATGTCGATACAGATAAGAATGTTTAGAAGCCTTTTACCTAAAAAAAAAAAGGTTAGAAACCTTATCACTACATCTATTATGGACTTATGGTTGTTTTAATTCATGGAAGAGCTACTACTACGAGTATACAATGATAAAGAACAGTAAAGGGATTGGTTGAACAAACTATAGTCCATAGTTCAATATATCATAACAAATACAAAGAAAAAGCTGGTAATAATTATTGGTTAAATGCTTAATAGTAAATGGAAACATGAGTATAAACAAAAATAATATAATAGCTAAATCCAGACTAGTTAGTGCCCTAATTTAAAGGTTTCTCGTCATTACACTACAAATTTCAAGAGAGTATGAATACTTTGTTCTTTTCTTTTACATCACCATCAAGTTTGGCAGTATCCAATTACATAAATAAATACCTGTTGCATGAAATGATGTATTAGATTACATAATATTATCAGACATATTTTTAGTCACATTTATACGTATAAATCATTGGATGAAATTATCTTTTTAATTAATTAAAGAAACCATTTAAGTTTTTAAAAAATAAAATATTTTCAGTTCCTACTACTCAACCTTAAATTCCTTTTTTTTTTTTTTTTGGGGGGGGGAGCTATTAGTAACTTTATTAAAAATTACAAAAAATCTACGAAAATTATGAATCTTCATGAAATTATGATGCATATATATAGTATTTAGAGGATCTTTATATCCTAAATACAGAATCATTCCAATACAGAATCATTCCACTACAAGATTACTTTCAATCTATACATGAAAAGGAGTAGCCTCATGCATATGTTAGAGGTTTGGAGCTTGGATAATCAGTTAGGCATTAATGCGGATAATCAGTTAGGCATTAATGCATATTTATATACTCTTAAAACTTTGTAGGACTTAAATGTTAATTTATTTATTCCTGTTTTTCTTACGGGAAAAAAGAAGTCATTAAAAAAGGAGGATTTTTGCAAAATAATTTTGGAGCTCTGTAGATTTTGTAGAATAGATTACAATTATTTTGCTCTGTGGATTTTTGCTATAAATTATGATTGAAAAAATATCTTCTTGTTTCTTGATTTTTGATCTACTTTATTGGAAAATCAACCTCAATGCATAATCTTCATATTAGTCCACAAAGTCAAGCCAGAGTCATGATTTAATACTTTCTTTCATATCTATAAGTATTAAAACATTTGAATAAAGAAAAATTTTGAAAAGGAAAAAAAAAATATGAGGTGAAAAATAAGATCCACACTTTTACTCCCAGAATTGTTTTGATGATGTTTGGTGCCAAAAGATTAAAGTTGTTTTTTTTTTTTTTTTTGGGCTCTAAAGAAATGTTTCCTAAGCAGTCTTTAATATCTATTTGCAAATAATTCAAGGCAAAATATTAACGTCACATGTTTATATTAAACCCCACAGGACCGGATTACTAGACAGATGATGTTGCCATTTTGATCGTTGGATAAAGAGGACATGGTCTAGAGTAGCCAGCTATCAAATTTCAGAGTCTAATTTAACCATATGCCCCACTTTGTAATGGCACGCATCCTATGTATGTCAATGCATGTGTCCTAGTATTCTAGCCATTACTGTGCACTCTCCCAACTCATCTCAGGAACAGACGGTTTAGATAAGAAAATCCATGGAAATGAACAGCCCAGATCTGTTTTGTGACTTCCGTGTGAGTCACAGAAGGTTGTGACTCCAATAATGATCCTAAATCAAAAGCATTGATCTTAGGAGAAGAAAGAGGAAAAAATTGACGTCGTAAAAGGCGTGAAATATTAAAAACCTACTTTGAAACTGGACCATTTGATCTGTTTGTGAATCTTTACTATCCTTTTACTGGATACTGGTGTTTTGATGTCTTTTTTTTGGGTAAATTGGTGTCTTGATGTCTCTCCTCCAAAAACGAGTAGAGATTGGGTGCTCATTTTTCATTTATGTAGAAGAGGACAAAAAAGGTATATTGATATGTTCTGTTTCATGTTGTATTGATCCAATACGGATGATACACTCAATGCCTACATTACACCGTCGATTCACCCATATCCCCGGCAGTCCCTATCCCATATATATAACAATCCACAATAACCTTTTTACTGTGTCCCTGCTACTCTAGATCTTTGGGGAAAATTTGTTTCAATCTCTTCCCGTTTATGAAAGATTCGGTCAAGCTAAGGAAAACTATCACACTGGTATCTCTTGGTCATCTAATCCTTTAATTTTTATTTTTCAAGAAAATGTAAATGGCATAAGTTTTCATGTACGTCCATGCATGTGCACTGTCGTACATGAAGCCTTTGGATTGTCATAAATGCATCCCTCCCGTAATGCCAAAGCTGCTCCCTATAAGTTGAATGGTTCAATGGTAAAGTCCATGAATCCCTTCTCCAAATGTAAAAGTATAATTTATATTTTAACTTTCTCATTTGCTTCTTGGGAACTCTCCCTTTCTGATAATTTTGTAATGCAGCTGTTGATTAGTATTTGGATGATGTTCTTTTACGAGTTTATCTTGAGTCTAAATTAATAGGGAGATGTAATCGGAGGATCTTCAATTTCTCCTCTATATTATGAAAGTATAAAAACTGGATATAAGTTTCATTACAAATAAGTTGTTCTTTTTTGCAAGAAATAATACCCAACTAAAGAAGTGGTGAAAATTATGTAACTCTCTAAAAAGGTGCACTCCTAATCCAAAAAATTAGTAAATCGTTTAAGTTACTGGCTTACAATATCAGTCATGATCCCAATTCAGGTGTGATAAACAAAGAAAAATATTTGTTGCATCCCCTTAATAAGGATGTGGCAACAATAAATGCTGAATGGAACTATAGGCAATTCTTATGATAATGCCTTTCAAATTTTGTACCTATTGTATTGGCTTCAAATTCACTAGTTTTTGCTCTCTGCAGCAATGCGATCAAGTTCACCCAGGAAGGGAAGGTTGGAATAAGACTGTATGTTGTACCAGAGCCAAGTTCTGGCCGTGAAGAAGGAAACCAGCAAATAGCAGATCAGTCTCCAGTTTCAGCAAATAGACTAAATGATGAGGACCCTTGTTCACCATCTCAAAGCATCCGCAATGAGAAAAGTTCATGCTGTCAGACACATGGGGAAGGTCTTGACCAAAATAGTACATTCAGTGATGGGCCTAAATTGAAGAAGTCTGTCCCCACAGATGGGGAAGTACAGAATCAACCTCACTCTGAAGAGACAACAGTGTGGATATGCTGTGATGTGTATGACACAGGGATTGGAATACCAGGTACATCCTTTGATGCTTGGGCTTCCACAACAATAAGTTGGGGTGGTGAATGTAGGATCTTATCAATTTCTTTCTAGTTTTCTTTTTATGTTTCAGAGCCTCATTCAATTGTCATTTTGTTTCTATTAAAGGTCTCCTGATTGCTCATTTTGTTTTATGTTATTTTAATGTAACAGAAAAGGCATTACCTAATCTATTCAAAAAATACCAGCAAGTTGGTGTAGATCATGCTCGAAAGTATGGCGGAACAGGACTTGGCCTCGCAATCTGCAAACAACTGGTAAAGTTATAATAATTTTATTTTGGTTCTGTTGATTTCTCTCTCTTTTTTATTTTGGTGTGTGTGGGGGAGGGGGGGGGGGGGTTGGAATTCTTTTGCATCACAGTATTCCACTGGGGGTAAAAGACAAGATTAAATGGAGGTGCATATGTTTTAATCATGTTATTGTATTACTTCTTTTTAGTTTTGAGTGAATACAGATTGCTGGTTATTTTTTTTAATGCTATTAATTTGAATTGTATTCTACTTATCAAACTCAAACTAGAACTTGCTACCATAATGATTCCTGTGTTGGTGAGTGATCTAGTAAAAAACTGTATGAAATATACAACTCTAAAAAAAATCATATGATCAAAGACTCTTTTCATTCCTTCGGTTACCGGTTAGGGACATCTATTTTTACTTAAAGTTGTAGCTAAATAAACTGGTTTTTTGATTCTTTTAGCACCCTCCAAATTTCACCCCAATGGGATTGCAGCCTTGCAGGCTTCTAGCTGGTCAAAGTAATTTTTGGAACAAGTTGCAGTTTTTGGACCATTCATTCTCTTAACTGAGGCCTCAATTCTTTTTTATAATCTTAAAATTGTTCAGTTGCTATTGTATAAATTGTGCTCAAATTCTGTCCATGAGTCTTTTTGGAAAATATTTCCTTGAATTCTGCGATGGTGTTATTCAATGAATTATTGTTATGCTGTCTTTCAGACAGTATGAAACATGCTGCCGGCTGAGTTTACAGTAAAACTAATCAACGGTCTTGATAGGCTTGTTGGTTCGTCTATAAAACTGTCTACAGTGATGCTTTATTCGTGGATTTTTTATTTTTATTTTTTCCTTTTTTCAAGTTGTAGACTAGCAGTTGTGCGGAGAAATAGATAAGAACATTTTAATTATTATTCGATTCCAGTTTAGCCTACATATATTTTTTTATAGAGAGAGAGCGACAGTTAGTAGCATAAGAGCTTTTCCATACACTTACACTTGCAATTTGGTTGCATTTGGGACAGGTGGAACTGATGGGGGGCGAACTTACTGTCACCAGCCTGGAGGACCATGGCTCTACATTTACATTTCTACTACCTTACAAGGCTTCATTGAAGGAGGAGCATTCTGGTGATGTCAATGAAGAGTCAGATATGAATGATCATGAAGTTGCTCCTGAAGAAAACAATGATGAGACAAATTCTGGCTTTTTTGTCTTTGAACCACGCACATTGGGCTCTCTATTCTCATCTACTGGTTTTGTAAGACCACAAAAATGTTCACGCAACGAAATTGGGCTCCTAAGAAACCTTAATTGCTTGCCAGAGGCTTCCCCCATTTTTCGTTCGGTTAATAGCTCATCAAGAGATGCAGCTTCCCTCAAGGCTGATGCTGCGGAGACAGTCACTAGTCCCGAAAGTTCTTCAAGGCAGCACCTGGACCCTAATAATGGAAAAACAGTTGGTGAAGGAAAAAAATGCCAAGATTTTGTGAATGGCCAGCTTCAGAGTTCTGGAAATGATTCCTCTCATTTCGCGCAGACATGCGAAGAAGTGAGTGAAACTGAAGCAGGAAACAAGTTGAAAGATCAATCTCAGAGGCAGGAGCATGAGAAATCTGTCAGCAGCTGCTGGAATACATGGAGCAGTAGTGAACGACCACCCAGATCCACAACAAAACCAAAAATTCTTCTTGTGGAAGATAACAAGATTAATGTGATGGTTACACAGTCAATGATGAAGCAGTTAGGGCATAGTTTAGTTGTTGTGAATAATGGAGCAGAAGCTGTTCATGCAGTTCAGCGTCACAGATATGATCTCATTTTGATGGTAAAATTTTCAACCATCTAGATTTTGCTGAGTTATGAATTATGATCATAGTTTTAAAACTCGACCGAGAAGGGTCGAGATCTCAACCTTTTCGGTAGTCTCGAATGGGTCGAGACGAGAAACTGGTTCGACACTGGGTCTTGACTCGACTGGATCTTGACTAGTTTCGACCAGTTTTGAACTAGTTTAAGTGATAAATAGGAGTCTCGGTCGAGATCTTGATCGAGACTCATTTTTTCTCTAAGTTTCATTCTGTTTTCTTCTTCTCCTCCTTTCCTTCTTCTCCAACCTTGCATCTAAGGTTTGAAAACCTCTATTCTTTGCAAATCTCTCCATCAAAGTGCTGTTGGAGCCTCATTTTGACTTGTTCTTTGCAAATCTAAGGTTTGAGGTATGATTTTTTTCCCTAAAACTTACTTTTTTACATGAATATGTTCAATACATGTTGGTTCATCATGAAATTTATATATGTGAGAGTCATTACACCGATCTACAACCTCATCCTTTCGAAACTATTTTCTTGCATATATATTTTTTATTTTGATTTTCTGTTAAAAAAATGTATTTTCCAGCAATTAAAATTTTAAAAAATATGATAAATATTAATTAGATGGTGTTGAAAATATTATATGATGAACACCGTTGGCCGATCTACACGGCCACGGTTTCATTTTTTTTTCTTATATATATATATATATATATATATATATATTGTTTAAAAAATAAAAAATACATTTTTTAAATATTAATCGGTTTACTTTCAAAATAATATATGTTGAACACCGTTGGCCGATCTACGCGGTCAGGGTTTCAGTTTTTTTTTTCTTGTACATATTTTTATTTTTATGAATTTTTTTATTAATAATCCTATTTTTCAGCAATAAAAAATTAATAAAAAAATATTAATACTTATCTATTAGTGTTCAAAATAATATATGTTGAACATCGTTGGCCGTGGAGTGCTCATGGATTTGGCACCACTTCGATGTACGGTTTTTATTCCTGTGATGATGACCGCATGATGGGAAGTGCATATGATTATTCCGCTGATACTAGTAACGCTACATCACAGACTAACTCAAACTTTGTGGACAGTCTTTTTTTAGTCCCAAATTTGCAAAGAACCACGCCCCCACACTAGCCAATATATGCTCACTTTATTCCACATTATAGTGAATTGTGTCCAAGGTTGGGTATAATCTTTAGAAACTTCCTGGATCATGTGTATGAGAAATATGTGGAAAACTACCAGACCTTCTATAGCCGAAGGATGTCGTGGCAGGACTTTGTTTATCAGATCGAGATATATTTTCTTCAGCAAAGTCAATCTGATCAGATGGAACCTGCACGCCACTCTACATATGATGAGACATTGGGATAAACTGATGGGAATGTATTATTTCATTTTGAGTATTTAAGTCTTTCATATAATGAGCACTTGTAAGTTATGTCATTTTGTGGGATTTATGATTTATGAATGTATGATTTTCCGATAATGTGATTACTTTTTATGCTTTAAATGTATTTATATATGTTAAATAAGTATTTTCCTGCAATATATAATCTTAAAATGGCTATAAAATGGACTTAAAACATAAAAAATGGCTTAAACCATAAAAAAACCTGTCGAAACTCCCATTTTTACCCTTTGGGAGTTTTGGCAGGTTTTCACCAGATCTCGGTAATCTCGGTTTTCTCAAGGGTCGAGACACCCTCGAGATCCGAGATTTCGAACTATGATTATGATACATTCCAATTTGATAAGTGTACCATATAATATATTTTTTTTCTGGGCGTCTCAGATTGGGTATACTTAATTTTTGAGTCAAAAGTTCTTAAGAAAGTGTTGGTAACAAAAGAAATGCACAAAATAGTTCTGGCGCATTGTTGCAGGTCCTTGTTAAGTTTTGAAAACTTTATTTACTGTGCAGGATGTCTGCATGCCAGTCATGGATGGCCTTCAAGCCACGAGGTTGATTCGCTTATTTGAGGAAACTGGCAATTGGGATGCTGCTGTAGAGGCGGGGATTGAGAAACCTGATGCCCTTTCAGATTCATTGTTAAAGGAATCAGGTGTGATATCAGCTTCCAGCCCGGTCCCCATCATTGCGGTAAGTGCTAAACAGTTCACACTCATCAAAATCAGTAACGTTTAGTTTTTTTAATTTCATACGGAAGATGGCTACAAACTTACAGATCTGTCCCTTGGTGTTGAATTTTTGTAAATACATTTTCTTCATGAAATGCATCAATTTTATACTATTGTGTGTGAGGAATATCTGTGATTGGGTCTTCCATGTTATAGATACTCCATTATGGGGCCTTGAAGAACTGATGGTGTTGGTGGCAACTAATATATGAGTTAAAATGACGACACTGTCCATAATTCCTTGCTTTCTCCCACTTGGCTTGTTGGAATTTATTTATTTATTTATTTTTTTGGGTAAATGGCTTGTTGGAATTGCCTCCTAGTCCTTCCTCTTCTGCTCATAATTCCTTTTGATCTGCAACTCTATCACCCGTTTATCTTCCTTCTTCACGAACTCCATCAACTCACATACCATCTCGTTGTACTGGGTCTGGGCTGTATTCCTCAATTTGTTGTTCTCCTCCCTGCGCCTCCTTGAATTCTGATTCAAAGTGGGTGCTTCAGTCTTTCTCTTTCCTTGAAATTTTTTTTTTTGGTAAAGTTTTCTCTGGTTATTGACTGAGTGTTGACTCAAAATTGTCTGAGGCAACTCAACAGCTTAGGCATCGGGCTGGTGCATTGTGTATGTGTGTGTGTGTGGGTGACTGAGCAGTTGCTGATCCTCTTGGGAAAGATAGTTCAACATTCCTCTGAAAACGATACCTGAGACAATGTCTAAGTGGCTCATTAAACTGGTGCTTCTATTGACTCCTTCCTTACTTTCTCCATTGCCTATTCTCTCTCTTTTTCTCTGTTCAACCCAAGCACCCACTTTGAATTATTTCTACATTAATTTTTCCTTTTTTTTGCTTCTTACATCTATTCTAAATATTGAGGGCAACGGTAAGGTTACTCCATTGTGACCTTTCGGTCTTGGTTCGAATCTGGAAACAGTTTCCCTGCAAAGCGGGGGTTAGGCTGCGTACATTAGCCCCTCCCCAGACCCCACAGTGGTAATCAGCACACCGGTTTCTGATCTGGTTTCTCTACATTTTATATGCCGACTTTTTCTTGAAAATCGATCTCAAGGCCTTGGATCTGAATCCCATTACTAGAATCCCAAGTTGGATTCTTTCTCAGATATTCTTCTCTTTTAATCATTCCAACTTCTTTCTGACCATCCCTCCCTCCCTCCCTCCCTCCCTTCCTTTTTTTTTTTTCTTCTCTTTTTTATCTCAACTATCAGTTTCACCTCTGAAAATCTGATCTAGGTTCTCTTTACAGCATTCCAAGTAATGGGTAGGGATGTCTGAATCAGCAAGGATCAAATTCCAGAACCAAATAAGACAAACGTTAATGGGTACAGATCAGCCAGAGGTGGTGGTGGAGGAGCTATGGCAAGGCGCCAACAGAAAACTGACCTATTAGAGGAGTGTAACAAAACAGAAAAAATAAGAGAAGATGGAGAGAATTGATGTGCAAAAGGAAAGAGAGAGTGCATGTTCCTCTCCTTATAGCTTGTATTTATAGAAAATAGAAAACAATTATTAGTTAGGATCTAGGACTCTATAAGTCAGAGTCCTAGTCAGTAGTCACAAACTAAAGACAAAATAAACTCCAAATAAGAAAAGGAAACTAACAAGCCTAATTGGTAAAGGAAACTAATAAAGCAAACTAATAAATTAATTAGGAGTCCATATACTTGTAGATCTAATTACAATAGGGCTGTATAGAACTGTAAACACAATAGGACTGTAGAGTCCTATTTCAACTCAACAATTGTGGTTAAAGAATCCTACACCAATTGTGCAGGTCAAAGAGTCCCACAATGAGGACTGTAAGTAGGTTCCATCGTGTGGACTGTAGTGTAGTTAAACACCCCCCCTAAAGCTAGAGCACGAGAGAATGTAAGAGCTTCAACTTGAAACAATGTAACAACGGAAGCAGCGACAATAAAGAGAGCTTCAACTTGAAACAATGTATCAACAGAAGCAGCAGTAGTAGTAGTAAAGCAGCACAGTATTGGTCAGTGTAAACCAAGCAACAACAGCAGCACAAACTTCACCTTGAACCAATGTATCAACGGAAGTAACAGCAGCAGTAGTAGTAAAGTAGCACAGTATAGGTCATTGTGAACCAAGCAGCAACAATAGCACAGTATAGGTCACTGTGAACCAAGCAAAAGTAGCATCATAAATAGAGCAAATACCAAACAGCAATAGTGGTAGCTCCAACACGAGCAAAAATAGTAGGTTGCATCACGTGCAACAAGTAGGTATGCTGCAGGTAGTAGAGGTTGCATCACGTGCAACTATAGTAGGCTCCCAACACGAGCATGTAGTAGGTTGCATCATGTGCAACAAGTACCCAACACGAGCATGTAGTAGTAATCTAAGCTCTCTTCAATTAACTTGAGCAGAGATATATATATATATATATAAACCCCCCTCACGTGGAAAAAATACGGCGGACACATCAATAGTAGGATATTCAAATTTCAAAACCATCCAGCAGTCGCATTAAGAAATATGGTGAAGTCCTACTAGTAGGACTAGGATAGGGTAATAGGGTAATAAGGTAAGTGGATTTATGACATTATTTAAAAAGTCAAAGATTCAGTCAGCAAATGTGGACAAAAAATTGCAGGCAAATAGTTAAATATAATTAGGATAAGTCATCAAAATTTAGGGACGATCCAATGGTGGATATGGGAGATATCAATAAATCTTAGTTGAGGTAGAATTCCTTGATTCAGAAGCAAGAGGCTAGTAGTAGTAGATCAGATCAGTTTTGCAGGCAGTAGATCACCAGATCAGATCGATAGCAGTAGTAGAACAGCAACATTAGCAGATTAAAACCATGTCAGATTAATAGTAGTTGTAGGACAAGGAACTTGATCTTGATAAAAATTTGATTAGCAGTAGTCAGAGGCAGATCTTGAAGAGGATCTTAATCAGCAAGATTTAGTAGTAGCAGTCACAATAAACCAGATCTTGAAGAAGATCTGATAAGTAATAGGTATTGGCAAATTTTGAAAGGAACCTTGATCAGCAGCACTCGATAAAGATAACAGCAGTTAAAAGGAACCTTGATCAGCAGCATTCGATAAAGATAACAGCAGTTAAAAGGAACCTTGATCAGTAGCACTCGATAATGATAACAGCAGCAATAAATATCAGATTTTGAAGAAGATAGAGATCTGATTTTCGAGAAACCAGATCTTGATAATAGAGATAGGCAGCAATGGTGGTTGCACACCATACGAAGATCTTTAAACGACTTTCAAAACGGCACCCGCTCTGATACCATGTAACAAAATAGAAAAAATAAGAGAAGATGGAGAGAATCAATGTGTAAAGGAAAGAGAGAGTGTATGTTTTTCTCCTTGTAGCTTGTATTTATAGAAAATAGGCAACAACTATCAGATAGGATTTAGGACTCTACAAGTCAGAGTCCTAGTTACAAACTAAAGACAAAGTAAATTCCAAATAGGAAAGGAAACTAATAAAACAAACTAATAAACTAATTAGGAGTCCATATACTAGTAGATCTAATTACAATAAGACTGTATAGAACTGTAAACAATTAAGACTATAGAGTCCTATTCCAACTCAGAAACTGTAGTTAAAGAATCTTACACCAACTGTATAGATCAAAGAGTCCCACACGATGAGGACTGTGAGTAGGTCCCATCGTGTGGACTGTAGTGTAGTTTAACAAGGAGCTTTAGACTGGAATGGAGAACAGCAGGGTGATCGGCAAACTAGTCTTTTTGGAAAAAAAAATAGAAGTCTGTGATCGAACTTGTTGATATGTCCTAATGTCCCACTAACGGAGGGACCCAAAATGGGGTAGTTGGGGTTGAGTCATATATATATATATATATATATATATATATAATATCAAGTCAGTAACCAGAGTGATTATCCATTGAATTTACATCCTCACCCCTGCTCTTAAAAATGATAAGGGATCATGCATCAAAGAGTTTTGATTACCGACTTAACTTTAATGTTGTTTTGCAGCTAATAAGCTCCGAAGTAATTAAACATCAGAGTTTAACTTATCTACTGCTTAATTCTATTTTTGGTGATATAATTATTGTTATTATTGCCACCATCGGTACGCATATGTACTAGTCAAATGTCGAGTAGTCACGTATCTCTCTCTCTCTCTCTAGCAAGAGAGAGGAAAGTTTGAATAACCTCTGCAATTCGTGTTTTATAATGTTCACTTGATGTACTTCCCTGTGCTTGCATCATAGAAACTCAAAAACAAGGGATCCTTTTGCCCTTTTTTTACTTCAAAAAGTTGAAGTTGATTTGTATTTTTGGCAGCTTATATATTTCTGAATTTCACAGTAACTAACAACTGGTTGGTCAAAGTGCAGATGACTGCAAATGCGTTGGCAGAGAGCGCAGCTGAGTGCCTTGCAAATGGTATGGACTCGTTCATATCCAAGCCTGTCACCTTTCTAAAATTGAAAGAATGTCTTAAAAAATATTTACCTCATTGAATCCTGTAAATGTAAAGCATGTGTAAAAAATGAATGTAATTTAGGAAAGTTTTGTAAGCTGTGTATCATGTGCCTTCTTCCAGCCAATTAGCATCTGCTCTTAGATAGATAGTTCTCTTTCTCTCTCTCTCTCTCTCTCTCTTATATTTTTATATATACCTCATTTTAGATTTTCATATGGTTTTCTGGGAAATTTCTTCCTAGTGTACCAAAGTTATCATATGTGATTTGAATAGTGAAAACAATCTCAAGGAAATGCAAGAATATATCAGGTAAGTAATTATGAAACAAAATTGAAAAGTTGGCAATTTATACTGCCAGAGTTGGTATCAATTCTTTGACAGACCAGAAACTTTTGCTTCTTGTTTTCCACCCTACTATGGATCTCCAACCCTTGAATGTGCAGGAACCCCCAAATGTCTGCAATCCATACAAACAGTTTCATGCAATTCAGTGTAAATCAGTGAAATATGAAGACAATTTGTTAAATTTTCTCTTTTTCCCCCTTCACTTTTCTTTTCCTCGGCAACAAATCAATATTGTTATAAACCGACCAATCTTGGATTATTAGCAGCCGCAGAGGAAGTATGATGTGGGAAGGTATCAACATTTCATAAAATGTAAAGTCAAATTTAAAAAAAGAAAAGCACCCAATTCAGATGGTCAAATTTTTATTGTATGGGACTGAGTAATGGTTATTTGATCACCAAAGAAATATCAAAAGCATTTAAGCAAAAATGGGAAGTCTCTAATTTGGGTTATCAGACCTATGCAAACCTTCCAAAAGTCATGCTATAAAATTATCAGGACCTAGAGTGGGTCCACCTCAGACATTATACGAGTGAAATTCAGAATAATGAGATGATTCTTAATTATCTGATCTAGATGTTTTTCTGTATAACATTTTGAAATCATCCGTGAGGGATTCTTGACCATCTCAAAATGGATGATGAAATTAATTAAATTATCCAATTACAAAGCTTAAGCTATCAATTGGAAATGACCAATTAACATATGAAGTCATTAAAAGTTAAGGAGTTTCCCTCGTGATGGCAGTACATGTGACAAATGTGATTTTTATTTTTTATTTCCTAATTAACATGGTAGGCAAACATTTAATTCAAAAGCTTCTCCTCTTTTGAGTGGATGTACATAGATGTATCGTTAACTACCTGTAGATTAACGGCTCTGATATAATGTTAAAGCATCAAATCTAAAAATTTAAGCTATTAAATGGGAAAACCCAATTAATATATAAACTCATGAAAAGTCATATAATTAGTCAATGATTACTTTCAATGTAACTTAGCATTGCTATTTTTTTTTCTTCACAAATGAAAAAATTCAACTGAAATATGAGGTCATTTAAGATCTTAAAATTAATCGATATGGGATTATTCCCATTAAAATGAATTATTTTTTTCTTAATTATTGATTTGTGCTTAATTTTGTCCTCCCTAATCTCTAAGATGGCATCCACCAAATATTGGTCCTTCTGGGATTAGTGCTCTATCAAATGTAAATGGAGTAACATATGATTAAATTGTTACTATAAATTAGTGTTGGTAGTGCATCGATAAATCATCAAAATAATCAGCTATCCTCAATCTTATATTTTCTATTCCATTTTGATCATAGTTTTAGAAATCGATATGAGATCAGTCAATCTATTCGTTCTACGTTTTGACATTGGGCAACACTGATCGGATTTAAAAGTCATTGGTCACATGTCTGAAGTCCATTGATTGTACAATCGATCCGTGTCGGTGTCAAATTGATTATGATATCTACCAATATTATGTCTGATACCAATACCGATACCTTTAAACATAATTCCTACCGATTTTAATTGATTTTAGTCAACAATACCTGAATCGAATCATAAATTTATAATTCTTACCAAAAAGAAAAATAGACTCGGGGAAGGGTATGGATTCCAGCTAGCGGAAAGCCTGAGCCGCCCCGATCACCCATAACGTCATAACGAGGATCCAAATCTATCTGCCAGGGAGGCAAAAGGAAATCTATACTCGCGAGGGGTTTGCCACTGTAACTCGTTGACATGAAAACCTATTTTCCTACACCAGCGCGAACCAGAGGTCATCACTGAAACCCTGTACCAGTTTTTTCTAAATTTTTCTTCGAAGGAGCTCTAGTGTTCCACGCGAGAGTCGACACTGCGAGGGAAGAGGAACTCTTATAAGACTGCTAAATCCTTGCGTCTTGTTTGGTTTGTATAGACGACAAATTCCCCTTTTAGGGTATTGCAGGCAAATAGTTTAAAGCAATTTCAAGATTGATTGTTCTGTGGTTTCTGGTTCTGGGATAATCTTGAATCTAGGATGTATTAGATAAGCAATGGCAAGCAATGAAGGATGAGTGTTCTTATCGGATATCGATTTAAAACCTGATATTTTGCTTTTGAGTTGGGAATCGGAAACCCTAGAGTGAGAGACAATTATGGCGTCGTACAGGCCGTTCCCTCCACAGTCTTCGTTTGGTCCGCCGAGTCAGAATCCTCTACCTCCACCGCCAGGTCCGAATCAGTTCCCTCAAAATCGATCTGGTCCTCCTCCTCCTTCGTATCCACCAAATTACAACCAAACTCACCCTAATTCGAGCTTCCATCATAGTGGATACGGGTCTTCTTCCCAACATTATGGCCCTCCTAGAGGTCAACCTTCTCTCCATCCCCACCAGCAGCAACCGCCACAACAACAGCAGCAGCAGCAGTACCAGTATCCGCCTCCGCCACCGCCACCACAGTCATCGTATCAGCAGCCACCTCCGCCCCCGCCTCCGATGCCATCGGCTTCCATGAACCCACAATCGCAGCCTCCACCCCCAATGTACTACCCTTCTTCTCAATATCCTCCTCAGTACAATCACCATTCAGTTCCTCCGCTGTCCATGGCTCCGCCACCGCCGCCACCTCCTTCATCGCCTCCGAATTCATCCGTTCCTCCTCCGCCTCCGCCGCTTCCCCCTCCCTCACTGCCACCGCCGCCCCCTTCGTCCGCTCTTCTGCCAAACCAGGATAAGGAGAGTGGACCGGAGAGTCACGGGCACGACAGAGGGGCGCCCAGGGACTCTAATATTGTTGGGTGGAGAGAATCAGGGCATATGAAACATGGACTTCCTTTTAAACAGCAGCAAAAGGCTCCTGGTCTTCCTCCCGCTCCGGCGGGTAAGCCGAATGGGTCTCTTGGGAGGGTTGAGACGGAGGAGGAGAGGAAATTGAGGAAGAAGAGGGAGTATGAGAAGCAGAGGCAGGAGGAGAAGCAGAGGCAGCAATTGAAGGAGTCTCAGAATACTGTATTGCATAAGACACAAATGATGTCTACTGGGATGAAGGGGCACGGTTCAATTATGGGTTCACGCATGGGAGATCGGAAAACCACTCCATTTTTAAGTGGCGAGAGGATTGAAAATAGGTTGAAGAAGCCAACTACATTTTTGTGCAAGTTGAAGTAAGTATGTGCAACTGCATATATATTTCTGTCAAATTTCCTTTTCTTTTTTTCCTGGAAAATGTTGGCTACAACGTTTCCTTGTTGAATTTGGTGCTTATTTTTTTATTGCTTTGAGCTATTGTTGTTAATGGATAACGGTCTGTTAGCTCCTTTGCAGTGCTTTCAGTTATTCTCTGCATTTAGTTTTAGTTTAGAAATCATGCTTTCTGAGACATTGTGAGGGTTTTACTGGATTACCATGGACAGGGGGTTGAGGTAGAAATATTAATGACTGTCAAGAACTGTTGTTGCATGCTTGAGAAATGCATGGCAGTAGCAATAGAACTGGTATTTCTTGGTTCATGGTACCATGCGGACCTTTTTCTTTTAACTTCTCTTTAATCTCGAACTTCCATATTCTCCAAACATGAAAAGAAAGTGTATTTCAATGGTGATGGTAATTCCTTCCTCCCCCATTTTGATGTTTATTTTCATCATGCATCAATAAGGTATACTGAATTAAAATTTAGTTCCAATCCCATACCAAAGGAACATGTCTCCAGATTCACTGATGATATGGTATTGCTTTTGAAACTGCATGTGTTAACACACTTGCTTTGCTCTGGGTTAGATGGGAACCCAAGAACAACCTAAGCTGGGTAACTAGCTGTATAGTCTTGTTTCTGGAATGAAAGATTGGTTTACCCTTTCATTGTACTGATACAAACATATTTAAAATCATGTAGATGTAGTTGCAAGTGCTCTGTGGAGTGAGATAACATAATGGTTAAGGTAGAGAGGAGACGAAGTGATTGGAAGGTTTGCGCACTTTTCGTAATTTGATTAGTTATCATTCATCAACTTTATAATGATTAATTCTTTGGCTTGATCAACTGGTCTTGAACTTTCAATAGCCCTTTCGATGACATGGAGTTTTGGTCACTTGAAATAAAAAGGGGTGGGTGGGGAGCAAGTAGCTTATGGGAAGATTTAAGCCACAAGTGGGGATTCATCTTGGTGGAGGGTAAGGAACTGGATTGGAAGATTCTGATAGCTAGTAGATATGCCTGCTCTTGGCAAGTGCTGGCTGGGTGAGCTGGTGAGGTTTGATTCTTTCTCAGAGACTAAGGGCTACACCATGAAGGGAGGCTTATGCTTGAAGACTATGATTCTTTTTACATATTGGTGAGGATGGAAATGGAATGCAATTTATCCAGATAATAATTGTTGAGGATGGAAATGGAATGCAATTTATCCAGATAATAATTGTTGTGGAGCTAAAGGTTGAATGTGATTACTGTAACAATTTTGAGCAACAATTGAAGTTTTGTTGTCACCTGGATCCTGGCCTTCAATTATTACATCCTCCTGAAGTAGGTTCTTTTAAATGTCAGTGGCTTGAAAGATTCTTCCTAGTCTAGTGCACAAAGTTGAACTGGAGGGAAGCTCCTAAAAACTTTAGAGGAAGTGAAATTTGAGAATTGGAAATTTTGATTTTCCTGATACGTGAAAATAATTAATCGTCCATATCATTCAGCATACAAATACTTTTAGACCAATGATTAATGATTTCTCTGTTTGTGTGTATGTGTGTGAAATTTACTCACAGCTTATGTAGGATACTTAAGAACTGCTTTCTCATGTCAGTTGTCAACAAGGCTGAAATCTTGCCAGATTATTCCGTTTCTCTTTATTTGTGTATGAGATTTTTTTTCTTTTTTTGGTGAATAAAGAATTATATAAAGAAAACCCAAAGTGGATACAAGACTGTCTGTCCAAAAGGGCAGTGCCAGAGCAACACGAAAGGGACATACAAGGGGAAAATAAAGGGACCACCTATGCACAAAAATTTTTAGATAGGTAGGTTTCGGGAATTAATGATAAATTTATTTCTAATGGAGTCCACAAAAATTTTTAGTTATGTAGGTCCCAGGCATTAATGATAAATCTCTTTCTAATGGAGTCCAGGCAAGATCTAGAATAGGGTATTAAGATCCCATGGACTTAAAATACAGTGGTATCCCAGATCTTGTTGAAGCTTCTAGACTTGGTGATGGCAAAGGGGATTCAAGGATGGCAATCCTAATTAATTCTCTTTGTTGCAGGATCTTTCTTTAACCCAACCCAGAAATCAGAATAGAGACTTTAAAGAAAATTCGGCTTATCTGGGAATCTGACCGTTGGTTGTTCTTCAAACTTGAAGGAAATGATCTTTAGGATGTACTTGAAGACATATCCAAAGTTGGAGATGATCCGATCACAGATGAGAGAGATTTGATTTTTTGAAAACTACCTATCATCTGAAAATGGGACTGGTTTAGTTAGAACTGGTCGATATGATTTTAATCTTTAATCCCACGAACTTTCGTTGAACAAATCAGCACTTAATGGTATCACAATTCAGTATGCAATAATAAGAACTTGAAGGAATTAACAGAAGGACAAGAAAACCATAAAACAAAATATTTCGGTTGAGTCTCACAACCTATGAGACTCAACCAGAAAATCAGGGGCTAAACTCTCTTCTTTTTTCTGGTCTAAATCTGCTGGCTCTCTTATTCTTTATCTTATTTATAGACTTAAGAAAGATTACAAAATAAGGAAAGATTTAGTCATCTTAAAAAAAATATCCTAAGATAAATTAAAAGGGAAACTTGCCTTTATAGATTTAGGAAAGTTTCCAATCTAAAAAATATCCTAAGATAAATTAAAAGAGAAACTTGCCTTTATAGATTTAGGAAAGTTTCCAAAAAAACAACTTACAAAATATCAATCCATAACTTAACTTTAGGAAACAAAATCTAAGAATAATTTAGGAAATAAATAACAAAAGAAGGAAAATTTCTGCTGTTGGTACTGTTCACGTGAACAGTACCGTGAACACTGTTCACGTGAACAGTGTGGGTTGGTCAGCCAATTGGGCCTGACCCAATTTTAGAAGGTTCTTCTTTCGGCCCCTTCTGGAGTAGACTTAGGCTGCATCACTTGGCCATCCCGGATCTGAGGTTCCTTTCCATTCAAACATGGTTGGTCGTTACAGAAGGCTAGTTTACCGACCGTATCGCACAGGCTCTTTCCTTTGAAGGCGTTTTGTGTCCATCACCATTCTCTATCAAAGACCTGAATCTGCCTTTTGGTAGGCGAACAATGATTAAGGATCCCTTTCTATAGACGGGACGAGAAGGGACAAGTAAAGAATGGTGGGAGATATCTTCCACTGCTGCTCAACAAAAGCAACATTTAACATGAATATGTCTCTGAAGAAGGAACGACCCTTGGAAGAGAATGGGTCAAGTCTCTCCAAGCAATGAAACTCTGGCAAGGAATGTGGCCTTGAAACTAGAAGACATCACTCCACTGCAAATTGGGTACCCAATATCGAATTAGGTTCCAAGCGGATGAGGAGGTAAACATACCCAAAGATGTAGCCAAAAAGGGTGAGAATATCAGGCTTGAGATAGAAGAAATAATGGTCAATCTATCATGATCCGAGTCTCGTCTAATCCTTTCTCCATATGTGTGAACAAGGACTCCTTGGAGGTGCCAATTATCTAGCATGGTTCTAAATCTAGGTCAAAATCTGTGTTTCAACTGAGATCTCGGATACGTGGAGAACCAAGATGAGTTGATAGGTCGTTATTAGAAAGTAGCAAGTTTCGGTAGAGCTGACACTGTTTTGAGTTTCGGTCAAAAGCTGGTTCAACTCGGTTTTGGGCCTGACTGAAACAGGCCTTGAAACTGAGTTCTCACCTTGTTATCTAGCCATAATAGGGAAGAGGACCCGTCATTGATGCGAGTCTTATTGTTTTCAGCAACTAGAGATTTAAAATCTAGCATCTTCCTCCAAGTCCATGAAACAACTTGCCCACAAGAAACTGTCCAAATAGAGTCCTTCAAAAATCTAGGATAAAGTCAGTCCTTCTAGATACTCTTCTTCTTAGCTGCCACTCTCCAGATCAATCTCTCGAGATCCATTTGAGAATGCATGCTTTGTTGATGTCTTTACCCCTTCTCAAATCTCAGCTCGAGACCACTTTCCTCTTTGGGGAGGCAAATTGAGGCCCCAACTCATAGTGTGGAGGAACTTGTTACTGTTGGTCCCCTTCAAAAGGAAGGCACTCATCAAGGATTCAATCTTTTGAGATATTGAGATTGGGAGGCCAAACACTCCTGTCCAAAATATATAATATCCCTGCATAATTGGCCGAACTAACTCCAAACGCCTGGCATAAGATAGGAATCTTGCCTTCTATAATTGAATTTTCTTATGGAGATGGCCCAAAATCGGGGAGCAATGATAAACAGTTAATTTTGTTGACCCGAAGCTTTGACATAGCACCAAAGCATGTAAGGGGACTAGTTAGAGTGCGAATGGATTTGGAATTTGCCTTGGAGAAGATCATGATATCATTTGCAAAGGCAAGAGAGTAGCTTGACCGTTGTACAATTGAGGAAAAAATAATGCCTTTTCGAGCAGCCTTGATTTACAGACTCCTAGAAAGGACCTCCATGGCAAGAGTTAAAGAGATAGGGAGACATGGGGCATCCTTGTCTGTCCCATAACAACACAGCAAACCATTGACCAGGGGGGGTGGACATGAATTTTCAGCTAAAATACAGAAGGAAGTGCGCATCTTTCTTAGAGACCTCTCGCTTCAAGTTGCTTACATGGGGTGTTAAGGCCTCTACTATTCTAAAAAAAGGTCTTTCTGCATGGCTGGAGCAAAAATGAAGAAGATGCTTACCTGATTCAGAAATATGGATGCTCATTTTTAGGCATAGGAGATCGCTGAGAATCACATTTGGATGGAGCTTATGTGGGCTGATTACGAGCATGAAGGGAGAAAGCTCTTCTGCCTTTTCCCTTGGTGTTCTCAATGGTAAGCTAAGGCACAAGACTATCATCACCACTCGACAATTCTGCAAGGGGGCAAGGGGACAGGCCCTGAGCACTGTACTTGGGATGAGGGCTCCAGGACAGACGCGATTGCTGGAGGTGAAGGAGGAAGATGGAGATTTGGTTCTAGGCCATCTCTCCTTCTGCCAAGGAGGGCCCGGGGGGATCCTGCAAAGTGATATCAATTTGTAGGCATGAAGTGGAAAGGGAGGGGCACGGCGAGGGGCTTGGGAAACGGGATTAAACCAATGGGGTGGGAAGCTAATGGACTGGGACTGGGACTGGAGGTATGGCCCATGAGAGGAGGAAATTTGGGATGGGCCAAAAGGGGGGATGAAGGAAAATAAACAATGGTCTCATTTTTGACTTGTAAAAAGCAAAGAGTGAGCCTGTCGAGGTTGCAGAGGCAAAAGGAACGATAGTAGGGGCAAGAGGCCAGCTTCTCTTCTCCGAGCCGCACCTGGCATCGCAGTTTAGCAGTCAATCATTTCAATTGTTGCCCCAACGTCATAGTGGAGCTCAAAGATGACAACAGGGACGAGAGGCTAGGTAGAGAGAGAGGGACAATTGTTAGTAATGCGGATCCTAATCTAACTCCAGCAAAGAGTCCTGGGACAACAATAGGGACAAGAGGCTTGGTAGAGAGAGAGGGGCAATTGTCAGTAATGCCGATCCTAATCTAACTCCAGCAAAGAGTCCTGGGAGTCAAACTTGTTGCTAATGGCTAGAGTATCACCAAACACAGAAACCAAATAGGCCACATTTGAGGTATGTGTTGTATCCACATTGTCGTTTTCTCGCATTATCTCAAATTTATCGGTGGACTCCATGACTAGGGGACTGGTTAGGTTTTTCGACAATCTTCGGGATTCGAACCCTACATCCACCCTCAAGGGTGTAACCATAGGCTTCTCTTGGACATGACTGGAATTTTCCTTAGAAGCTGATGAGATAGGGGGATGGGTATTTGACCTTTGTTTCTAGGAAACATGGTAAAGGGTTTGGGGGGTTAGCATGGGTTCCATTCATATCGAACTTCCTAATTCTAGGTGTGATTTACATCATCCACTTTGGTAATGGAATGTGAGATTCTTCTATAGCCAGAGAGTGTGTAAAATTCACGTATATCTTTTCTAGGAAAGTGTGTTGTGTGTGTGTGTGTAAAATTCACGTATATCTTTTCTAGGAAACTTAGAAGTGGTTTCTCATGTCAACAAGGCAGAAATTTTGGCAAATTAGTTATGATTTACACAACTACTTTAAAAGAATAACCCAAAGCCACATTAAATACTTAAGAATTGCTTTCTCATGTCAACAAGGTAGAAATCTTGCCAGATTATTCCGTTTCCCTTTATTTGTTATGAGAAAAATTCACTTATGGTTTTCCTAGGAAACTTAAGAAGTGCTTTCTCATGTCTACAAAGCAGAAATCTTGCTATGATTAATGATTTCTCTCTGTGGTTGCGTGTAAAATTTACCTATGTTTTTTTTAGGGAACTTAAGAAGTGCTTTCTCGTGTCTACAAGGCAGAAATTTTGCCAAATGATTTGCATAACCACTTTAATAGAATAGCTCCAACCGATTAATGTCCGAGAACCCCAAAAAAAAAAAAAAAACTTAAATAAAGGTGAGGGCACGTTGGTTGACTAGAAACCTAAGTTATATATGAGGGAAGAAATTAGAGGGAGGAAGGAACATAAAAGGAATCCAACTAATCAAGGGAAATTAGGGAAGACATCCGTTGGGGTGGGGAGGCATTGGAGATGAATATAGAGAGGTTGAGTTTCACTCAACAGTTGAAGGGTGTAGCTAGGCATTGATCAAAATTTTGCCAAAATTTCACAGATTTTGACATTTCGCTGAACTTTTGGTACTACCATATTGGTTTTGCTGAAATGGTTTTTAGTGAATTATAAATACAAGTTGTCTAGTGAAATTCCGACCCATTTGACAAAAGTTCTTTGGTTTCGTTATATACCGCTAGGAGCTTTGAATTTTTATTTTTTGGTCGTTTCTTTCCCAACTTAGTTGCACAACTTACTGGAGTAAGCTATTGAGGGTTGCCACATGACATCTACAACAACATTTGAAGATGTTTGGGAAACTTTTGGCCAGATTCAAACTTGAAGGTATACATTTTTCTCCATTTTTTTTTTTTTGCAAAAAATAGGCTAAATACCTAGTGGTTGGTCATCAAAATTTTATATTTTAGACATTGGAAGCCAGGCCGATCTACTGGCTCACGGTGTTGGATTTAATTTTTATTTTGTTTTAAAAATATTTTTTTTGCAATAAATATTATATATTTTAGACACCGTTGGCCGAAATACAACTTGATGGAGTCAATTTTATTTTCTTGTAGGAATTGTTTTTGAATTTTCGGATATAAATTAATAATTTTAAAAATAAGAAAGAAATAAATAGGGAATTTGTTTGAACATTAATGGAAAATTAAGAAAATAATTTTGGTATGTTTTGAAGTGAATATGATGTTTAGTATGAGCCCAGTTGATTCACTTGAGAGACCTAGTTTGATCATATCACACAGGGTGCCGATCATGGTGCACGTCCATCTTCACCGGGTGCAAGCTACACGAAAGGGCCGCGCCATTGGTTCAGACCAGATGAGTAGGCTGATGATAGCATGGATGTTGATGTTTCAAGCTTGTCTGGCACTTTTGGAAACTTGAGTCTAGGGGACAACAATGGATATGGGGAGTGGTGTGCTGCATCCTTTGCTGTAGAGAGCACCGGATCAGCCTACAGTGGGTATGGTGGATTGGTGGTAACTAAGCTGGTTACCATAGTTATCATGGTGACAAGGTGATCCAAGGGGTTGGAGGGTTGCTAGAGTCATGGACACCCCAAGGCACCCGCTTAGGTGACTAAGGTGTCTGGATGCCTAGCAGGCACTGTCTTGATAACTATGCTGGTTACCCTGGGTTTGGAAGTCTACCTCTTCTTCCTCAGTTCCCACTCGGTTTGACCATGAGTCCGTGACCACCAGTTACAAAGTGAATTGCTCTTTGTGGATAGCTTCTTCTCCTATTCGGTCCCAACTGTACATGCCAGTGCCATCCAGTTCTGGTGGCTCACTATGTGGATATTCACAATATGGTGACCTATACCTAGGTCTCTAGTATGTAGATGATGCCATTTATTGGGCAGCTGTGGATGACTAAGAGCATTTCTTCCAACATAGTATGACATGGCCATCATTTGTGATAGAGTCGAAGGAACAGAAACATCGGCACCATCAGCCTAGTAATGGGTCAGTCTTCCCCGCATCGCTATGTGGTATTAGGATGGGTAAAGTGGGTCTATTTGTAGCATCTACTCATATAACACGATGTACATTGTATTTATGGGAGTGTTTGTCACTTGTCAGTTATCATTTTGTATTACATCTACATGTAGAATGTTAAGTCTTTGATAATTATCCATTATTATGTTTTTTTTTTCTTTTCATTCCTAGTGCATACTTTTGTTGTTTTAATTGCATTTTGTGCCTTCTAGTACTAATCCATGTCTAGAATAGGCTTTATTATAGAAGTTCCATCTGTATTTTTGCCCCTTGGATGGGTTTGAATAATAGTGTGAGGCTTCTTTGTTAAGGTTGCATTTATATATGTTGCAGTCTGTCAGTTGTGGTTTCTCTTTGCTTCAATACTGATTATTTTCTGGTTACTCTTTGAAGGTTCCGGAATGAACTTCCAGATCCAACAGCACAGCCAAAGCTATTGTCATTGAATACTAATAAAGATCAGTAAGTGCACTTACTGAACCTTCTATAACCTCGACTTTACTTTTTAAGAAAATATTTGCTGAGGAAAACAAAAGGATAAAGAGAAACCTTTAAATGCATTTTGATGTCTATATTTTTCATACTTCATTATATCTTTGTTTTTTAATGTAGTCGAAGTCAGAAAAAAACAGTGAGATTGCATAGAGTCCTTTCGGATGTTAATGTTATATTAAATGAATTTATGCCGTATGCTTTTTGTTTATCTGTTTGATGAAGCTTATGGTTCCTATACTTGTTATGCTTGCATTGACCTAAGTCATTAATTGTTGGATCTGTCGCATTCTAGTTCTGACCAACCATACGCTTCAACTTGGATTGGATCATGACAGGCCATGTTATGAGAAGAGGGGGGGAGGAGGGTGAGACCCTTCCTCCAACAGTGATATGAAGGGAAGAGAAGTCTTGATATTTGAATATGATTACTGCTTTTAATGTGTCTTACATAGTTATTCCCGTCGAACTGAATGATTGTGGACAAGGTCTGTATGCAGCTTGTAGGCTGCATGCAAACATTTTCAAGGACTTAACTTGTATAACAGCATGTCTCCTTCATAATTTTCTTTTTATTTTCTCTTTACAGAGTTTTTGTACATTCAATTTTCCAATTAATTTGCTGGAATAATACAATTTATTTGTGTAAAGAAATGTATGGGCTTTGAAGGTATGCCTGTTTATGTGGACTTGCAGTGAAGCAGAGTGCTTTATGACAGTAAGGGCTACTTTTTTGTTACAGAAGTGTGTTATTGTATCTTTTTAGTCTTGTATAGCTGTTTTGCTGGTTTTATGCCTCATACACCTATGCCCGGTTTCTACTTTAGAATTTTTACTAGTAACTTTATCTTCTCCCATTTGCCGTGAAGGGTGAGGGAGACTCAGTACATATAGTTTTCTCTGCCCAAGGTCTGTTTTATGTGCCTAAGGGAAGTAAAGACCTTCCACGATGTGTTGACTCACCGTGTTTGCTAAAAGTTGGGGGTTCTATTTTTTGGGAGAGACGAGGTTAGGTGGAGCAGACAGGGAGCCTCTCTGATCTGTTTTTGATGGATTGACATTAGAAATCATTGCCTCTGAAGGCAAGAAGAATCCAGTTTTTTTTTTTCTGCTGCCATATCATTGTCAATTTGGAGGGAGAGAAACCTTGGTGTTGCCCTATAGAAGCTGCCATATCATTGTCAATTTGGGGCTGCAGATATCCTTTATTCATCGGATTTGTGAACCTAGTTGCTCACCTGGTTGATTCAGTTCCAATCGTTAATAGGTCTGGTGCCCTAGGAGATGACCTCTTGGACTCCACAAGGAAGATCTTGCCCTAGTCGACAAAGCTCCTGACCTCCTGCCGCAGCCTACCACTTCTGAAATCAGTACTTGCTTTGACAGTGTGTTCTCCTTTTCCTCGGTGCGACTTCCTCCTTCCCAGCTCTTTGTCGATACGTGCACCCTCTGATCTTCCTGCCGTACCTATTTGCACCTCTTTAGAATCCTCTGTCACGCTGAGGATTCTGAAGTCAGCCCCGTCCCCCCTAGCATCTCTCCTGGCCAGTTGCCTTTTCCTGCCAAAGCTCCTCTTAAAACATATAAAAAGAGGCGAGGGAAAAAAATCTAGAAGGGAAAACATACCCCAGCTCGAGCCTACTGGTCCTTCAGACCACCATCCAAGCCTTGACACTTTTAACCCACTTGGTCCCCCAAATCATCAATCCAGTTCGATCCAGATGGGCCTTCCCTCTCCCCCACCTTCCCTTACTCAAATCCACAATCCCACTGACCATCTGCCATGCCCAGCCCCCTTGAGCCTACTCAGCCCATCCATTTCTTCTTCCCCTCCCCACGACATCACCCTTGACTGCCACACCATCCACCTACTACCATGAGCCTTACCTCTTCGAACTCTGTCGAACTGAGTGCTCTTCATGTTTCGTCTATCGAATTGGAATCCTTGGTGGAAGTCGTTGCCCCCCTTTGGTCGGTTACTCCACCCTCATTGACTCAGGCCCTCTCTCTGTGGTTTCCCTTGCAATTGACTGCCAAGAAGTTTGTCAAATTGGGTGTGCTGGGTCTGTGGCGGCTTCCCCCTCTCCCATGCTTGACTCATCGGCTAACCAGATGCTGACGAGAAACAGGAATTCCACTTCCTACTCCTTGTGTACTTCGGTGCTAAGGAGGGCCTTAATGCCCCCCCCCCCACACGCACACACACACACACACACACACACACCCTTCTTTTCAAAGCAGGTGAAAGTCAAATCTTTGCTGAGAAACTCTCATGTTTCCTTTTGCATTTTGATTGAAACAAGATTGAAGGCAAATAACACACTGTGAATGCAAGAGAACGACGATCGGACATGGTTTTTGTGGGATGACTCAAGCATTACAATCTCTATCATTCATAGTTGTTAAGGCGTCAAGGCGTTGGAGGCTTGACAGGGCGCCTAGGAAACCAAGGCGCCCAATTTTCCAATGCGTCAAAAGGGCACCTAGGCGACGCTTTGACAACTATGCTATCATTAGCTCTTCTGCCCAGCATCTCCTTTTATAGTTTTCGGATATGGGAGATCAGATTACTTGCATAGTTCGAATATGGGAGATCAGATTACTTGCATAGTTCGAAATCTCGAATCTCAAGGGTGTCTCGACCCTTGAGAAAACCGAGATTACCGAGATCTCAAGTTGAGATCTCGGCGAGAACCTGCTGAAACTCCCAAAGGGTAAAAATGGGAGTTTCGATAGTTTTTTTTTTTATGGTTTAAGCCATTTTTTGATGTTTTAAGTCTATTTTAGAGCCATTTTAAGGCTATATATTGCAGAAAAATACTTATTTAACATATATAAACACATTTGAAGCATAAAAAGTAATTACATTATCGAAAAATCATACATTCATAAATCATGAATCCCACAAAATGACATAACTTACAAGTGCTCATTATATGAAAGACTTAAATACTCAAAATGAAATAATACATTCCCATCAGTCCATCCCAAGTCTAATCATATGTAGAGTGACGTGCAGGTTTCATCTGATCAGATTGACTTTGCTAAAGAAAATATTTCTCGGTTTGATAAACAAAGTCCTGCCACGACATCCTTCGGCTATAGAAGGTCTGGTAGTCTTCCACATATTTCTCATACACATGATCCGGGAAGTTTCTAAAGATACCCAACCTTGGATACAATTCACTATAATGTGGAGTAAAGTGAGCATATATTGGCTGGTGTAGGGGTGTGGTTCTTTGCAAATTTGGGACTGAAAAGAGACTGTTTACAAAGTTTGAGCCAGTCTGTGATGTAGCATTACTAGTATCAGTGGAATAATCATATGCACTTCCCATCATGCGGTCATCATCACTGGAATAAGAACAGTACGCCGAAGTGGTGCCAAATCCATGAGCACTCCACTGCCCCTGCTCCTGCTCCCGTCCACTGCTACCCTCAATGCTCAGTCCTCCGAAGCTTGTGTACATGCTATCAATTTCAACATCAGGCATAATATCAGGATCAGGAACGATGTCAAAGAAATGATCTTCTTCTTCTTCCACTGGTTGCAAAGGCGTTCTCGTTGACGAGACCTACGTGTATACCCAGTTGTAGGCTGTGATGAAGATGCGCGTCCACCATGATCTGGATCCTGTGTAGTGTGTGTATACTGACTCTAGCCGGTCCATCTAATAATGGGTACAGTCGGTCTAGGATCACCACCACCACCACCACCACCACCACCACCACCACCACCACCACCATCATAACCACCACCCTCATCATCACCACCACTACTATCAGAAGCTGACCAGCTACTTTGATCCATTGTATCATCATTGTCTTCTGGGTCACTACCAGCTGGGGGGTCAAACGGTCTAGGCGACTGTGCGTGTACACGACCCTCATTCGAGGACATAAATCGCTTGAGATTAGAACCCATCGGAGCAGACACAGTGGGGTCGGGCATCCCACCAGGTTCATCCATCACTGGAAGTGCTCTGTCTCTCACCCATTCCACATAGGGATCCTCTTCATTTGAAGATAGTTGGAAGACGTCGGCTAGCTCAGCTCTTGTTCATTTCTTTGTTCAACTTTCAAGCACTGTACCCTCAGTCTCATGTTGTAATGGGCGTAGACAAGGTCATTTAGCCGTTGAGAGCCCAACTTATTCCGCCTCTTTGAATGGATAAGGGAGAAAGTACTCCAATTTCGCTCACACCCAGATGCGGAACATGTCTGAGACAGGACTTTGATTGCTATTCTCCTCAACTCAGCTGCATGTTCGCCATACAACAACCGCCACTCAGCTACACAAGATGAAGAACACATTTTAATACACATATTAAATAAGTTATGTTACTTGAAAATTTCAATTTCCATAATTCCATACCAGGATCGGTCTTATCTGTCCAGCCACTGCAGCGGGAGTTCCAAAACTCCCAAGACCATCTCTGAACGTTTTAATCTACACCCATTTCAAAATTTATAACCATTAGCCATTGTAATATATGGATAGTCAAATAATTCAGCACTTAAACCATACAACTCACCTCCAGATTGACTAGTGCTTGTACAGTATAATCTAGCACCAATTTTGCCACAACATCTTTTACCGCACCGATAAGGTCATAATTGAGCCCAAGCACATGTGATACTTGGGGTTCAAATAGTATGCTGCAAAATATGAGTCGCCAGATTAAAATAGAGTACTAACTATTAAGTGGAACTAAATTAAAGACATTATTAAATATACTTACCAGCCTTATGCAATGGGTGCATCAGCTGACTCTCCCATCGATCTTTGATAATCTTCACAAAATGTTTGTTTCCACATGAAAGCACAATTTTTATATGGTCCTTCAACATATTCATGGCAGCATATAAATGTGGCATGGTGGGCTGGAATGCTATATCCACTATCTCAGCACCTTTACTACTGGCTCCAGAATTTTGACTACATCCTTCAGTGTTCTCCAAAATTCCTCTGAAGCTATAGTCGTTTGTGCCTGAACCCCAGCAGGAGAGCTGGACTCTCTCCACCCAAACCAGTCCTCAGATGCAAACATCGATTTGAGGCCTACCATCTTTGCCTGAAAACTCTTTAGTGCTATGTAGTTGGTAGCAAATCTAGTAATGCTGGGTCTTACCAAATCCCCTCCACATCTCTCCCTCAGCAAGTTCAAAGAATAGCCATGGTTGTATACAAATGTTGGCACCTGGCGTGCTTGTTCAACCACTTGCTTTACTTTTTGGATCTTGCCCATGTCCTTCAACATCAAGTCAATGCAATGGGCAGCACATGGAGTCCAAAAAAGATTATAGTTAGCCATCATCATCTCTCCTGCCTTCTTGTAGTTGCTGCCGTTGCCTGTTACAATTTGCACAATATTTGTAGCACTAACTTCATCCACCACTGTCTGTAATAATCCATAGATGTAGTTAGCATCTTTTGTACTTGCTGATGCATCCACAGACTTCAAGAATGATGCCTTCCCATTACTGTAGACAATGAAGTTGATAATGGACTTTCTAGTGGGACCAGTCCAACCATCACCCATTATAGTGACTCCATATGCACCCGAGTTATTCTCTAACCTTTCTATCCATACTTCTAACTCTTTTATAATTCTTGGGAGATTGACATTCATCACTTCATATGAAGTAGGGGCTTTAACACCAGGACCAGCCTGAGCAACTACATCAAAGAAAGGCTGATAGTATGGGCCACCATTGGCATTTGCTGGGAAACTATTATAGATGGACCACCTAGCAAAGGCATCCCCAATAATTTTTTTTGTACCCTTCCAGTTCTACATACTCTTCAATTTCTTTTGTTTGGCGTCAGCCTTTCTAAAAACTGCTAGATCCTACTGTAGAATCTCAACATAATCCTCATCCCTAGCAGTAGGTGGTGGTGCCTGGGGTTGTGCTCTAGTACTTTTTGATCTTCTAAACATAGAAGCCAACCCTCCCTTACTCCGTGTTTGGGGTTCTTCGGGCTGCTGAAATGATCTACTACCACCTGCTCCTAAGGCTATTTTCCTCAACCTTTCCATTTCCATCTCATGGCTGACTTTACTAGCCATTGTTGCCCTTCTCAGATCTCTGGCCTCTTCCTCAGTCAAACCCCTGGTATCTAGACCATCATCATTTGAACTATCATCATCCAAACCACGCACTGTGCCTCGGATTGCTTCCTCAAATTGTTGTTTACTTTTTTCTTTCTCTACCCTTCTTTGCTGGTCTCCCTTCATCTGTGCAGCTATGGCCCTGGTAATCTCCACAAGAACTATAGCACACTTTGCCATGTCTGTAGAAGTCCCACTCAAGTGTTGCTTAAGTCTGGTAATCCCACCAGACATAAGCTTCTTCCCACAGAATTTGCATTGGGTCTTCTTTCTATCAACGTTAATGGCGGTACTATACTGTCAAGCCATGTCAGTACGACCAGCAGCACCACCTCCCTCACGAGAACCCGAAGCAGCCATAATATTTAGAACAAGACACTGTTACATAAGATGATAAATAGAGAAATTTAAATCAATAGATTTACATTAATAAAATTTAAAATTGAAGAACATAAAAGCATCAAATATGCGAATACAAGTTATACAACTCAAAACACATTGAAATTACTTTTCAAAATTTTAAAATTATGTTATAAGAAAAAAGAATATTTTTCCTAATTTTTCATAATTATTTAGATATTATTAATAATTTTGGATATTAAATAAAAATAATTTATTTTTCGAAAAATATAATCTGACAACATGGAACCGTAGATTGGCCAATCATATATTATTTTGAACACCAATAGATAAGTATTAATATTTTTTTATTAATTTTTTATTACTGGAAAATAGGATTTATTAATAAAAAATTCATAAAAATAAAAATATGTACAGAAAAAAAAACTGAAACCGTGACTGCGTAGATCGACCAACGATGTTCAACATATATTATTTTGAACACCAATAGATAAGTATTAATGTTTTTTTATTAATTTTTTATTGCTGAAAAATAGGATTTATTAATAAAAAATTCATAAAAATAAAAATATGTACAGAAAAAAAAACTGAAATTGTGACCTCGTAGATCGGCCAACAGTGTTCAACATATATTATTTTGAAAGTAAACCGATTAATATTTAAGAAATGTATTTTTTATTTTTTAAACTATATATATATATATATAGATAGAAAAAAAAAATGAAACCGTGGCCGCGTAGATCGGCCAACGGTGTTCATTATATAATATTTTCAAAACCATCTAATTAATATTTATCATATTTTTTTTTAATTTTTAATTGTTGGAAAATACTTTTTTTAACAGAAAATCAAAATAAAAAATATATATGCAAGAAAATAATTTCGAAAGGATGAGGTTATAGATCGGCGTAATGACTCTCACATATATAAATTTCATGATGAACCAACATGTATTGAACATATTCATGTAAAAAAGTAAGTTTTAGGGAAAAAAATCATACCTCAAACCTTAGATTTGCAAAGAACAAGTCAAAATGAGGCTCCAACAACACTTTGATGGAGAAATTTGCAAAGAACAGAGGTTTTCGAACCTTAGATGCAAGGTTGGAGAAGAAGGAATGGAAGAGAAGAAGAAAACAGAATAAAACTTAGAGAAAAAATGAGTCTCCGTCGAGATCCAGTCGAGAACTGGTCGAGACTGGTCGAGACCCAATATCGAACCAGTTTCTCGTCTCGACCCATTCGAGACCTTCTCGGTCGAGTTTTAAAACTATGGTTACTTGTTACCTCATGGTTGTTTATGTTTCTAACTTGCCCTCGGATAGGCTGAATTTGTGGCATAATCGTAGGGGATAGCAGCTACCACCAGAATTTCCCCTTGGTGTATCATTGGGGATTTCAATGTGGTTCGTTATGCGCATGAGAAAGTAGGTGGGTCTCTGATGAAAGTGTGGTTTGGGATTTTAGTAACTGCATTGTTGAACTGAAGTGGTCGGGTTTTAAATTCTCATGGAATAGCCGGAGAGAAGGTGCAGATAGAATTGCTTGCAAGATGGAATTTTGGATAGAGTCTTGGTGAATGATTGGTGCCTTTCCACCTTCAGCTCCTCCGTAGCTAATTTTGCCAGCCCAAGCTTATCGGACTACAATCTAATCTTACTCACCATCTGGCCTTATGTTTCTTTGGTCCCAAGCCCTTAAGTGTTTTGATATGTTGGTCTACCTCTACCCATGAAGATTTTTTTGTTTTTAGTGCAATTGGCTTGGAATTTTCATGTGAAGGAAAGTCATCGCCTTCTTATCATTTTTGCTTATCTCCTCAATGAAATCAAAGAGTGTTTTGGCAATAGAAGAGAGTTGGAGGCTGTTTAGCTGAGTCTCCAAAAAGATGTGGACAACATTGCTTTAGTGGAGTTCGAGAAAACCCTTTCTGCTTTGGCTAGATGCTCTCATGACCCGAGAAGAGAGCTTTCTGAAATAGAAAGCCCGAGTTAAATGACTAAAACTTGGAGATGGAAACTCAAGTTTCTTTCACTAGACTTTGAAAGCAAACCACAATAGGAATTCTTTTTGTTCTCTTAAGTCTTAACTCCAGGGAGCAAGGTTTGAGGTATTGGTTTTGAGGCCGGTTTCGATCATCCTAGAAACCGATTTGTCCTAGGTTTTGACAAAATCTGGGTTTTTTCCCGGTTGATCTTGAAACTTAGGTTTCGAGGCCCAGAAGAAGTGGTTTGTTTGATTTATTTTTTTATATAGCAAATTTGAACCATTTTACACCTATTTCCCATATTAGTTTAGAGGGGGAAAAAAGTCTAAAATGGTTTGTGGTGTGGACCCAAGTTTGGTAGTATACCCTGAGACCTGGGGATTGTGTCTAGAGTTAAGTAGGCAGTAGTTATTTAAGAAACTATTCATAAATAAGCAAACACCTCCTATTTGAATCTAATAAGCAAACGCTCCTTTGACACTTGTGAAAGATGATTTTCAACTTTCAAATGCTAGGGTTTTTCTCAAATTTAAAAATGCTATTAATCTTATTATATTAATGCATCACTAAAACCAAGAGTGTGTCAAAATAATCTCTTGCTTTGATGCCCAAAAATTATTGTCATCCAGGGCGACTTTAAACAACATTTGCATACTCTAAACAATGTTTGACCGGAGTGTAATTCATTCAATATAATTCGGATTCAAGCAATGTCAGGCCTGTTGGAAAGCTAGCATAACCAACTTTTCAACAAATTCGAGATTGCTTGAATCCGAGTTATATATTGAAGGGGTTATGTTTTGGTCAAATATTGTTTGGAGTACGTGAATGCTGTTTAAAGTTGTCTAAATGGAAATAATTTTTTGGGCATCAAAACAAATAATTAATTTGGCAATCGTATGGTTTTTAGTGATGTTCTATTATAATAAGATTTATGAAAATTTTAGATTGTAGAAAAGCTTTAGCATTTGAAAGTTCAAAATCGCCCCCGTAAACGAAAATGCGGTTTTGTTCTTGAAGTGGAGGGTTGACTTTTTGTCATTTTGGAATTTGAATATTTTAGACTATTTTAATTGGACTTTATGAGGTGTTTGCGTATTTATGAATAATATCTTAAGTAACTAAAATATAAAAATTAATAAACATTTACTTAAATGATATTAGTCATAAATAAGTGTTGTATGTTGTCTCTCCTGTGTATTGTTCCCTATCTTGTATTGCTCTGACTTCTAAGGTGGAAACCAAGTTTTAACCAACTCGAACTATGCCAGGAAGGAGTAGCTTGATCCAAAGTGGAAGAAATTAAAGTGGAAGTTTAGAATTTCAGAGGCATCTTCAATTCTTCATACCTTCCCATCCTTGATCAAATACCTGATGGATTGGTTGATAAAAAATCTTCTAGATTATCAATACTCTCTCTTAGCGGCCCCTCCATCAAAAGTGGGAATCCTCAAAACCATCAAGAATACCAACCCTGGTGATTTAGCGTCGGTTTCTTTCTATCAGCTTGGGATATATAGTTAAGCAAGAGTTGATCAAGGCAATTTAGAACTTCTCCATTTCAATCCCAGCCAAGTGTCAAAGGTAAATCAAACTTTCTTATGCGTGATTCCTAAAACTGATGGAGCTAGTGTAATTTTGGAATTCAGAACTTCGTACAAGTTTATAGCCAAAATTCTGGCTAACCACCTCGAGAGTGCTGGGCGACTTGGCTAGTGCAAGCCAATTGGCTTTCATTGAAGGAAGATACATTACTGACATCCTTTTGTGCACGGAACTAGTTTGAGGCTTTGACAAAAAATCTCACCTTCAAGCCCCTGGACCTTCATAAAGCGTATGATTGCTTGAGCTGGAATTTTGTGGTTGATGTGATGCTCTAAATGAACCTCTCCCCGTGCTTTGTTAACTGGGTCTGTTATTTCATTTTCCCAGTTCACCTCTCCATCTTGATTAATGGAAATTAAATGGTTTCTTGGTAGCAGTAGGGGAGTTAGGCAGTAATGCCCGGTGTCTCCTTATCTGTTTACTCCCATCATGGATCCATGGAGGTCCTCGCCTGTAGCTTACAGTCCAAGGCCGATATCAATGGCATTGACCTGTTTCTCAAGTGCAAAGCAACTAAGCTGACACATCTTGCATTCACTGATGACATTATGATTTTTTCCAAAGCCAATGCGGAATCTTCATATGTGATCTCCTACACTCTTGCTTCATTGGGTGCTATTTCAGGGCTCCACATTAACAGGCAGAGATTTTCCATCTTCCTTGATGGGATTAATGATAGCTCTTAAGGAAAACCTGAGAAGAATTTCAGGCTTCTCTCTCGGGATTTTTCTGGTCAAGTATCTGGGTCTCCCGCAGATCTCCTCCAGACTTTCTCCTCATCATTGTTCTCCCATACTGGACCGTCTTCAGAAAAAGCTTTAACTTTGGAAAGCGAGATTACTATCCTATGCGGTTCCTCTGGTGTTAGTTAAATTAGTCTTGCAAAGTTTATAGATCTATTGGGCCGATGTCTTTGAGATTCCTTGTTTATTATCCAAAAGATTGAGTCTCTCATGAGTACCTTTTGTGGAAACGCTCTGCCAACAAGAAGTTCTATTATCCGAAAGAAGAAGGGGGTCAAGGTCTCATAAGGGTTAAGGAGGTTAACTCAGAGTTCAGCTTCCATCGCGAAATTAATCTGGAAAGTGGCAGCCAAGAAGAAGAGCATTGGGTTGACTGGCACTATTCAAGATTCCTAAGGAAGGATTCTGTATGGACGGTCTCTTTCTTAAAGATGCTTCGTGGGTGTGGAGAAAAATGTTGGAGCTCAGATTCCAGTTGATTGATTCCCTCAAAACAAGGATTGAAAGATGGAATTCTACTCTTCTATGATTGGATAACTAGCACACCCGTGGAGTTTTCTTAATAGGTATGGTGAAAGAACCAGAATTGAGTCAAACAGAGACAGAATGGCCACAGTTTCAGCTACGATCAGGGATGGTGACTGACGTCCGGATCCGGACCACCTTCCCTCTTCCAGCTTATCTCAGGCGTGGTTTGCTCTCCCAGGTATTGAGAGAAGGCCCATGGGAAGCGAAGACTTAGTATTTTGGTCAGCATCGGCGACGGGTTCTTTCTCCTCTCACTCAGCTTGGGACTTGATCAGGACTCGTGCAGCCAAAGTTTCTTGGTCTGACATCGTCTGGGTCAAAGGCTTCATTCCTCGTCATAGCTTCATCTGTTGGAGAGTTTTCGCACATTTCTTCCAACTAGGGACCTTCTCCTCCAAAGGCATATCCCCATCCAAGAAACTGCTTCCTTTGCTGGTTGGCTACAGAAGATATCCAATGTTATTTTTCGACTGCCTCTTCTCCTCTCATCTTTGGGAAGGTATTCTCCGCTGCTATTGGTCTTTTAGAAGGAGGATTTGTCTCTTTTGAGAGAGAATGGAGATGGATTCACAAATAATTCAATGGGAAAAGCGTTTTTGATGTAGTTAGCAAGCTTTCATTCTGTGCAACCATCTACCATATTTGGATGGAGCGTAACCTTAGAGCTTGGCTGAACAAATCCAAAAGGTTCACCCGATCTGGGATATAATTGCTGACAATAAATCTATGACAAAAGTAAGTAGGATATGGGGTAATCAATCTGTGTGACAAGTGTAGGAGAATTGCATATAAATGGTGCGGATTAAGGGTTATGTTAAACGGCATTAGGGTTCTCAGTTATTGAATTTTTTTATTTGATAAATGTTATAGAAAATGAAGAGTACTTAATTATGAAAATTATGTAAATGAAGGAAGAGTGGCCTTGGGTAAGTCTAACTGAGAGGTAATTGGTGTGAATTGTGCATGGTTTTAAATCTCGTCGAGATCTCGCGGTAATTTTGCTAGTCTCGACACTAGCCGAGACGAAATTGAGGTCGATAACTCGTCTCGGCGAGATCTCAGTGTTTTCGACTAATTTCGTCAATTTCTCGCGAGATCTCAGAGAGAAATTGCTTTTTGACCTTTTTTCAAAATGAATAAAATGGCCTATGCCCTATTCCCGGTAGAGAATTCAATGAGAACAGGTAAGTTGGTGTTTTCTCTACTTTTTGAAGAAAACTTGATTTCTTCCTCATTTTTTTTCGGTTTGATCTTTGAATTTGCTTCCGGTGGTGTTTCGGATTGTGGGGATTGCAGTGGGAGCTTTGTATCAACCGTTGAAGGGGTAAGATTCTTGCTCAAAAATGAGATTTTTACATGTAGTTATGAGAGAAAAAAACAAAAGTTTGTAGAATGTATGATGATAGTAGGATGGATCATCTACGACACTCTACGTATTATTAGACATTGTATGTGGATTGTGGAGTTGTGGACTATGGGCTCGTGGGGACTATGAGATCATCCAATATTGAACATTTGAACTATGATGTAATGATTTATAATGAAGTGTTATTTTGTTTTTCATTTCCCTAATGCGTTATGTTATTGTCTCATTTGCCATATTTGATTGAGTATAATAGTCAATATTAGCCTAAGTTTACAACAAACTTCAGCATTTACTGCCAAAACATGGGTGTAAACCCAAACAACCACAAAGAGTCATTATTTTTACAATTTTAAGCTCTAAATGTGTTCATGTATTCAAAATTGAGGTTCTCCTGAAGTTTGAGGCTTAACAAATGAGTTTTGGCCACCGAGACAGCCTTTTTACACTGTCTCGGTGTTTTTACACTGTCTTGGCGAGATCTCGCAGAGATTTTGGTTTCGGAGGAGGGTGAGGGCCGAGACTCCTCCGAGACTTGAGATTTTAAACCTTGGAATTGTCGCTACTGGATTGTTAACAACAAATGGAAATAAAAAAAAAAAAAAAATGAAGAACAAAAAATATCAGGTATCTTTATTGGAATCAACAGCCGTAGAACTCCAGTAATCAGGATGTAGGCCTTGAGAACCTCAGCACCTTTGAGAATGAAGTGCCTGGATGGTGGACAATCCATTTCCTAGAAAAAGCAAATGTCTTCATTGATTGTTGCATTGCATAGCTTCCAGTCTAGAAATAAGCAAAATAATAAAAGGTGCTTTTAAACCATTATTTATTGAAAAAAAAAAGAGAAGGAAAATTGACCCTGAAACGCCTTGCTACACTAATATTTCCCGAAATATAGAAACTAATTCTCTCAGTTTCATCAGAAACCATTCATTCTTTTTTTATAAATTAAGTGTTCATAATAGTCACGGGTTATAAGGCCTGTGATTTTGCTTTCTTATGTTTTTTGAATTATTCGGTTTGGCTGAATTTTTTCCTATGCTGTCTTGTGGTAATTTTTTCTGTTCAATGTCACAGGTATGCCAAATATACTATAACATCATTGGAAAAAATGCACAAACCTAAACTCTTTGTTGAGCCGGATCTTGGGATACCACTTGACCTACTTGACATCAGTGTATACAAGTATGGGCTGTACGATAAATCTGTGTTTCTCTTCTGTTGAGGACCACAAACCCATCACTCTCTGATCATAAATTGTTTTCTTTCACTAGTCCTCCCAGCATAAGACCATCCCTTGCTCCAGAAGATGAAGAACTGTTGCGTGATGGTGATGTAGTTACTCCTGTGAAACAAGATGGAATAAGAAGAAAAGAGCGGCCTACAGATAAAGGTGTTTCCTGGCTTGTTAAGACGCAATATATTTCTCCTCTTAGTATGGAGGCAGCAAAACAGGTATTTATATGCTTAAGCCTATCAATTATACATTTTCTTAAGGACACGACAATCTAATATGCATATGTTATTGATCACAGTCCCTAACTGAAAAGCAAGCCAAAGAACTACGAGAGACAAGGGGCGGCCGTAATCTTTTGGAGAATCTTAATAATAGGTTTGTTTCATTTGGACCATCGGAATCATTGTCCATTACTGTATAACTTGGGCAGTTATTTTCCTCTTCGTTTCTCTTGTTTAATACTTGCCATTAAATATATTTTCAGGGAAAAACAAATCCAGGCAATTGAAGCTTCATTTGAGGCATGCAAGTCGCTCCCAGTGCATGCAACTGATAAGTCATTGCGACCTGTTGAGATTCTGCCGCTCTTACCTGATTTCGATCGGTATAGACTACATTTTACTACTGTGGAGATGTTCATTTGTCATACATCCCTATTCTATTCAGATCTGGATACTAACATGCATTTGAATTGGTAGAGTCAGATCAGCCATTGGTTCAGGGTCATACTCGTTGATCTAGAACAATCAATTCTTGATTGGGATAAATATCAATTAAAATTTAATCTATTATCTCATGTTTTGTGATGCAGCACAGGTTTAAAAAGTAAAGATGGAATCCTGTGGGTAATGGGCACACTGGAAATCAGGATGCTTAGATAGAAAAATCAGTAAGCAACCATAGAGAATTAGGAAACTACTACTCTTTGTAGCAATAGCAGCAATATGAGCTGGAAAAACAGTAGCACAAAAGCTAGTAATCAACCTTGTTATGGCTTAGGATATGTTGCCCTCAATGACACTTACTCAACTAAGTAAAACTATAAAACTAAATCTAACATCCACGCCTCTTCATACAGACAACTATTTTTTACTCTTGAGTCTCTTTACATGAATTCCTTGTTAAAATTGAAACTCTTAATATGACCCTAACTACAATTTTGCAATTTCAATGAGTGTTTAACCCCTATAAAAACAAATAAAAATATCAACAGAAAGAATAGTCATCATGGCTGACATATTACTACTAAATCTAAATGTGTTCATAACTATTCTAATACCGCTTGGAATCACTGGACCTTGGTCTTGTGGAAAAGGTAAATGAAAAGCTTTCAGATAGCACCAAACTCAGGTCTAACATAGTTGTCAAGGCCTTTCAGAATAGGCAACATATGTACTCGCCTAGGTTTTTACCACTTGGTCCTTGCCTTGGTTGTGAAGTCCTTGACATGTCATCAAGGCCTCACCTAGGGGTCACCTTGGCCAGGTTTTGAAATAGGTGGGTACTTTCTTTTTTTTTTGTTTTTTTTTTGTTTTTAAACTCATGCATTGTTGTATACTTATTGTGATATATATATATATATATATATATATATATATATATATATATATATATATATATATATATATATATTTTCCATCTCATACACAACATCCCCCAAGGATTCTCTAAGCTGCAATATCTCACTGCACAATTGGATATGGCTCTACAGATGTAAATTCTATCCCAACCTCACACATAGTTGCTAGGAATTAATACAAGCCATTATGGGTACTAGAACTCTAAAAAAGAGTATCCAGTGTGGTTTATTTGGTACTTTATATGATATGTTAGTCCTCCTTAGGTATGTTATATCTTATATGTTATATCTTATATGGCAATGTATTAGTATTCTTTTGTTAGGTGGTATAGATCAAAAGATAAATAGGAAGGTACATGCCAAAGGGAAAGGCCTATGATCTTTATTTATTTTTAATGTAAAAGACATTGAAATTGATAAATAATATTAATTAATTCTATTTAAAGAGCTGTACTATACGTTTCAAGCAACTCAGTTAAAAAAGGATAAATTGAATAACCATATAATATGATTTAACCGCATTTGTATTGTATTGACCTCCAAAATGGCCATTGTGTGTTTGTCAATTGAAATCCCATTGGTACCTCTTTCAGGGAAGTTTTGGAAACATCCCCAAAACTTTACCTCACCAGTTCCCAGTACAAGATGATTGGTTGATGCAGCCCAAGTCTACTCCAGAAGGGGCCGAAAGAAGAACCTTCCAATTGGGCCTGGCCGCCAGCACTTTTGCATAGTCAGCATTATTAGTTTCCTACTAATAGATAGTTAGTTTGTTTCCTAATTCTATTGTTTAGTTAGTTTCCTAATGTATGGACTAGATAGTTGGAAAGTCCAATTACTTGGAGACCAAGTCATAACTTTCCAAGTCATACCTTTCATATTTTCAGATTTAGAAAATTTTCTTTCTATTGTATTAAAACCTTCCTATGTTATAAGGAGGTTTAGTTTTTAATAGATTTCTCTCTTTCCTATTTTAATTGTAAGGATTCTCATTATAAATAAGAGGAGTAGAGGCTGGCGGCAGCTCTTAGAGTTTTCCAGAAAATTTGAAGAGTTAAAATTTTCTGGTTGAGCCTCACCAGATTGTGAGACTCAACCTATCATTCTTCTTTCTTCCTTGATATTCTGACTTTTATTTTGAATTATAAAATTTCCTCCTTTGCTGGTGACATTGCTCCTACAGACCCATTGAGATCTATTGCTGAACTAAGTCTAGATTATAAAGCTGATAGTTAACACTTCTCAGATTTAGGCGCTACCAGGCCCAGCCAACTTGCTGGCCCCACATCTTCCTCAATTCTGTTCTGATCTTCTTCAATTTTAGAGGGGTGTTCATAAATATCATCAAGGACTTCTAAACCAAATTTCATCAATTTCTGACGGATAGATTTCGAGATAAGTAATTTTTTCCATTACTTTTTTCTGCAGATTTGCATTGGACTGAATAGGGATCCTGTAGCAAAGAGGGATTGTTAAATTAAATTGCCCTAAACCCTCTTTCGATCATTGGTACTGGTACAATGACTCAAACATAGTTGTCAAGGCGTCTAGGAGCCCTGGTGGCGCCTTGGCTGCCTAGGCGAGCACTTTGGTCACCTTGGGTTTTCGTCAGGCCTCCAATGCTTTGGTTCGCCTTGGCTCCTTGACAACTATGGATTCAAATAAGTTATCAATGCAATTGGGATCTCATGAGCTAGAGCATTTGCTAGGAATTCACATTTTCTAGGTTCCCAAGAAAATGATTTGTTCTCTTGGTTACGTAGTGCTTTGGATTTCCAAATCAGATGTGTTAGCTTCATAAGAAAGTCAGAAGCTGTGGACATGCACCTTATCTCGAATGCCAAATCCCCTTCAATAACAAGGTGCGTTCTAGGCTGTCTGGCTAAAATTGGTAGTCCTTCAGTAAGAGCTGTTACTTCAGCACACTATAAGAGTCACCCCTTCAGAAGGGACCCAACAAAAGTTCATTTCCATTATGATCCCTAAACACAACTCCAGTATCAGATGGCCTTAAATTACCTAGACTACTTCCATCAAAATTCAGTTAGACTGCTGTATCTGTTTAGAGCCTTCCATTCATGTCTGACTACCTCTCGGTATGGACTGGATCTCACCACCTGACCCCATTCTCTCATCACGTAGTTTAATTGGAATATTTCTGAACACATCCTGGTTAGAGGCCCAAGTTGTTGCCCTTACCCTTTTTGTCTCACATCCATTACAGGCTTCATCTCTTTCCTAAACATCTGATTGTTTCTTAGAATCTCTCTTAACAGTATAACTTGAGAGGATCTTCTCTCTAGGGCGAAATGGATTAGAACCCTAGAAACCATTCATGTCTGAAATTTCTAACGGGATGTCCAGAAAAATAAACAACCCGACGAAACGGTGCCATACTCATCACCGTTGGAGCACAAAGGGACCTATTTGGTCGTCTTCTTTCGAGCGTTGCTTGTATTAACCTTTTTTAGTCAAATCTCCCTCATAAAGATCTTATATTTTGGTGGAGCCTTGCACTTCCAAATCACTCTCAATGTGAAAAGGGGTTTAAGGAATGCCGTAGGTATTTTCTGGTTTCTTTCGTCCACCGGTGGAGGAAAATAATTCAATGAGTCTGTTGAAAACTTTCTGCTTCCTGACAGAACCCACACAAGTTATCGGGTTCATCTCATGAGTGGAGATCCTGTAGACAATCAAGAATGTCAGGTATTGCTTGTGTTTATATCCCTCAGTTCCCTCCTGAAACTAAGGCCCATCTGATTTCTCTCATCCATTGACATACTTTCCCTACTCTTTTTTTCATTTCCTCCCTATGATAGGAGTATTGGGTTCTGTTCCATTATGACGCTACCTCTGCATCCTTGGCTAGTTCATAGGGAAAGGAATTTGCTGACCACTCTCTATGTGGGAAAGTGATGGTCCTCCTGCAAATGTGCTAGCATGTTGATTAAAGAAGGATTACTTTGAAGGCTAACTCCCCCCTTCCTCCTAATAACCATTTGAACTTCCCTTCTTCCATCAAAATCTACTGGACCTCTATAAATAGGTCCATTTGGATCCTAGTGTTGGAAACATTGTCGTCAAGGTGTAGCCTAGGGGTCCAGGTGCCTTCCAGTCGCCTTGGAAATTAGGATGACGTGGGCATCCAGCGATCCTCCAATGCCTTGGATCACCTTGTTGCCGGGACAACCTTAGGTGGAAAGGATGAAGAAATGGTTAGCAGAGTACGATGCAGATCAGAAAAGGGCAAAAGAAGAAGGGCCAGGAGACCAACAGCAGACCAGGGCTGTTGGATGGGTCAGAACTGGACCAAGAAACTGGTCCAATCCACTGGACCACCTCTAGTGCCCTGGTTCATTGAATCTATCCTATTAATTCATCCAGTTTCTGCTCTTACAGTCCTAATCATATTAGGTATTCCTCTAGTCCAAATCATGGGTGATTCTTATAAGCCTTACTTTCCTTTCTTTATTCACTATTGTTATTATTAGTTAGGCTGGAACTAGGTTATTGAGTTCCGGCCCTGTTTAGTTGTTTCTTCTTTATTATTTATTGCTGTTTAGTCACTGTAGGAGTTTGTCAAACACAGGTATCAATTGGGGGAGTTTTCATAGTCTCTTTTGATTTCTTTCTTTCTGTCCTGTTCAGGAATGGCTCTAGACTTTCCTATGATGAGTCTGAGTCAGTCTAGCACACATCCATATGTACATGTAAAGGGCTAAGCCTTCCCCATCGATTTATGAATGAAAAGCTATGCTGCTATTTTGGTTCTGTAGATTTTCAGGCCATACTCTTGTGGATTCAAGAGTGATTATTCAGTTGATTCTGGGTATTACTTCTGTCGATTCAGAAGTGAGGCTCTGGTGAATTCTAAGTCTGCAGATTGGCTAAGCTGGTTCTTCTATCTTTTCTACCTCAAATTTCAGGTACGAGCTCTCTTGAACTTTTGTACGCTGTTATTAAATATTATGTCAGAATTCTCAGTTTCAGGTCTGCTATTGATCTGAATTCTGTTTAATGAGTTAACTGCTGAAATATTCGACTAATACTTACCATCGATATACTTTTCTGGCACTCGATTCTAGTTCTGTTTTAAAACCTGATTTCTATTCAATTTCAGAAATCCTAGTTCTTCAAATTCTGGTTCTCTGAAACTGATTTCTATATCTCTGGTTTCTGGTTCAGTTTACTGATTTAACCTTGTTAGAAACTCTAACTTGATATCTGATTAGAACCCTAAAGTCTGTCCATCGATTCTGCAGCTGCTTTGGGTTTCTATTCTAGGATCCTGGTTCCAAACTTCGAGTAGGATTGCTTTTAAACTTTGAATTTAGCCCTCAGATTTCAACCACACTGTGCTAGAATATTCCCCTTGATTAATAGACCACTTGACCAGGGTAGTGTTCTGCTTTATACCCGTTTATTGATTTCATTATTGCAAGTGCTAGCACCTATTAACGAAAATAACTGGGAAGTGTAGAGGTTGGGTGGACTACAGGAAACCAACTGCCACTCCCAGAAATGGGGTTCTGGTATTGTACTCTTAGTTCAAGGTGTATCTAAGAGATCTGGCTATCGTGGGTTTGTCTCTATGTTTTTACTGTTCCGTCATATTTTTTTTGATTATCAGTATAATTCTTTTCTGGTTCCTTATCAAAGGTGCTAATTGCTGATGTGTATCAAAAGAAGAGACCAGGAAGGTTCCTCTTTCTTCAATTTTTCTTTCAATGTGTTTGCAAGATGGTGAATCTGTCAGTCATCTATCCTTGTATTGTTCCTTTGCCCAACAAGTTTGGTCCCACTTTTTGGCTATGTTTCAACTTCTTGTGTCTTCCCTGAAGATGTCAAAAACCTCACTAGGATATGGGAAGAAAGGAACAACAGGCTTTTCCAAAATAAGAAAACAGAGGTTGGAAGGAAGGGGAAATTCCTTTGGCTAGTTGTTCTAATAGCTTCTTTTGTGGCATTTGGGAACAAAGGAACAGGCTTTTCAAAATAAGAAAGCGGAGGTTGGGAAGGTTTTGATAAACTTAATGCAAAGTTGCCCATTGGGAGCTGGCTGATGCAATGTTCAGAAAGTTTTTTCAAAAGAAGCACTTTTCAGAGACTGGTCCTCTACCCCCTTTGTATAGGGAAGAAGAGCAAAGAGGACAATTAGTGGCACTCCCCTCCTCCCCGGGTTGAAGGAGGGCATAAACTGAATGTCAGTGATTGTTCGTTAGGGAATCCTGGTCCCTCAGGCATTGGAGGAGCTATTAAACGTTCGGATGGATAGTAGTTGACATAGTCTCAGGTCCCATAGGTGAAGGAGACTCAACTAAAGCTGTGTCAGTTGCTTTTAGGACTGGTATATACCTGTTATTAAACCCGCAGGCGGGGGGGGGTCTCAAGCTATAGTAGAAGGGGATTCGGCTAATGTTATGAAATAGTTAATGGATGACAGATATGAGAGCAGAACCAGCGTGTTATTCTTATCTGGTTAGGCCAATTCCTCAACAAGCAGCCTAAGCATTCAGTTATGTTGGCAGCCTAGAAGTGCTAATAAGGTGGTAGATTAGTTGGCTAAGCAAGGGGCTGTAAGACCCCAGTCTGTTTTGAGAGTTCTAGTCTGCTGTGATCTGTTTTTGATAGTTCGTATGTGTTTGGGTTTGGGGTTTTATTGGTGGTCACTTGATCTGAGTTATCCAATTTGTATCTCTACGTATCAATATGACGCTATAATCTTCTATCAATAAACATGTTATTTATCCAAAAAAGTTGATAGATGGGATTCAACATTCAAGAAGAGTTTTGTCAAGTCATGTGCATATAATGTAACAGAAAACTATGAAGACTTTCTCAATTGGGTGAAGTTCGAGGTAGTATGAATGGATGGTTGGCCTCTGACTTTCTCAATCAGGTGAAGTTCAAGATAGGGGGAATGGAAAGCGGATTAGATTTTGAAAAAACTGGATGGATGGAACAAAGTCAAAGACCTATGACTGAGGTTGTTGCTAGCCATTGATAGAGGAATTGCTATAAGTCAATGTTTGAAGATGCTGAATGTGCGTGTGGGCCGGCGGGAGGGCTGGGGGGGGGGTTAGAAAGGGAAATGGGAAGAGAAGGGCAAAGGATGGAAGAACAAGAAGAAAAGGAACTAAACGGCATAAGTAGCAGCAATAGCCGTAGAAGTTCGATCTGTTTCTGGTTGGTCTTCTTCCTCTATGCTGTGGCTGATGGTGGAAGAAGACCACATCATAGAGGAAGAAGACCAAATGCTTTTATTTGTTATCATAAGTTTAAAGCAGTTTATTATTATTATTATTATTATTATTATTATTTAGATTTTATACATTGCTCCTCATATTTACAAGAAAAGAAAGAAGATTTCATTTTAATTTAGGAATAGCTCTGATACATGATAAGTTGCGAGAAAGTCATTTAAGGTGGTATGGATACATGCAATGGAGAATTTGAATGCTCCAAAACAGAGGGATGATTAATTACCCTGGGGGAGGGGCAAATACAGAATAACGTGTGTATTCAAAACCCTTCCTTTTCTTCAATTAGACTTCTTATTTGATTGAAATCAACATTTTTAGAGCCAGACATGACAACGGATCATTCTGGCTGTTAGCAGTCTGATCTGAATGATCCAACTTTATTGGTATACTACAGTGTAGGATTATAATATATGAGTGATCACTGATCAGTATCTCATTACGCCCATGGACAGTTGATTTGCCATCGGGGTATCTTGTTTATGGTGAAGTGGGTTGAATATACTTAACTTGTGTGGCATGTAGATGATCCAGTTGGAATGGTCAGCGTAGTCAGGTCTTCCATACCAGATGATCTTTTGTCCATTCACAAGCCATATGTTTAGGCTTGCAGCTGGAAGAAGCAGTCGATAAATTGCCAATTTAAACTCCCCTATTACCAACAGGTCATACCTCAACATCTGTACTTTTCAGTTCCTGCAAAACTCGTTCTCACCACATTCAGCATTAACCTTACACTGCTACAAATCTGCAACAACCTAAACAAAACCATTATTTCTATGCCGACATTGGAAAACACCAATATCCACATCCAGTTTCTCCAGAAGTCATCATCCTATGTCACAAAGTACCCTGGAGATCACATAAGGAAGTTATATTTTCTTCAATTTCAACTCCAGTTGAAAGAAAATAGTTACTTGCTCCCAGACTGCTTTTTAATTTTTGCTTTCCCAAAATGGAAATAATTGTATATTTAGGACTCCTTAGCTGTGGCACTAAGCAGAATAAGACAGCAGCTATTATTCTCTTGTAAATATGGAAACAAAATCAAGTTATATAGAGGTTAGACACACTTGAGAAAATATGAGTGTGTAAAAGTCCTAATTACCAACTACTGAAACTAATGGAACTATGTAGTCAAAAGTTCTTCCTTGGGCTATGGGATGATTTCAACAGTTTGAGACTGTACATATTGATCATGTTATGAAATTAACCATGTATTTTGAATGGAAAGGACAATTATCTTGTAGAGAGAGGAGGGATTGGAGAATGGTAGATGGGGATCTTGGTCCTCCTTCAGGCTCATGGTTTTGCTCCATTTTTCTCTAGGATTTGTCTTTGAAAGAAAATGAAAATGCTTGGAAGAAGAAACAGAAAAAGGAATAAATATAGTTAGAAACTGAGAGTTTGTTTCTTCGTTGCCGTACTAATTGGGAGAGAATAGAATATCTTTCTTTGTCTTTACAAAAGAATAAAGAGATGTAAAAAAATATATTTAGGTATCTGATGTAGGGATCATTGTGGCACCTATAGTACTGATATTTTCTACCAAAGAAAAGAATAATGATATTTTTATTGTTGCACTGAATAATGAATAATTTGTGTTGTTTCCCCCCATGTGATTCGATTGGGAAGCTTGCTATCACAGCATCAATCTCCCACTTATGGATGAAGCAAAACCTCAAGATGTCAACAGATGAATCTAAAATATCTCCCAGATTCTAAGTGCCATCAAGTTTGATTTTCGAGCTTCCATTCTTCCTCTCTCTGGGACTAGTCCTGATTTGCTTAGAAATAGATTTATTATTTCTTCTTGGGATTTACCTGTCTAATTTTGTGGACAGGATTCCCTCCTTTAGTTTCTTCTTTTTGTATTGAGCCTGGCTCTGCCCTTGGGGTACCCAGATTTGTCTCCCTTCCTTTTGGGTTCTGTTAATATATATTTATTCACCCAAAAAAAGGGGGAAAATATCAGCCACACCTCATGTGGTAATGGCTTAATCTCACCCACCCGCCTTTTTTTGTAATAATATCACTAACACCCCCTACTTTTGAAAACATGGTTCAGCCAGACCCCCTCTGTTAGGTCATGGCCGTTAACCGATGACGTGTCACCATCCAAAATTTATTAATGGCAATACTATCCCTATCACCATTTTACCTTTTTAATTTTAAATTCCTTTCTCTTTATTTTGCACACACTCTCCTCTGTTCACCTGCAATGGTGGCGCCAGCTGGTACCTCTCCCTCTTTCTCGAGTAGAATAAAAAAAAGGGATACTTCTATGGAGATCGCAGATAAAATCGGAAGCTAATGCCGTGAAACCGTTTTTGTTTTATGGGAGAGGTAGGGACTTGGGAGAGTTGAAAATTGGAAGAAAGACTTGATATTGTCTGGTCTGTGATGTCTCTATATTCGTGTGTATTCAAAGTTCTAGAGCAAGAGAAGACGGCTATGTCCTCTCCTCGTCTAGACCTTTGCACTATGGTCAGGTCATCAAGCAATCCACTGACTATTTCCTATTGAGCTTCTACACAGATCTCTTTCTCTCTCTTCTGCTTTTCTCCTTCCATACTGTTGTCGAGACTGGAACCCTGCATGTTTGATTGAAGGAGGCTGATGATGCTCACCATGCCAATGGACACGGGGCAGGTTGTTGTAATCACGACGATGAAGCCACCACGACCAGCACTGGTCATTCCCCTGGGTTAGGGCATTGATTGATTTGTCACATTATAATTACCTGGCATCTTAAGCTCAGCCATTTGTTTTCTTAATTGACATATTTCTGTTTCTAAAGAAACCTTTCTGTGAGAGGATGACGGATTCCTTCAATCTTAAGGAGTTTGTGATAATGTTCAATTTCTTGATGTTTCCCAATGCAAAAAAGTAAAGGCGAATGAAGACTCACATGTTGAATTTTGCATACAAAGTAATTATGTTTTGACCATTTCTGATTTAGGGGTTTTTCCTTGAATGCAACTCATCATCTACATCTGCAAATTTTCCTCTCCCACTCACAGCTTAATGAAAAAAAAAAAAAAAAAACTTGAACTTGATGGCAGAAGTTAAACATCTCCTTGTCTGGTAAAGAAATCTCGGATGCACTTGGAGATGAACAATTGGACAATGAAATTTTTAGAGCTAGGGTTTATTGCCAATCTTCGTCTTCACAGTTCCAAGATTCATAGCATTTTAGTTGAAAGCAGTGATACTAATTTAGAACAAACATGAAGATGAGAGGGTTTAGAATGGAAATGAGAGGGCTTCTGTGAGAGGGTTTGCTTCCATTGTCATCTTCGTCTGCCTTCTCCTAAGGAGCAGCAGCTGCAGCTGCCGCAGCTTTTTCCATTGGTGATGGGAATCTTGGTCCTAACCTTCTGCGAGTGGGGTGAGGGGAAATTTGTAAATTCAGTCCTTTCAGATTGGACAGAAACGAAGAAAGTTTAAGAACAAAAGAGAGATGGCGAGAGAGATGGATACCGGATACCGATTCTATTCAAATTTTTAAAAGTATTTTTTTAGATTGTATTTCCATTTAACATTCAAAAATTACATTGTTCAACTATGTTAGGGTAAAAATGTCTTTTTATCTAGTCTGTCACTCAAAATAAAGTTTGTATGTCTTCAGGAGGTGTTAGTGATATTATCGCAAAAAAAAGCGGGTGGGTGAGATTAAGCCATACTACAGGGGGTGGGGCTGATATTCCCCCCCACAAAAAAAAAAGAATAAGTTGTTTGATGAACAGTAAAATGATGTTTTTTTAATTATTTGTTGAAAAATTTATCATAGATGTCTTAAAATTCTGTTAATTTTCCGAATGACATCATTACTATTATATTTTTATCAACTTTGGTAGATACTAGCTTCTCCATATTTCCTTGCTGGCCTTTTGCTGATCAACCCATAGTGATGCTTCACCAGGTACGAAGATCTGTTTGTTCTGGCAGCCTTTGATAATGATCCTACAGCTGATTCAGAAGCATTTAATAAATTGGATAGATCAGTCCGTGACGCTCATGAATCACAGGTTGGTTTGTTACCATGTTTAAGATGTTCAATGAGTCAATGTTGTCTCAATATACTTAAGTAGTCTTCAGTGAGCTAGAATTAATAAAGTTGGTAAAAAATTAATTGTACCTATTGATCTTATTTCATAGAAGATTTACTTGTCAACTTTATGCTCTTTGAACTTGCACATTTTTATCTGGAGTTTTGTTTATGCTTAATAGTCCCTATATCTTAGTTGTGGCTTGCCTGCTCTCATTTTAGCTTTGATGATGAAGAGTACCTTTTTTTTTTACTTTTTTTTTTTTATGTTAGCTAGTCCTTCCTTTTAATGTACTTCAAAACATAATTGTTCTTTCCAACATGTAATATCATGTTAGTTATATAATTTGATGATATTAATAGTTGGGAAAGCACAATGTACCTCAATTTTTGTGACTGAAACCTGTTGTATCTTCTCAGGCAATCATTGCTAATTATGAGGCTCAAATATGTTAATATTAATTCTGCATGTTTTGCTAAGTCATCCTTCATTCTGCATAACAGGCAATTATGAAGAGTTTTGTGGGAAATGGTTCAGATCCGACCAAGCCTGAAAAATTTCTGGCATATATGGTCCCTTCACCAGATGAGGTAGATAATTTTTTTGTTTGTACCGTGACTTCGAGTCTTTGCCAGTTTATGATGTTTTCATCAAGTGCTGTGTTGCTTGGTTTCAAGTTGCTAAGCCGCTCCTAAATGAAAATTTGATGTGTTTACAACTCTTCTGATTCATTGATCCGTGGTTGCAGATATCAAAGGATTTGTATGATGAAAGTGAAGATATCTCATATACTTGGGTTAGAGAATACCATTGGGATGTAAGTGCCACAAATTCTAATTGCTTTCTAGCAAGCTAGTTAATTTAAACTTGTTACTTGAGAACTTGCCTTTTATTATGAGACAGGTAAGGGGTGATGATGCTGGTGACCCAACAACGTATGTTGTTACTTTTGATGAAGACGCAGCACGCTATTTGGTATGAACTTGGTCACGGTTTTTATATTTTATTTTCTTATGTGAGGTGACACTGCTTTGACTCATACTCTCAATTATGTTGCAGCCTCTTCCCACAAAGCTTGTTTTAAGAAAAAAGAGGGCAACAGAGGGAAGGTCCAGTGATGAGGTTGAACATTATCCCGTACCTTCAACAGTGACTGTTAGGCGGAGATCCACCGTAGCTGCAATTGAACTGAAAGATCCAGTGGTACTTTTTTGGAATCATTTAATCATTGATGTTCTTCTGTCAGGGTTTATCCCTGTTTATTGTTTTATAGTGTTCCCACTCATTTCTTTTGTTACTATTGATTTGTCATTTGTTTTCAGGGTTATGCAAGTTCCAAGGGTGATATTTCAAGCTCAAAGAGAGATAGGTCGTCCATTGAAGATGGCCTGGAGATGCGACATAAGGTTGCTCGTATCCAAGACACGGAACTCTCTAGCGGAGCAGAAGATGACATGTCTGATTGATTGCTGTTGATTCATTACTGCTAATTGCTGCCTTCCATCAGAGGCTCTCTAATTAGCCTTCATGATGGCTGGATGCTGCTATTGCAGATGGCATATAACCATCAATATTCCTCCACTGTCATTCACCTAAGTCTGTTACTGTATGAATTGTTGTTGGTATCCCATGGACATGACAAATCCTCCCCTTCCCCCTTTGTCCATGTATAAATGTATCACTAGAAAATGTTGAGCTTGGAAATGATAATCCCTTTTTTCTTTTGATCCGGTCACTTTTGTTTTATCATATCTTCAACAATTACAGTTTTCTCATTGTTTACTGGGTCATTTTTAATCGTTGGGTCCGAAATTTGATGCTGGCATGGCTAATCTTTTTTAGTTTTGTACAGGGTGTTTTGTGCTCAAGAAAGTATTAACTCACATTCACATCACATGCTCAATTTTGTGGGTCAGGTCTTTGTTTAAAGTTTTCTATCGAGGGAGGCCAACTATTTTTATTGAGAGCTCGAGGAAGAGATGCTTCCCCCTTGAAATGGGCTGAATTTGGTTACTGTTTGGGGAAAAACACAGAACCTGAATAATAAGATCTGCCACATAAATACTGATGTCCTCCTGGTGGTGGTGGTGAAATAGGTTTTAGGTGTTGAACAGAATAGCTCACGAATAGGGGATGAATCGGTTGCTTTCAAATACCCAACTCGTTCATTTTCTCAGCTCACTCGTTGCTGTCACTGGAGAAGTCTTTGGCTGTTCAGAGCTTAACTAGGCTTCCAAACTGTTGTGTTGGCCTCTCACGAATACCATAATCATTCACGAACGCATATACCTAGCAACTACAGGCACTTACAACCACCTGATCAAGTCTATCTACATTCAGACATCAACATAAAGCAGTAAAGGAATGTAAAGCGCACAAAAAAAATACGTGGTTCCACATTGCGCCTAGAAAACTATCCCCATCCTCAAACTGATTACTAAAACCATGCCACCTCTGGTCCTTAACTTCCAGCCGAGCCTTTTTATAGATGCAGGTGGGAGAGGGCTGGAAAAGCATGGACTGGGATCCTCTTCAATGGCTGAGAACCCAGTGAGTGATCTGCCGACGGCCTCAGATCACTCGGCACGAGTGATCCAGCTTAGGATCACTCACTGGGCTGCCCAGCCGCTGGAGACAATCTGGACGGGAAAAGCACAGCTCATTTAGAAGCTCCCAGTTGAACTATCTTTATTCGTTTTCTAGGAATTTTTGGGCTGGTTTTTTGTGGTTGGAGCTTGGAAAGGGTGGCAAAAGGGGTTGGGAACCTATCTTGAGATAGAATCTGCCTGCCCGAAGCTGAAGGTTGGCTTGTCTGTCCTCTGCAAGCTTGATGAGTGGAATGTGCCATTCATGCTTAATTAGACATGTTGGGGCCATTTGTTCTGGCAAAGGTGTTCTGTGGACCAAAATGACAGGCCTTCGGGGTAACTTTCTGACCAGAAATAGCTGCACCTAAGGCAAGAGTTCTATGATGCCCTTGTACATATTTTAATACTTATATGTCAGCCTTAAAGTAAGATGTCCATCTACCTGACACTAGACAATAGTTTGTGCCGATCCATTAACATTGATTCTCTTTCACATGATGTCATTGGGTCATCACGAAAATCTCAAAAGATAGAAGTATATTTTGGTATTTGAGGTGAATGGGTATTTACATGATCCGATAGATACTGATCGCTAGTGTCAACACCACATCAGTGTCAATAAGAATATCCCTACAATAATACCTAATTTTTTTTCTTAGCTCCCAACATATAGAGAGAAACTTGTGCCAAGAAACTTAATACATCACAACCTTTGACAATTACGAGTTAAATTTCGATCTCTTATCCTAAAGGAGACTAATAAAAAATCAGCTGACCTACATTCTTTCAGGTAGAAGGCTTTTAGTTGAGTAAAAACCAGAGATGCCCACTTAATTCTTTCTAAATTAGAGTGGCTGTAATCAAAACAGCTAACTGCCATTAGCTTTAGAACCTACTTTAGTTAAACTATGATTGGCTAAAAAACTCAACCAAAAGTAGTTATAGGAGATGCTAACCTACCTGATAGAATTTATACATTTTTAATCCTGCCTTAGGAGTTCTGGTCCAACCATAACTCCCACCAAGGCTCTACCCTCATCCGAAACATTAGCCCTTGATTCAAACATCCTTATTTTATTTTTTTTTCCCCTTTTTACTTTTTTAATTTTCTACTTCTTATATAGTATGTAAGTCATGGAATTGAAATGAAAAATTTTCCAGGTCTGTCCCTCAAAGATGGGACTCCATAGTGTGGAGCATCTCACCCTAAAAAAAAACACACAAACTTTTCATCCATTATATATTGAAATTTCCGTAATACCCCTTCCATCCCATCGATAGAAGACCCAATTAATTAGTTATATATTTTTATATATCTATTACTTTCTTTAACAATGCTCTTAATATTGATTGGTGTATGTTTTTTTTTTTTAATCATGTCTTAGTTTGGCCACGTGGCAATCTAGATGAGAAATGATTGAATTTAAAGTTAAAAATTTGACATGTGTGTAATTCGGATAATTCCCTAAATATCTAATAATCAAATTCACAACAATAATATTTTTTTTTCACAAGAATAAGAACTATGGTTACATGGAGTACTTTCTCAGCAGTTGGCACCGATAAGGTGGGACAACCGTCACCTCCACAAACACCAGACAGGAAGTCTGGCAATTCAAGCTTACCAGCTTGTGTGGGGGTTGTAAACAAGCCAACCACCAGCAGCTCCACTGGTTCACAAAGCTGGCAGGGTTTTTTTATTTTTTTTTTATTTTAGCACTTTCACTTGAAATATTGTAATATAATAATATAGAAACAGAAAATAGAAGAGATTTCAGGTATTAGGTAAACATGAGAAGGTGGCACACATGCATTAGGTATTAAGGCTGTCAATCTACTTCATAGTGGGTTGGCAATATCTTCAAAGCAAACCCCTATTTCAAATCATTTTCCCCTTTAATCTCTCTTTTCTATTGATTGTGGTTTTTGAAAATATAAATGACAATAAAAATTGTGACTACATCATCATTTTATCATATTAATTTCAATACAAATGCATATAATTGGATAGATAAATAAAAATAGAAGGATCCGATTTTTTTTTTTTCAATATGGAGACAGATTTGGTAAGAAAAAAGATCTTCTCTTATTTTTTGGTCTCTTTAGTAGTGATCCGATGATTGGAGTTCATTCAGTGCACATACCAATGTATTGATATATACATCGAATGAATTCCAACCGTTGAATTATGAGTAAAAATCCTCCAACAATAAAAGAAGAACTGATGAACCTGATTTAGTATCTATCTGTATTTGGTTTCTTATTTCTCCCGTCGGACCATAGAAGCCATGGTGGTGCATTGCATAAAATCTTTTACTTTATAAAAAGAAAATCTATGAAAGTCAAAATAGTCCATCTAAAAAATTTTGAGAATTGTAGAGATAAAATTCCAACATGCTCAAAGCATAAATTAGAGTTTGACTTTTAAAGAATTTGACACGTCACCAAACTACACCATGGTTTTGAGAATCCAAATAACTTAGTTCCATTTCAGTATCGACCGTGATTAATACATATACCTAACTGATATGGGAACTGGTGATTAAATTGGATTAGAAACCGATACTTGGCCTATAATGATCGACACGTGGCTGATACTAGCAGGTTAGGGTATCAACCTTGGTTACCACATAGATCAAAACTGAAACCTATTCGGATTGATTATTAAACATGTTAAGTCTGGTCAATTTAGTAATCGGATAGTCAGAGTCCTTCAAGGCAAACAGTTGAGCACTTGATCATAATCGACATAGACCAATTATCACATCCCTCTTGTTAAGGATCCTTTTATCCTTAAAAATAGTCGTAATTGTGTTCTTCCTGATCGATCGTATTGAAAAAGAGAGTTAATGAATCTCAAGCTTGACTTAAGGATAAATGGACTAAGTTGGGGGACCCAATTGACTGTTACATTAGGTATCGTTTCCCATTCTGATTTAGTCATCTTCTCGTATCAACTGGATATTTGTATCGATCATTGCTAATATTGATCGACAAGTAATTGATATTGATTGTACTTGATCGATACTCGACTAATTCAAAGAAGTATACCTCATCAGCATACTGATCGATACTTAACTAATCCTCATATTCGATATCATACTATTTCAATACCGTGAACTAAAACCATGGTGTACACTATAACCTCTTTCATTTCATCCAACGGTCCAACCACGAGAATGACTTCTCACCAAGAAAAACCCAAAAATGGCCGAATCATGAGTCTATGAATAGGGGAGCTATACAAATCTTCCACATCAGCCACTAAGAGATTTTATTTCCTAGAGTTAACTAGGGAATGGCTCACCCCAATAATGAAAGCTCCTAAACCCACTACAAGACCACGTCACTTCCACTAGATTTTAATCAAAATAACATTACGCCATGCAATTGGAATCTTCTATGTTTTGCATGATATCCATTCCAATCCAACCGTCTGGAACCAAGCCACACAAAAGGCCCCCGTGTATCATGATTACATGATTCAATAACCACCAATCAACCAGGGTTTCAGTTCAGAATCTTAGGAGTTAAGTAGATGGATTTTTTTCCTTCTAAATCCTCGGTTACTGTTTGGTAGCGCAGACAACAGTCTCTTTTTTCTTTCTATTTTCTCTTTGTCCTTTTTCACCAAATCGGTTAAACAGTCAAAACAATTCCAAGATAAAAAAAGAAAAAGAAAAAGAAAAAACACAACAGATTCTTTCTCTCTCTCTTCTCACAGACACGCTTTCGTGAGGTCGCCACCTCTCTCTGTCGTTCTGCATCTTCTGCTTCACCATTGAATCTTCTTTTTCAAAGTCCAGTAATGGCGAGAATTACTATATAAAGAAATCGATCTGAAACCCTAAATTTTGGTATCAGATCTGGTCTTTTAGATCATGCCTCCATCAGAGAACAGTAAAAGGTGGTCAAGAAGAGCAGAATTGGGATTTCCTTGTTGTTTTCACTGATTCCCTAATTCTCGGCTGAATTTTCTCTGATCGAATTTTACTTTGGGGTTGAGTTTTGGAGATATGGCGTCGGCGAAGACGTCTCGGTCGAGGGGATCGATGGTCTCCGGTAAGGCCGTCAATGGCGGCGCTTTGGAGAATGGACCGCAGCTTGAGGAGAAGCTTAACTTTTTCATGATTGATAGTTTTGATGCTGATGTTTATGTTCAGTCCAAATGTCACTCCTTGAATGAGAAGGTCAGGTTCTTTCATATCTGATGGCTACGTTATTTTGGGAATTCTTGTTTGTTCTTCTGCAGTGTTCAGTTTTATAAGATCGTTGGGTGAAGATTGAATTTTTTTCCTTTCAGTACAGATTGGATGAATTCTGGTATCCAAGTATGCTTTCATGTTTGGTTGTTTACTTGATTTAGTATTTTGCTTTGTTGGAGTTATGCCAAGAAATCTACTCAGTTTATTCTTCACAATCCGAATTCTCATGTTCAAAACGCAAGCGTAGTGTCATTTGTTTTCGTATCTCCCTTCAGTTTTTAATGTCAGAATTTGCTTCCCTGATCAAATTAGACTAGCCAATTAGACTTTTCTATAAACAAAATCATCGTTGTTGTTCTCATTGCCTCCCACATATTAGAAACATTCGTCCTTATAATTTGTATGCAGCAAGGTTAAAACCCGTCTCAAGCTTTAGAAGGATTCTTACTACGTTTATGCTTCCTTGATACATTTACGTGCCTTCCTGGCATGAAAGCTGCTTCATCGCCTTATCTCTCATCTCTTGAGTATATTAGTCTCGTGCAGCTGACCAAGAGAATAATCATACTTGAACGTGGTAGCAGCAAGGCCTCTCTGTTTGCAAATAAAAGCTGCAGAATTTCTCTTCTATACTTTGATCCTGAGAATAATTGCTTGATACATTTGACATTTCTTCTACCCAAATATACTTTGATGTGCCCATGAGTTGCCAGACCAACTGGCGCTATCATTGGTATCTCTCTTTATATACTGCATTCTCTTTCCCATTGGCCAGTGTAGTTTTAGAACTTCAAGTTTGTTTTTATTAAAGAGTACAAAAGACTGCACCTTTCTAGGGTTTCTGTTTGGAAATCCCTTCTTCTTCTCTTGATGGTTTCCCCTTTCTTGCCACACTTTCTTCTGTAAAGGGTTTTTAAAATTCTTGCTACTTTCTTGTCCTTGAAAAGTGAAAGGGTAAATTACACCTGTGGTACTTAACGTCTAGAGAAATTATGCCTAGGGTTCATATTTCCAACTTTGCCCATGCTGCCATATTAGGTATTGATCACTCCTCCTCCCTCGACATCACCTCCTCCGGTGCCGATGCTGCCTCTGCCATCGCTAGTGATGTCGACAATCTTCTCTCCATCATTTGGCTTTGCAAGCTCATCAATCCGCCTCCCGCAGCCTCCCTCTCTCTCTCTCTCTCCCTCCCTCCCTCCCTCCCTTCTCCCTTGCCACAATCTCCCCCAGCCCCCCACTCCCTCCTGCAACCTTCCTGCAACACCACTCTCCCTTAGTCCCTCATTGTGAGCACCCTTCTTTAGACCCACTCTGCTCAATCGCAATCCCACCCAACTTACAGCCCCTTCCAAAAGCCAACTGACATTGATCCTTCTCCATTCCCTTGCCTTTACACACTGATGCAGTCCAAGAAAGCAACCAGCCCACATGGTCAACAGTGTTCTGCTGGTACTGTTCACGTGAACAGTACCACGTGACCATGTGGGCTGGTTGCTTTCTTGGACTGCATCACACTCCTACTTCGTTGCAACCTACCACATCCCCCTCCTCCTGAAACAGCCTAAACATGCAAGTCCTCTCTGCACCAAGCATACTTCCTTCAACCCGCTTACAGGCCCCTGCAACACCCCCACCCTTCCCGCAAATCCCCGCACTTTGTCGCCCCTTCTAATAGATCTTTGCACTCCCTCGCACCCTTTCGTAGACCCTTGCACTTCTTCGCCCCCCCCTCCCTGCAGACCCCTGCACCACCCTCGCTTCCTCTAGTAGGCCTCCGCCCCCTTTGGCAGCTCCTCATCCCCTCTTGCATCACACGCCATGAGCTGCACCACCCTCTGCTTATGAAGTTCTCTAGAAGTACTATTAGTTTTTGTCTTTATTTTTGAAAAGTGAATTTTGTTTTGATAACTAGACATAACATATATGAGTTGAGCATTTTTGTGAGCAGATTGTGCAAACGTACCAATCTTTAGTTAGAAAGGATTCTTTAATGTGAAATTACAATCTGGAAAACCAGAACATCTCTCATGTTGATTGTAACTTGTCTTTTCTCAATAATCAAGGCTCAAGGTTTGGACATTCGGGTGACATGAGCAGACTTTTAAAATAAATAATGGCTGAATGGTTTGAGTTCTCTCAACAACAACAACTAAGCCTTATCCCAACTAAATGGGGTCGGATACATGGATTTTTTCCCTCCAATCAGCTTTGTTCGAGGTTATACTTGAAGCAAAGCCTAACCCATGCATGTCTTTCCTCACCACCTTACCTAGAGTTATCTTAGATCTATCCCTAGATCTTTTAAATCCTTTGATTTGGATCAAATTAGTCCTCCGTACTGGAGTATCTAAGGGCCTCTGTTTTGAACATGACCATGCCATTTTAAACGACTTTCTTGTAACTTATCTTGTTTCGGCTCTAGTCTCAACTCTAAAATCATCTCTAATATGTTCATTCCTTACCTTATACTTCCTAGTTTTGCCACACATCCATCTCAACATCCTCATTTTAGCTACATTGAGTTTATCTATATGATGCTTTTTAACTGCCCTACATTCCGCACCATACATCTTACCCTGTCGGATGACTGTCCTATACATTTTTCTTCACACAACGCTCTAGACACATCTCTCCACTTCATCCATCCTATTTTAACCATTTGTGAAACATTATCTTCGATATCACCTTCTTTATTTATGATTAAGCCTAGATCCCTATAATAGTCAGTTTGTGGTATCTATCTCTCATCATTTTTCACAACTTCATTATCCGTTCTTGTGTGGCTAAAGTTACACGCCATATACTCCATCTTCATTCTATTTATCTTAAAACCTTTGGATCCCAAGGTGGATCTCCATAACTCCAACTTGGCGTTAATTCTTGCTTTTGTCTCCTCCACCAAAACAATATCATCAACAAAAAAACATACACCCAGGAATCTTTACTTGAATGTATATGGTTAAAAGTGTAAACAAATAGTGGTGGAAAAAGCTAGGTTGTCGCTTCCTCCACTGTGACACTCTGCATCTGCCACCTAATGCGGCAGTAAAACAAGAAGAAACAACAACTTTACATTGCTTTTGGTTACAATATTGTTGAGAGGGAAGCAAGTGGTTATGGTGGTGGTGGTTGTTACAATTTTGGTGAGACTGGGGACTTGGCCAAAGACTCAATAGGAAAGGTGGAAAATATTGCTATGGTAAGAAAATGCAGAGAGATGGGGAGATCAAGAGGGCAGGGGAGAGGGGGAGATGCAAAGGAGTGGAGAGACAAGAGCTACAGAGGGTAGGGGAGGGAGAGATGTCGAGTGCGGTGGACGGGAGGCAGAGCATGGCAAGGCCACGGGAGGTGACGGTGTGGGAGTTGTTGAGGGTATCAAGGGAGTATAGGCTCGAGGGGGTGTGCGCAAGAAGAGAAGAGACAGAAAAGAGAGGAGGTTCTAACATCTACGGCAAAGTTGGAATTATGAAAACTGAGGTATCTCAAACATAACATTTATGAAACATGAGGTACCTCAAACATAAACATTTCAAATGTGAGCTAATAATTTCTCTAAACTTAAGGTACGTTTTTACCCTAAATGAAATGAACTACAACTAATTGAAAAAGAAAGAGAAAGTACAAAGAGAAAGTACAAACTGTTGGCATAGTTGCTGATGCTATGGTAATGGCAGTTGTCAAGTAGTCGGTGGGGGTTGATGACTTGATGTTACAAGAAGATTAGAAGAGTAGATTGATCATGCTGTTACAATAAGAATGATTTTCAGTGTACAGTTTTTTGGAGATGATTGATGTACAATTTAATTATATTGGTATAGGCTCGAGGGGGTGTGCGCAAGAAGAGAAGAGACAGAAAAAAGAGGAGGTTCTAACATCTACGGCAAATTTGGAATTATGAAAACAGAGGTATCTCAAACATAACATTTATGAAACGTAAGGTACCTCAAACATAAACATTTCAAATGTGGGCTAATAATTTCTCTAAACTTAAGGTACCTTAGGGGTTTTTACCCTAAATGAAATGAACTACAACTAATTGAAAAAGAAAGAGAAAGTACAAAGAGAAAGTACAAACTGTTGGCATAGTTGCTGATGCTATGTAATGGCAGTTGTCAAGTAGTCGGTGGGGGTTGATGACTTGATGTTACAAGAAGATTAGAAGAGTAGATTGATCATGCTGTTAAAATAAGAATGATTTTCAGTGTACAGTTTTTTGGAGATGATTGATGTACAATTTAATTATATTGGTAGTTTTCTGGCTCATGACCTATTCCAGCAAAAGATGGATCTTTACTGGTATGAGTGACTACATGTGAAACTCATTTTTGAGTTTGGTTCAATAGAAGGAAGAAAAATTCATGAATAAAAGAAAAGGAGAAAAATGTGTATATAGGTTTGGGTTGGGAAATTATTTTTTTTATTCTTGGGATTGCATGGGTGGTGGCATGGTGGGTGAGGTTTTCTTTTGTTTCCTTCCCTTTTTGAGGCACGCTGAAATTTTTGTGAAGAAAGTTTGTTGGGTGATCTCTTACTGCAATTTTTTGTCGTGTTGGAGTTGGGGGAAGATGGAGAGGATCTGCTGCTTTTATCCCATCTTTGGCAATGTTGCTTCCAAATAGAAAGTGGGTACTGAGATCCTAAGTCTCATTGCATCGGTGACACAGGACCCGGGTCGGAATAACCCTGATGGATCCGCTATGAGCCCACTCGAATAATAAATAGTTATATTGAAGTAGTGGCAATATGGTAATGTCAGGGAGAATTCAAGGGTTTCTCATAGCCAAACAGTACCTAGGACATAGGAGGACTTATGACTACTGATTAGAACCCCAAGGACAGTGAGTATGTACTCCAAATCCGAGGCTCAACTGATTAGAACCCCAGGAGCTCTATTGATTTAAGTCCAACCCAAATTTATCGCAGGCAGCAGCAGGAAAGAAAGGAAAGGTAGCAAAAGTAAAGAACAGAAACTAAGGAGGGAAGAATAGAAGGGTCCGAGAGTTTGGGGAAGAAGAGAGGAGAGAGAGGGAGAAACAAGAGAAGCTTATCCTCCCAAAAAAAAAAAAAAAATCACCAAAAAAAAAAAAAAAATAAGAGAAGCTTGCAGGTTCTCTCACGCTAAGGCCACCAGGCTCACAATGCCAATTCTAATTTCATATTTTCTAAATCTGATTTTTGTTGATTGCATTGAGATGTTTAAAAAAGAAAATAGCAGAGATTCCTAAGCTATTACACTTCTGAAATAAAATCCTAATAAAACTCTAAAACTGAAATAGATAAGACTCCTACATCTCTATCTCTAAATAATAAATAAATAACAAGAAATCCAAATAAAGAGATAAACCCAAATAATAAAAGTCCTAAATACTCTAATGGAAAATATGTGAGGTAGATGGATTCTTCAAGGATTGGATTTCCAAGCTGGCCCATATTGATCCTTTATAGAATCGTAACTGCATCAATCGGACTATATTCTAGATGTTTTGCTTTAGTAGTCCATATTTGCTTCTTTGTCGTTGGGATTTTAATTGATTGCATCAATCTGCTTTGTATCTTGGTAAAAGCATGAATCTCATATGATTGTGCAATACATTATTTATGAGGGTCAGTATAACATGTTTCTTCATCTGCCCACAGGAGATAAGGCAGTTATGTTCATCTCTTCTAGATCTGAAGAAGGCTTCTGCAGAGGAAATGCGTAGGAGTGTTTATGCTAACTATACAGCTTTTATACGGTGAGTTCATGATTTCTTGCTATGTTTGACAGGTCTTTCTTTTCTCAGCCTCCTTTGAGCATATTATTTTACCTACTGAACAACAATGAGTGGTAGTTCACTATGATTTCGTTTCTGTTACTTGTCTGTCAAAAGTTCTAATTTCTCTGTATATCCAAATATGTTTTTTGATGTGGCAAAGTTTAATACTAAAAACCCTCAGGCCTGGGGGTTGTGTGCCTAATAATTTAGGGAAAAAGACGGTTGCCTCCCCTGCACTATGCCTAAAGGACAAATGCCCCCAAAAGTTTCTGGAAAAGACAAATGCCTCCCCTAGAAACACTACTAAAATACAAATAGACCCATGCTGTTAGGAATATTCCATTAGATACCGACGGTGGGTGGCCAATTTTTTTTAATGACCAAATTAACCCTTTAGAAGGGTGAACTACCTATTTTACCCTTATTCAAATAGGGTTTCTATTCATTCCCTGCAACCTTATTCGAAACCCTCTGCCTGCACGAAGTCATCTCTTGCAAAACCAAAAGAGAGAAGATGGATTTTGATTACCCTGGGGGAAAGATGCAAGAGACTTGCCACAAGCACCTTTGAGCAAATCAGCATCATCACCAAAGGCAACGCACCCATCAGCGGTGATTCCCCAATACAGAGGAACCTTGCCAAATTGATCCTGTTTGTTTATAAAAAAAAATCCCCAATTGTTATCATTCAGAAACAGAGAACGATGATCAGTGTAAACGTAATGGAGAACGATGGGTTTTGAATATTTCTCCTTATCCCTTTCGAAATGGGATGGAGTTGTTTTTTATAGATTGATTTGGATTAGAATTGAGCATGCGTTTCCTGTAGGGATTTAGCCTGAGATTTAGGTGGATTCCTAACCTGTTTATTCTTATATCTGTTCTTTCATCTCTTCTATATCAATGTCAGTTCAGAATTTCTTAGCATTCTTTGCCTGTGATTTACGGTTCTGATGGAAAACTTCAGTTTCAGGTTTGCTCTTAAGTTCAAGTTACTGATTTGTTTATTGAATACACCATGCCATAACTGCCATTAATTTGTTTTCTTGCTCGTAAATGTCAATTCTGTTCTAGAATTCTGATCCTCGAATTAAATTATGGTTTCCTAATCCAACTCAAATTCTATATATTCTCAACTCTGAATTGTTTTGCCAAAACTTGTTGAGAATATTACGTATTTCATTTTTTGTCTAAATTCATTGTACTACCTGTATTGTACAATTATACTACATGTACTACCCTCATTGTACTACCTGTATTGTACTATCTGTACTACCTCTTTCTTTCTTTGTATTCATTCTCACATTATAAATAAGAGGACCTTTGTCTATTACAGACAAATCATTCCATCATTCAACAAAACTCAATACTGTTTACTGCTAAAACGTCAATTGAATCCCTATTTGATCTCTATTTTGAGTTATTAAACTTTCCTCATCGCTTCGGCAGTTTTGGGTTTTCTGAGTTGCAGTAGGTTTACTCCATAAAATGAGATCAAACCATCAGATTTTGATCAGACTTTACAGGCCTTCTCTACCTGTTAAAGTGACCATTCAATTACAATTTTAAACCCATCAGAAATGTTTTGCTTGAGTTATTAAGGTTTCTATAATTCTGATTCTGATTCATCGCTTTTCCTGCGGCCCTGAAATTTCTGGTCTTTATAACCATATTTTGTTAAGAGATTAGAAACCCCATTACAAAAATGGTTACGAGGCAAAAGAAGAAAGGGACAGTTTTATTGGATCAAGCCTGCGAGTACCAGAAATGGAAAAGAAAAGGGGAAAAGGTAGACAGAAAACCACCTATGACTAAGGTCTGAGATGGGAATTTTGCCCACGAGACAAATCTAGAAGTGTTGGAGAAATACAATGGTTTTCATTCTTTTAAAAATGGCATATGATTGAAAATTTGAATAAAATGTAAGGGTAAAATGGTCTACAAAAAAATTCACTTTAACACCGTTAAAATTTGGGGACGTTTGTCTTTTCCAGAAACTTTTGGGGGCATTTGTCCTTTTGGCATAGTACAGGGGAGGCAACTGTCTTTTTCCCAATAATTTAACCAAATACTGATTATAACAATAAAAGTCCAAAGCCCGTGGATTTCAGAAATTATGCAAGTCAATGTGTACAGCATTCCCCTTTGGCCTGAAATTGTAATATGATGTACTAGATCTTCCCAACAATGAGTCTACCAGATACCATAGAAAACAGTCACGATAAGGGAACCATGCATTGGGGTCAAGTGGCTGTTCAGCAAGCTCGGAGAGTCAAATTGAATATTTTTATTCCATCAACTCATTAGATATGTTTCCAGCACAGAATAATTTCAGATACTGTCCTACATTAATTTTCATCTGTATCTATGACCAATTTGCCCATTCCGCCCATTTATTATGATTACAGAATTTGACCTTTTATATGATTTGGATGTGCTAATGACTTTTGCCATAATGATCCATGTTCTGTTTATTTGCAGCACATCAAAGGAGATATCAGATTTAGAGGGCGAGCTTCTGTCTATCAGAAATCTTCTGTCCACTCAGGCTGCTCTAATTCATGGCTTAGCTGAAGGAGTTAACATCAATTCCTTGTCTACCACTGAAGGTTCCAAAGCTCGTGGTGTATCTAGTTATGAAGATAATGAACCTTCCGACATAGATAAATGGTCTGCAGAATTCCCTGATCTCGTTGACGTTTTGTTAGCTGAGAGGAGAGTGGATGAAGCTTTGGATGCCTTTGATGAAGGGGAAAGGGTAGCTGCAGAAGCAAAAGAAAAGAAAACATTGAGTCCAGCGGTGCTTAAATCGCTACAAACTGCTATTACTGAACGGAAACAAAAATTAGCTGATCAGCTCTCTGAAGCAGCTTGCCAACCCTCTACTCGTAGTGGTGAGCTTCGTGCTGCTGTTTCAGCTCTTAAAAGACTTGGAGATGGACCCCGTGCTCACAGTTTGCTACTTAATGCCCATTACCAAAGATTTCAGTATAACATGCTCAGTCTTCGTCCTTCAAGCACCTCATATGGAGGAGCATATACTGCTGCTCTCTCTCAACTAGTTTTTTCCGCCATTGCACAAGCAGCTAGTGATTCTTTGGCTGTTTTTGGTAAGGAGCCAGTATATGCCTCTGAGCTTGTGATGTGGGCTACAAAACAGACAGAGGCTTTTGCATTTCTTGTGAAGAGACATGCATTGGCTTCATCAGCTGCTGCTGGAGGTTTAAGAGCTGCTGCAGAATGTGTTCAAATAGCCTTAGGTCATTGTTCATTGTTAGAAGCTCGGGGTTTAGCTATTTGTCCTGTTCTTTTGAAACTCTTTAGGCCTAGTGTTGAGCAAGCATTGGTTGCTAATTTAAAACGAATTGAAGAGAGCACTGCTGCCCTAGCTGCTGCAGATGATTGGATCCTCTCAAATCCTCCAACTGTCACACGCCATTCTGGCAGATCTTCGGCTATGTCTGTTGGTTCTGGAATGTCATCCCAACATAAACTTTCAAGCAGTGCTCATCGATTCAATTCTATGGTTCAGGTAAATGAAAATCTGCTTGAAGTCTGATTCATTGTGGTGTAGAAGGGGTGTCTAATTATTTTTATGCTATAGTTAAGATTCCTGCAAAACTGCTGAAGGTTAAGATTTAGTCTAGTTGATCCCCCTTAGATCCTGGGGAAGCGGGATTTATGTCAGGTTATCACGCTTTTAAATGTCATACTTAGTTGTTTCTTTGTTTCCAACCAATGTTCTAAAAGTATCCAATATGTTAGTTGTTTAACATCAATCAGAATAGTACCAGCAACTTTAAAGAGTCTTGTTACATTTTTTTTTTGGTAATTGAAGAAAGCTCAATGACAGCATAAGTAATTGAAATCAAGGTTTAGAATTTTGGTTTGTGCCTGGTTTCGGCCAGGCCAAATGGCCAAAATTTTGTCAAAACCATGGAAAAAAAAAAACTGTCAAGTTTCAAAATCAGTTTCGGTGGCCAAAAAATTGATTTTTGAGCCCAATTTTTTTGCGTGATGCATTTTTTTAACCTTCTTAACACCAATTGAATGATTTGCACTTTAAAAAAAAAAAAAATCCCAAATGGTATTTCTATGTCTTACCATAGCATGCTAATGTACACTAGAACATGAGGATTGTATTCAGAGTTAAATATGCAGTACTTATTTTTTTACTAATACATTCATTCACTTAAGCTATTATTCATAAATAAGCAAACACCCCCCATTTGAATCCAATAAAAATAGTCTAAAATTCAAATTCCAAAAAGGTAAAAAAAGTGAATTTTTCAAATCAAGAACAAAAACTAGATTTTCGATCGTGGGACAATAACTTTCAAATGTTAGCTTTTTTCTTCTATCTAAAAATTTCATAAATCTTATTGAAGTAAAATATCACTAGAAACCAAGAGTCCGTCAAAATAATCCTTTGTTTTGATGTCCAAAAAATTATTCCCATTCATATGACAGCATTCGCATACTCTGAACAAGGTTTGACCTGATCGTAACTCCTTCAATATAACTCGGATTCAAGCAATGTCAGATTTGTTAGAAAGCTAACATTATTAGTTTTGCAACAGATCTAAGATTGCTTGAATCCGAATTATATTGAAGGAGTTACACTCCAGTAAAACCTTATTAGGAGTTGCGAATGCTGTTTAAAGTCTTCTGAATGAAAATAATTTTTTGGACATCAAAACAAAAGATTATTTTGGTAGATTCTTGGTTCTTAATGATGTTTTACTCTAATGAGATTTATGAAATTTTTATATTGGAGAAAAAAGCCAGAATTTGAAAAGTGAAAATCGCCCCTTGATCAAAAATCTAGTTTTTGTTCTTGAACTGGGAAGTTGATTTTTTTTTTCTTTTAGAATTTGAATTTAAGACTATTTTTATAGGATTCAAATGAGGGGTGTTTGCTTATTTATGAATAATATCTTAAGTGTTGTGTGTTGTATATTGTCCTTCCTGTACATTGTTCCTTGTCTTGTATTACTTTGACTTCTAAGGTCAGAGTTCACCAAGTTTTGGTTGAAACTTGATATTTTATAAGGTATTTGGACCAAGTTTCAGATGAAACAAGAGATTTCGGACTGAAATTTGGGACTTTTTGGTTTCGATCTTACATTTTGTTTCAGTTTTGCAAAAAACCAAAACATTTCTGCCGAAATTTAGAACTATGATTGAAAGTATTATGGTTTCTCTAGTTTGCGTTTTTTACTTCTTATTACTTTTTGGTGATTTTTCTGTTATTTTGTCGATGTCTTGTCCTTTTGAAGAATTAAAAAGCATGGTCCACATTTTGTAATGTTATGTGGACCTAATTTATTATTTGTCGTCGCTTATCAGAAAACCCAAAAAAAAAAAAGGAGTGTCTCTGTAAGTGACACACCAAAAGAGGAATTTCTAGGGGGTGGTTTATTTTTACCAAGTTTTACGGATGATATGGTTAATGTGGCTGCTGGATAGATAAAACACAAAATAGACATCTTATGTGGCAACTGTCATGGTTCATCTTAACTGTATAGCCCTTCATTTAGTGATTTGGTCTGCCCTTGTATTTTGTACTGTCAAGCTAGTGGGGTTTGATATTAACCATTGGACAGGAAGGGGCCTATGTGGAGTGGCTGTCTCTGGAATTTCAAATCCAAATTCAGTGTTATGCCCACCATGTATTGATTTTTTTCTCCCTAAGCCATCCAAATCTTGACCAAAATTGACCTATGTATTGTCCTTTTTGTCTTAAACTTAATGCATGAGTTAGGACTTGGCAGATAAAAGCTCCAATGGTGCCACGTAGAGATTCTTCTCTAGGGTTTCTCACCTAGAGAAAACACACTCAATAGGGGCTAAGATCTTATGCTTGTTGACCTGCAAAAGTGATTTGACATATTCCATTCTATCAAATATCTCAAAATATTTCATTCAATAAAATATCTCTTTCTGTTAAATTGTTAATGATTACCGGCTATAATATCTAGCATTTGGTGGACTGTGTTAGTGTGTTGTTTGATCAGTATTTGTTGGTATATTCTAAGATTTTGTGGTACCCTTAAGATGTTTCGTTATAATTTAGTTAAATCTGGGTTTCTTGTCTCAAACTTCTGGTTTTAGTCAACCACAGTTTACATATGGATATAATTCCTCATGACATCATTCCTATCTCAAAGATTTCTATTGATAGATTATTGATGAATTCTTAGTGCAGCTCATCCCATTTGCTGGTTATCCCACCAATTTCTACCTGCCATAAATCTTGCTAGAGAATTAAGAACCATAATACTTTTTTGATAGAGAAATGGAGTGGTCCTAACCTTAGTTAACCTATTTGTGGTTTGTGGCTTATCAAGTATATTTGGAGTTCTGTTGTAGTGAGACTTCCTCTTATGGTTAGAACTTCATGAACTTCAGTGTTTCTAAGCATAATCTGTTTCTTCCTTGAATGCTAGTGATCTTATCCTTTTGATTCATTTTGGTTCATATTCCAACTACCTTTGCAGGATTTTTTTGAGGATGTAGGACCACTTCTGAGTATGCAGTTGGGAGGTCAAACATTGGAAGGCTTGTTCCAGGTGTTCAACTCATACATCAACATGCTTATAAAAGCATTACCAGGTTCAATGGAAGAAGAAGGAAATATGGAAGGTTCTACCAATAAGATTGTTCGGATCGCTGAAACTGAAGCACAGCAGATCGCTTTGCTGGCAAATGCATCTTTATTAGCAGATGAGCTGCTCCCACGTGCAGCCATGAAACTTTCCCCACTAAACCAGGCCGGTGTCAAGGATGATCCCCGTAAAAGGGCTTCTGAGAGACAAAATCGTCATCCGGAACAAAGAGAGTGGAAGAGGCGTCTTCAGCGGTCTGTTGATAGTTTAAGAGATAGTTTCTGTCGACTGCATGCACTTGATCTCATTTTCACTGAAGATGGCGATACTCATCTTAGGGCAGACATGTACATAAATATGGATGGAAATGTGGATCCATCAGAGTGGTTTCCATCTCCAATATTTCAGGTATTTAAGGACTTCACTTTGGTTCTTCGCCTACTATGATCTTCCATTTGCTCGTTGGACAGTAGTTCAAATGAGATTGTTTGTGTGCCATGTGTTTGAGGTCTTTGTCTCTACTCTTTTCCCTTCTTTCTTCTCCGGATAAACCAAATGAAATACATGTTATCTGAGTTATAATATATTTTCAAATGGTGCATATTGGTGGAGCACATAGGATAATTTTCATTCTTAGTTCTGTCTCTACCTTTACGTGTCTTGCGAGTCTCTGCTATTCAAATTCGCTGTGTCTGATCTGTGTGAAATACTGAAATGTTGAAGCCCCAAATTATATATCTATTATACAGTGATTTGAATTGAGATGTAATTTTGTTTTTTAACACTGTTTCAATGAACTGTTATATGATTTTCTTTGTCTTATTTACTTACTAAGTCTCAATAATTGGTTTATAGAGTCTAGGGGCCGAATAGTTTAACATTGTATTAATAGTTTAACATTGTTACTATATACATTTTCAAAATAATTTGTGAGGAAGAAAAGGAGAAAAGCAAAATAAGGAAAAAGAAAATGCTTCCTACCAGCCTCCTTACCGAGATTTCAACCTCTAGATCATCCACTTCGCAGTTTTGCATGAAAGAACCAAAGAAACCACATTGACTTGTTCAGAATTGAAGAGCAAAAAATACTGGCTCTGCTCTCTTACCCATGGTTCTAAATTTCGATTGAGATGTCGAATTTTCAGCGAAATATTTTGGTTTCGGTAAGGGTCGAAAAGAAATGGCTACCGAAAGTTACATGTTGAAAACTTTTAAAATTGTCGAAATTTGACCAAATTATTTCAGTTTTAGTGGGAATCGAAATCCCATTGAAATCTGAAATTTGAACTTTGCTCTCACTACAACTTTGCCATAAGTGTTCTTAGAAGCTCTTTTCTTCCCTCAATTGCTTCAGAAAAGGTAGAAGGGGTTATCCTCAATAATATCATCTGATTAGGCTGGCCAATGCCATGTTAGTCTGATACTGCCTATGGTACATGAGCTTCATTAAACATATGGGTGTGTCTGAAGGGATTGTAAAAGAAGGATAATAGCCAGCTAAAGTATCTTCAGCAGAACACAAATAAAGGTCGTTGACTGACCATCTATCCATGATAAAGTAGGCTAATGAGGTGATTCAACCACAAAAATCTTGTGAGCAATACAATTTATAAAGCAGGCACGAGTCCTAGAATCCTTAAATTAGCCTGCAGATGCACCCTCCAAACTTTCAAGTAGAAAACAGCACTTAAACCCCAAACAACAAATAAAATAGTATTTTATTTTCAATAAAATCTCATGGATGAACAGTAATCTCAATAGACCAGAAATGAATCATAAATTTCTGAAATATTCCGCAAGCCTTAGATCTAGAATTTTTCCTAACCCAAGGCCCTTTTGAAACTCAATGGTAACCAGCCAAAATGGTTCACTGAGAAATTATGAAAATTACCCCAAGTCATTGTTCACGAAAAGTAACAGCATACTGTGAAACTGAATTTCTGTCAACCAACTTACAACCATTCAACAAGGCCCTTGTATTGTACCTTTTGAGTTTTGAATCGCCTCTGATGGAGAATTCGGCAATTAAAATTTTGGACCCAACAGAGTTTGTCGGATATGATTCGTAATGTGTAGTATCCAGATAGTCAACTTTTTAAACAACTCAGATATGATCTAACAGCCTTAAAACAATTCTTAGGATCAAAATCCTAAATAGAATTTGCAGATATCAACTGGAGATCATAAAACAAGGATCAAACCTGGGAACCATTCATCAAGAATTCCAAGTAATAGCAAGAGTAAGTGGCAACAATAGCAAATGTCTACTCAAAATCGATCTATTCGTAAGTCAAAACCTGTCTTTACAATCTGCCACCCTATATTCTAAAAACATTAAATGCAAAATAGAAACTCTTAAATAACAACAACCAATCCCTACTCTTCGTTGTCAACTTAGACCTCCCTAGGTTATAGTAATACTGTCTTAGAGCTTACTAAACCAATTAGAGCCCCATTTGAGAAGGACCAATTACAGCTAGCCCATACCCAAAATTCCTAATAACTAATAAAAACAACAGAAATAATATACTGTAATAACTAATAAAAACATTTGGACTGACAATTCTTTATCCTTCTTTGTTGAATAAAGTCCAAGGATCACTATTTGGCGAATGACCAATGGCTCTCTTATGCAGAAGCATTTATGGGGCTATTTTGGAATAGGGGTGTAAACGAAGCAAATTCGTAGTAGATACACCAATATCTGAATCTGTATCTGTATCTGATTAACATATCTGCTATCCGACTTTGATCTGATAATCTGGCGGATATTTCATTTGTGTATCTAAATTCATTTCTGTCAAGAATTAATATCTGATTTTGAATCCAATAATACTCGATTAAAAGTCTTAATAAAAATAAAATAATGCATTACTGTTTTTAATTTATTAAAATATAAATAAATATAGAATTTCTAATTCATTTTAAGTATAAAATTTGGGTTGTTATTATTGTAACAAGGGTTTGTTACGTTTGGAAATATAACAAAACAAATCTGAACCATTCATTTTTACCAAATTTTTAATCTAACCCATTCCAACTTGGGGAGTGTTATAGTAATGTTTAGAGTACTCACTACTCATACACATGCATGGATATACACGGATGTATGCCAATACATAGGAGGTGTATGATTGAATTATAGCGTGAAATTTGACATGTGGGTAATCTAGATCATGTTCTCTTTATCCAACGGTTGGAATGGACACATCATCTGCGCATGTGGCAAAATAGATTACTTGTGATATTTGGAAAAGTAACAAACCCTTGTTACAACAATAATACAACAACAAAGCTTTATCCCAACTAAATGGGGTCGGTTATATGGATTCTTGTCCTCCAATCAGTTCTTTCGATTTTATACTTGAAACAAGGCTTAAGCTATGCATGTCTTTCTTCACCACTTCTCCTAAAGTCATCTTAGGTCTGCTCTAGCTATTTTAGATCATTCAGTCTGAATCAAATCACTCCTCCGTACAGGAGCATCTAACGGCCTCCGTTGAACATGGCCATACCATCTCAAATGGCTTTCTTGTAGTTTATCATGTATTGGCTCTACTCCCAAATTAACTCTGATACGATTATTTCATACTTTATCCTTCCTAGTTTTACCACATTTCCATCTCAACATCTTCATCTCAGCTACACTAAGTTTATCTATATGATGCTTCTTGACTGCTCAATATTCCGCTCCATACATCGTAGCTGGTTGAATAACTGTCCTATAAAATTTTCCTTTAAGTTTTAAAGGAATACGCCGATTACACAGCACTCCAGACATACCTCTCCATTTCATCCATCCTATTTTAATCCTCTGTGAAACGTCATCCTCTATATCTCCTTCTTTATCTATGATTGAACCTAGATACCTAAAATGATCACTTTGTTGTATCTCCTTATCAATAATTTTCATCACCTCATTATCCGTCCTTATGTGACTAAAGTTATACACTATATACTCCATCTTTTTCTACTTATCTTAAAACCCTTTGATTCCAATGTTGATCTCCATAGCTTCAATTTGGCACAACAATAATAACCCTAAAATTTTATGGTATAATATAATATTAAATTATAATCGGAGTGAGTATTATCAAAGTGGATATATCAATTCAGCATGCTTTATGAAGTTGATTTGGAAAGTGGCTGCAAGAAGGAAAAGTATTTGGGATGATTGGCTATATGCTAAGGTCCTAAGAAGTGACTCCATCTGGATTGTTTCCTGTGGCTACAATGTTTCTTGGACTTGGAAGAAGATGCCTGATCTCAGATTCTAGGTGATTGACTCCTTCAAGATAGGGTTAGATGATGGATCTTATAAAAAGAATCAGTCTTGAAGTGAGTTGCCACAGTATGGCAAAAGTGTCATCCATTCTGTGGGAGGATGATTGGCGGCTGGGTTGCATATTCTCAGCCAACCTATCCCAAGCTTGGTCAGTGCTCCCAGAAGACCTACTGGAAGTGGAGATCTCGTGTTGTGGATGGCCTCGCCCTCAGGCTCCTCCATCTCCTTTTCGGCTTGCGAACCTGTTAGAATCTATGCTCCTAAGGTTTCATGGTTTGACCTTGTCTGGTTCCAAGGATACATACCTCATCAGAGCTTCATTGTTTTAGAGAGCTCTCACCAGGTCTCTCTCAACAAACATAGTTAAAAAAACTCGGCAAAATTTCGGTTGGTCCAAAACGAAATGACATCCAAATTAGGAAAATACAATATTTCGGTTGAAATTTCATAAATGATCAATATTTGGGTCATTTCAGTCATTTCTCTGCATAAATAAGCAATATTTTGGTCAAAATTTTGACCATTTTGGGTAGCAAATCCAGGCCTTGTGCCAACAAAAAAAAAAAAAAAAAAAAAAGAACACTGTTGTGGTTAAATTTTGTCCATTTCGGTTGAAATTTCATCATTGAAACATGACTGAAATCCGAGTTTTCGAACTATGCTAACAAACGGTTTGCTGCATAAAAGACACTTCTGTTCCTAAACATCTTCTTGTCTCTGTTGGATGGGGTTTGAAGAAAATCTTTTTTTACTGCTGTTTTTCTCAAAGTCTGTTTGGGAACGGTGCTGGCCATCCAAAATACGTGTCCATAACTTTGATAGTGAATGGAGATGGATCATCAAAGTTTTTCGAGGAAAGCCCGTATTTGATAGGATTCGCATGCTAGCCTTTGGAGCAACCTATACTACATATGATGGCAGCGAAATTTGAGATTTTGGACAGGGAAATCTAGGGTCATCAATCAGATTTGGGATGCCATTACTTTTGAGATCCGAGGATCCTTCACGAGATACTTCTGGGAAAAATTTCTAGTCAATGCTTGGGATCTACCTATTCACCTTATTGTGGAGAGGCCAGCGGGTATTCCATGACATTCACTTATAATTTTCTTTTTTCTCTTCGTCCCTTATAGAGACCTCTTCTATATGATTGTGCTTTATTGAATATATTTTACTTATTCACCCAAAAATAAAATATCCAAATCCGTATCTGATTATCATTCACATACCTTCCGAATTCGTATTCGTATTCGATATTCAATTATTCCGATAAATATCCAAATAAGCGGATGTGAATAAAAATTGAATTCGGTTTTTTGACTATTCATTTACATCTCTACTTTGGAAGATGCTGCTGCGTTAGTTCATGATAAACTTTTAACGAATTTGGAACTCATCGAGCATATTGGAATTTTAATTTCTTTCTTCTTCTTTTTTTTTTTTTTTTTTTTGGTTGCAAGAGAAGGATTTCTGTGAATTATTTTGTTGTGCTTGTATGGATATTTGTGAGCTCCACTAGTGAGTAGTTGTACTTCTTGAGAGTAACCCGTGCCATTATTTCAATTTCTCAGTTATTGGATTTGCATCTAAAGTCCATAGCATCCTCTCAGCCCCTTCCAGAATGCCTGTTCAGTAAATTATTTCTAGCATCATGTAGTCTAATGCTAGCTTGATTTTGGTTTTGACGATCCAAAGTAGTTAGGACAAGGCTTATTTGTGGTGTTCAATATTTTTTTAGCTCCATAATACTTTTGCTTCTGTTCTATTTCTACTTAGTGGTTTTGCTTCTCATGCTTTCTTTCGAAGTTCTTATGGAGAAATGTCACCATCATATTCAGGAACTTTTTTCAAAACTGAACATCATGGCAAGCATAGCTGTGGATATGTTTGTCGGCAGGGAAAGGTTTGCAACTCTTTTGTTGATGAGACTCACAGAGACTGTCATCTTATGGCTTTCAGATGAACAAAGCTTTTGGGATGATATTGAGGAAGGGCCAAGGCCTTTGGGTCTTCTTGGCCTCCAACAGGTATGAGTTTGATGTCCTTTGCTTTCTTTCGTTTTACAGTAGTGTGGAAACCTAATCCTTGACTTTTGGTGGATTTTGTGCAGTTCTATCTTGATATGAAGTTTGTCATTTACTTTTCATCCCAAGGGCGTTACTTATCTCGTCATTTGAATCAAGTTATTAATGACATCATATCTAGAGCCATGTCGGCATTTAATATAACTGGAATGGATCCGTACAGGTGTGCTATTATTTAGTACTTTTTTGGCTCTTACAACATATCAAAATTTGTCTTTACTTGGTTGATTTGTCTTGTTAGTTGCATTATTTGTATCATCGATGTTTACTCTTTGCTTTGGCCTGAACTTAGTATGAAGAATTGAAGCATAAACTCTATACTTATATGGAGTAACATGAACTGAAAGTGGTATTGTTTTCATCCAATGCCATCCTTTTCCTACTCAAATTGCTCGTATTGCTTCTAGATGTTCTGTGTGAAGGTCATGGATTTGAAACTATTTTTTATGACAACTTGTTTCACCATATGCCTATCCTGAAAAAAAAAATCCTGCAGAATTGTATTGTCAATATTGAGAAACTACTCTCTTCTTAGTGCTTATCATTATTAATTTCCTACAATCATTCCATTTGATTTTCCTTGTTTCGACTGATGTTGTGGGGTCAGTGTCCTGGCATCTTAACTTGAAGGAAGTACCAAATTGCTGTCTCAGTACATGTTAGTGGCAGGATGGGTTTTAGTTGCAGTTTCCTTCTTGATTCAGATCTGTGGTCCCACTTTGTAAACCTATCATGGTGGCCTTGTTTTGCTGAATGAGAGGTGAACCTGTTTGGTCAAGTACCAGATAACATCTTTGTACATATAAAATAGATAAGAACATTATGACAAGCAGTCAAGCACCAGACTGTTTGGTTACAATTAGAAGTGGATCTCCTTTATGAATTATTCTCATGGATTCATCTCCTCTCCATCTCCCTTTCTCCTTTCTCCTTTCTCCTTGTTATAGATTTGCTTGTCATACCATTTATAATTTTCTTTTTCAAGACGTGCTCCACCAACTATTTTGATTAGATTCTCATTTCCGTCGACAATGTGCTATTACATCATCTATAAATTGCCATGTTTTACTCATGTTTGATATGTCTCTTGTACTTATTTAAATAAGGTATTACTGTGGTATTTTTGGTGATTCCTTCTCACCAACAAGAGGCGGGGGTGCTACTAGATTTTCTGTTGCCTTGTTGGTCTGGTTGAAGTTTGAGATAGTGGGATACCAGATATTGTTGTTGAAGGGGAGGGTTCTCTTGTTATTTGATTCTCTCCTCCCCCTTGCTTTCCTCCTCTCTTTTTTTTTTTTTGTTTTGTGGGGGTGGGTGGGTGGGAGGTTGGGGAGAGTAGGGAGCTTTGATTGGCTACCTAATTAGCCGGTGGGGAAGGGGAGGGAGAGGATATCCTTTTCGGTTGAAAAATGAAACATGTGAAGGGTGCCATTGCCCGGTGTTGTATTTTGTTATTATTATTGCGTTGGAGCTTCCTCTCCTTTGAATAGTGCATCTTCCTTTGTTTTGATTTAGTATAAACCATAAAGGATTAAGAGCCCTCAGAAGGAAAATAAAAGGTCAATCATGGTCATTGCCCTGTATAGCCATACATTATGTTTAAAAACAGAAGAAGAAACAAATAGGACGGTCCTAACAATGGTATCAACTCATATAGTTTCATGTTCTTGGGCTCCACCATAGTCATATCAAAGGATGAGCCTTTAAAATCCTGCACACAGGCTAATAGAAAACTGAAGAGCTGATTAGATTTTCTTGGAGAACAGATTTATTTTTAAATAACTGCAAATGTAGTGAAGTGAAACCTTTTGGCCCTCAAGTCCTCTTGACTTTTTAGCAAGGCCTGAGAGGTTGAGTGGGAGGACCTGTCCACCCTGAACTGCTGCAGAAAATGAACCCAAACCCTTCTTGAAGAGTGACGGTGCATCAGAAGATGATGGACTGCTTTATACGTCATTTCTCCAAATCAGAACTCTATTTGAGACTGGGAATCCCCTGATTGATTTTTAGTGTTTTATTATCTGTTGCTGTACATGCAGAAATTGTACTTGGTTTGTTCCTCTCTCAAATCAACCAGATGAGAAATAGATAAGGGTGGTTTCAGAAGCGTTTTAGGGAATGATTAACTGTATATTTTCTATGAGCATGAGCCTTCAGTTCCTACAGTCATGCTCCTGGAAACATGGTTAATTCTTAGATTTATTGTTGACTCTATATTCTCTATACCCTGCCATTTTGGAGGAAGTGAAGACTGAAGAAGCAATTTGACTCCTTTAGGCAGGATTTTGGATGAGGTTATTTTTTTTTCTGTTAACTTTGCCTACGGTAAATGTATCTTGGCTTATTCTATCCTCTGATAGACAGCTTGTTTGCCAACTTTTTTGTGTTAAATTATTGGTGCTTTAATTTATATATTCTTCTTATATCGGCTACTATTTTTTTTTGAACATAGATGAAGTCCGTATTTACTCCTGCCATTTGAATATTTGCTTTTCTGGAACTGAGAATTTATATAAACTGAGAATCTATATTTCTGTCAGTGAACTGCCTGAAGATGATTGGTTTATAGACATCTGTCAAGAAACTGTAGAGAGGCTGACTGGAAAGGCGAAAACTATCAATGGAGATCGAGATCTTAACAGCCCCACTGCTTCTGTCTCAGCACATTCAGTTTCATCTATTAGGTCTCATGGTAGTTCCTAGTGTGCTGTCTTCGCCCTTGTATATTAGAGAGCAAAGCAAAACCAGTCTAGGTGATTTTAATGGGCCTCCTGGCTGTAGTGATCAGCCAGCTCGTACTCACATTTTGTCTGCTACTACTGCGGTTTGTGGTGCTCAAATCCTTGTATAAATAGTGAGCATTTTAGAAATTTTTTTTTCCTCCTCATATTTCTATTTCATTTGATGTTGATGCAAAATTCTTCATTTCTTTAGACTGAGATCCTTGCTGGTTGTAAGTTGAGAATTCTTTCTTTCCAATATTGGGTAGAGTGGTAAAAGTTTGTAAATGTTGTTGAAGGAAGCTGTTGCTCAATCCTGACTCCAGATTGTACCATTATTTCATTACATATGTAAGGTAGTCCATTGTTCATTTAACACCACATCAAGAATGGAAGTGTCTCTTGTTTGAATTTCATTCTTTTTTCGAAGATTCTATGAGATTTTACTGAAAAGGAATGATGACGTAGAGGCATAAGATACATTAAGAAGAAGAAATGGTCAAGGCCGAGAGACCCTCACTTGGTCTATGAACCCGGCCTCTAGCTAATTCATCAACCAGCGAATCAGCAAGCAGGTTGCATCTTTCAAAAGAAGGAAAAATCCCACCATGAACAGATACGATCTTAGTTATCTAATCATTGGATGGTCTAGACAATGGAAATTTATTTATTGATCTGAGAGTGCATGGGTGCTAACCATCATTTAGAAATTGAATGCTCCTTCAAATGATGTCAGTACTGGTGGTCAGAATCTACATATGATGGGTCAAAGTATGGCCTCCATGAGCTTTGAAACCAATCGGATGCTTTACTGTTAAGGGTGCAAAAGTTTCTTAAAGAAGAAAAAGCTCTACCATGACCTAATAATGTTGGTTTACGCATTCTTGGATGGGAGTAGTTGTATTCTAGATTCTTATATGATTTTTTTTTTTTTGGAAAAGCAACATCAGAGATTTTATTAATAAAAGAAGGGGTGTTAGAATGTTTGCAAGGCCCAAAACTTCCACATGGAGCAAAGTTCACAAAGTGGCAAAGAATATCCTTATATGGATTTTTACCATGTGTCTCATTGTATTTAATTTTGCTATTCTATTCCTTTGGTGCACATGATTTTTTTATTTAATTATTTATTTATTTTTTTTGTACTGCTTTGTCTATAATGGGTTTCTGCAATTTTAATGGAGATTGAATTGACAATGCCACCACATTGAAATGGAGCATCATCTAAGAAAATGTGCCTCAGTGCCCCCACGACAAGGTTTGAAACTTCGGATTTCGCCCTCTGTTGAAACCGAAATGTTTCAAAAATTTAAAACCATGCCCCACTGAACAAAATATTGGCACTGTAATCGTATTTAGTCTGCCTGGTAGCCAAAATACTAGAGAGGTTGAGGGGGTAAAAATGTCTTTCAGGAGCCTTATTTTAGCATGACCAAATCCACTTTGTTTGCTTTCTGACTTTCCATATTAGCAGCCGAATCTTGGAAAGAATCCAAGAGTTTCACCTGACACAATCCTAGTCTTAATCGTAGAAGAAATTTCTGTTACATTGTGTTGGTCTTACACTTGATAATGGAAAACAGGGTTCATAAAATAATAGGTTAGCCAAGAAGCCAAATGATGATAGATTGATGTCAGGCGATCTACTTAACTCTGTTTATTTCCCTTAATAAAATGACAGCATATTTTCATAAAAATAATAAATAAATAAAAAAGAGGGTTCAGAAATAATATTATACAGATATCTGTTACTGGCCGTGAATCCCACTGCCTTGGTAGCGACTCCATAAATGCATCTACTAGCAATAGAGAGACTGAGATTCATTTGGTGAAAACCAGTCTGAACTTGTAAAAACTAGGACCATGGTCACGCGGATTGGAGGGGTAGGTCTCCTCTGAATCATTATTTCACTTCAAGTGCCAAAACTTTTAGTTGGTATATCATTGTTCTCATAGAAGTATCACAATTTTAATTTCTAGCAAATTACAAGGTATTAAGGTTATATTACAGAAGTAAACTTCATTGTACAATTACTCTGTTTTTTTCTTCAGTTGTCTCTATCATAACTAGATCTATTTGGTGTGCTGAATTTTGTAGAGGGGAAATCTTCTTGAGATCTCTTCTGTCTCATGAAAATTGGTTGTTGCTCGACTTTGTGCAGTACCCATGTCAGGTGGTACCTCATCACTTCTCACTTCTATAGTGGTTCCTTCATTAGGATATTTTGATTTCTTGGTTGCATGAGATTAGACATCTTTTAGCTGATCAAAGTGTTTAGCCATCGAAGCAAGCTTGTTGCGAACTGAGTCTTCTGAGGTTAATATGTGCCAATGCTCATGAAAAAATTTACAGAAGAAAATGAGTAGGGCAGTAGTTGAAGAAACTCCAGCAATGAGGAAGGGACCCTTGAAACTGTCCAGATTGAGGCTACCAGAGGTTACACGAGTCCCTCCTTGTTCTGGACACTCGGTTTGTTTCCCAAACCATTCTCTTTCGATTGCCGTCATCTTGTCTCCCTCTTGTAAATTTAAGACTGCTCTCGAGACATCTGGTACTAATGGAGAATCCTTAGGGAAAACCTGCAAAGAGACCATAATGAATATATGAGAGAAGAGAGAGAGAGAGAGAGAGAGAGAGCCCAAGTCAATCAACCCCTAGTACCAGATGTAAATGAAACCATAATGAATATATGTGAGAGAGAGAAAGAAAGAGAGAGAGAGAGAGACTCACAAAGCCAAATCCAGCAGTCCTGTATATAGGGCCAATCATGGTGTACTTGGAACAATATTTAGCAAGGAACAGCCTAATATATGGTATCTCATCAACAATGGCTGCAACACCACCATTTTGACCCCCTCTAGATAGGGCTTGATCATACTTTTCAAGAGTGCTATAGTTTCTTAACTTGGATTCATCAAAGTCCAAACTCTTCATGATTGCTGTTACAAAAGACCCGTCTTGATAGCCCACATAGTCTCCATTTCGTCGGAGATCTTTGATGTCTGTGATTGTAGGCTGGAGTTGTTCTACTGTTAGCATCGATGTTAAGCTTGCCGTATAACTTGATGTCAGTACGAGCACAACAAATATCCATATGATCACCACAAATCTCGATAAATTGCTCATGATCTTCTCCTCTGCAATAGTCAAAACAATAAATGTCTGTTTCTTGCACTGAAAAATATAATTCTAATAACTTAGTCAGAGTAGCTATATGATTTTCAAACCCTGCCTGTTGTAGGTCATGAACAAACCTGAATAAGCTGGCAGCTGCACATGGCATTAATTCTTACTAAGTCCACACAGAAGGGCCAACTCTGTGCTTAATATGCCTTGTTTAGCAAGAACCATATTGGTTTTGGCATAAAGCTCATTCATCAGTTAAAATCCTGCATGTATCTTTTATATAGAGATGAGGAGAGGAAATTACTGTGGGCAAACACAAGGGTTGAGAAGGAGAACCAGAATATTATCCCGACTTGTTCAGCAGGAGGGCCTCTGAATTCCCTATTAATTCGGTGCTCAATAACCCAAACCACAAAGCCAGTGATGACAAAAAAAGCTCCAGTTGTTAACCAGAGATCCATTTGAAGAGGCTTCAAGAAAACCCATGCATTTTTCTGCCTGTTGCCTCTGATCGGCACTACCATTGCTACACCTGATTCTGTGTAAGGCATTGTAAAATCTACGAAAAAAGATCGGTTTGCTAGAATTGTTGTATCTCCCACAACAGCATCATAATTCTGTTTTACCACAACATTATCTTTAGTAAAATATAGGATGATAATAAATCAACAATGCAGTAACAGTTCTTATATCTACAGGATGAATTAAAGCAAAGGTAAGATTATAACAGACAACAAATGCCTTTAGACAGAGATTAAAAAACAGAAGCCAAGAAGGAAGTTACAAAATTGGAAGAGACAGTTTCATAGGGTTGGGATGAAATGGATTTATTGAATAAAAGAAGATTGTTGGGACTTGGGAGTTTAGTCTCACATCAGACTATGAAATAGTCTTCAGACCCCCTTATATACGTGGGAGTCCCTCCATCTATCAGTTCGATCTTTTGAGATGAAAACATTACAAAGATTACAGAACTACTTTAAGCTATTATTCTGACCTGAAGATAGACCTGTTGGACTAGATCGTTGTAACTCCCAGCACTATGACCATCTGCTTTCTCAAAAGGAAAAAACTCATAAGAAACTCCATATGGTAATGAATCCATGACGACTTTGAAGACATCTATGCAATAGCCAGTGACAATAAGACCCTTGGTGTGAGGATCACGTTCAATCTTGACAAACTCACTGAAACCATCCTTCACTGGAACTCCTATTCTTAACTTCTTTCCACTTGTTGGTATTACCCAACCCTTGGGTACTTCTGTCGATTCTCCAGGCCAAATGACATGACGGAGGTCGTCCATGGAAGCAGAGTACACTTTCTTATCACTTGGGTACAGATTTTCTGAAATTCCATACGTTGGTGTCCAGAATCCAATATGTCTTTCCCCCTTCCCAATCACATTAACTATTTGAAAAGCTGATGATAGCAGCTGACCATCAACTATCCTGAATTTTCCACTTAATCCTTCAAATCTAACATTCATAAGTGCTTTGAGGAGTTCTGAACCCATTAATTTCTGAGACTCCAATTGAAAAACATGGACTCTCTCTGCTGCCATTGCCAGTGCCCAAACGCTATCATATGCCCATAATCCAAATATACTTAAGTCCATTCTATCAATATTCAGATTCTCCTGACGAATTTTCATTTTCCATCTAGTTGTGAAGTTGTTGAGCTCCTTTGATCTTGGGACATATGGTTTTACTCCCAATACGCCCTGCATTGAATCAATCACCAATTGATCCATTGAGTCCAAGAGACCAGTAAGCCCATCTGTGATGATCCAGGCATATCCTTTACTCATCATTCCAATTTCTTTCGCCTTCAAAAAAAAGCGAGAACCTAAAGATGACGACATGTGCACTACAAATACCCTTGTCTGTTTGATCATTAACTTGTAGAGCTCACTTAGAACTTGATCATCTGCAACCCTAGGAGAAATGACACTCCTATAGGGGACATGTACATATTTCTCTTGGAAAGCATCAATAATGGAAGGTATGATCCCCCTTCCATATTCAGTATCTTCGTAAATCAGCACAACTTCTCTCCATCCAAAAGTTTGAATTGTTGCTGCAATGGCTTTAACTTGAGAGGAATCATTTAGGGCTGTTCGAATGAAATAAGGAGTTTCGGTGGATGAAACTGTGGGGCTTGTTGCAGTGAAGGAAATTATAGGAACCTGTGATTTGTTACCTAAATTCACTAAAAATTGTGCCTGGCCAGATTTTTGTGGCCCTAATATGGCTTGCACTCCGACATTTTTCAACAGGTTTATACCTGTAGATACAACAAAGAAGTTGTTAATGTCTTTGGATGCAAGTATTATAAGGGCAAACTTACTGCACGTAGCTCCCGCCACAAAAGGTCCAGGGAGGGGTTAATGTAAGCAGCTTTACTCCTCTTCATGGAGAGACTGTTTCGAACCCATGACCACCAGGTCACAATGAAGCAACCTTACTGTTGCTCCAAAACCTGCCCTCATCTTTAGATGCAAGTATTATATCTTGAATATATTTGTTCAAATTGATCATATTAGGGAACTAGATGGAGAGAAAACATACAAGAATAGATGATATGCAAGAATGTTTCTTTATCTTTGGAAAATACAGTATTGATTTGGGTAAGAACTTTTGAAAAATTCAGTATATAAATGAAGCCATAGAATAGCTGTTTATGCTTTTTACGGTGTGGAAGATTTTTTTTATTTTGTAGTTTGGTTGAACAGTTCTAGTTTTTCTTTTCTTTGGTTAATGAATGTGTTTCCCTATAAAAAAAAAATGGGAAAAAAGATTCATGAACTGTATTGGAATCTGCTAACTATGCTAGAGATTGAGAAAGTATTACCAGTTGAAGCAGCCTCAACTATGTCACCCTCAGAATTCCTGGTGTGAAGGAGTAGCCTCGTCGTGTAATTATTATGCTTTGCATAGAAATCAGAGACCGCCATTGAAATGCAGCTGTAGCACATCTTCCCTACCAAAGTATCTAAGTCAAGAATCACCCCTACGTCGATGACTTTAGCTGCTGTCATATTAATCTGTGCATCGACAGTTTCTCCATATGTAACCAAGTAGACCAAGAACACAAGTAGAGAAAGGGCAGGGAAGAAGGTTGGTGGGTTCTTCTCCTGCATATTTAGAAGATATTAGACCAACAAAAAGGAGTTTAGTCAAAGGGTCTTGTTCATTAAACATTCAATCCTCTCAATTATATAGACAGGAGAAAACGAGAGGGAGAGAGAAGATAATACACCGACTGCTGAAAGGTCCAAATTTAAGATAAATTATTGTACGATACACTGCTCCACCATAATCAATGGGACTTCTTTCTGACCGATGATCTCTGCTCAGATTTATGGTAATTCAATCTCCAGCCTTCTTTTTAAGTGGGTATGATATAGAAGCAAAAGCTGTGGAGGTGTTTCATCTTTCTTGTTTATCTTTGAAAATTCTATATTTTGCTTGAGAGGGTTTATTACTAACTAATCTGTCACTGAAGTCAACAAGAACCCTATACTGGCAATACAGTAAATGATTGAAGGATGAGCGGTGGGTTGAGGACTTTTGAAATAGAAGACAAGAACCAGTGTTAGGATTTTTATAGCTTTAAATCTTTCATGTACTGAAGGTCATGCTTGACTTTCATGGAGCCTAACGCTGTATACCAGTATATGGTTTGATTTGCTCATATTTCCTTCATATTGAGCCAACAAGCGTGGGTGCCTTCTATGAACGTACATGAAAAATTAGGGTATTTATAGCTAAGATACTTAATTGTGGCACATGGTAGATTAGGTGGGATAGGGATATAAATTTTATGGATAAGTTGACTTCATAAGTCATGAGCTTTTAATTAATTTGTGATACCATTTTTTTTTATATATAAGAGATGGATAATACTTGCCAGTTGCCAACGCCGAAGGACTTGGATCCTCTTCTATCGTCTTCCCCCTCCAGTAGTCGTTGGATCACGACTGAATAACAGAAGATGATCTTTTTCCAACACCAAAAGAGTTAACTAACCCATTTTATCATGGAATGTCATATATCTACATAAACAATCTATACCATTTTCTAGAGATACAATGATCTGAACTACCTATCATTCTTTCACATGGCACAATTAGATGACTTCCCATATAGAGACCTGATGCGTGGTATGTCCATAGAACTTTTTGCAAGAGAAAAAAAAAAGCCAATAAACATAACGGGAAAGAAAAAGCTTCTTATTTAACAATGTTTTGCATCTATGAAACAATTGATAGAGTTTGATTACTTAACTTAACTTAATTAGTAGTACCTCTAGAGTCCATTTCTTCCCCATATACGAGCAAAAGAGAAAATATAAAGACTACCATTAAAGCAGCCCAAGCGAGGCTTACTATATCCATGTGAATTATGTCCCTTATCTCTATGAATATGAAAAAATTATTCCGTTGTGTTATTAATTATTAATAACTAAATATATTAAATATAATAAATTAATAAATTTTATAAAAAAAATATAAAAAATGAAAATTAAAGGACTCTAACTATTAGACCCAACAATATTAATTTGGTATTTCTCATATACATGTTGACATCACCATTACATCACATGTCGTATTAGATAATATTTATTTATTTTAAAGGGTTTTCAGTGGCCGAGATCCATGTCCAAAGCCTCACCGTAGACGTGTGGGTACTAAAAACTTACGCAAATGGCTCTCCCATATCTCCACTACCATGTGGATTTAAAATCAAATCAAAGTTAAACTCCTTCCATTCTCTGTTCTTTTTTCCTTCTTATATGACGGAAAAACGTAAAAAGAAAGATTTTGGTGCTAGTCTCTGTTTCCGGTTGCGTCAGGGTCAGTCAATAAACCATGCCCTTTTGTTCATTTGGTGAGTAGAATTCAGAAAGATTGGCTGATCTGGTCAGGAATGACCAGACATATGCCCAATCTAAATGAACAATTTTGGGCAATCTGAACATTAAGCAATTAGCATGAGATGATCCTATAGGCATACAGACAACAAATTTAAGTTAAATGAACTACCTATCTGGCAATATATCATGTCAAAGATCATGCCTTCTTACACAATGCATCAGAGAAGATCTTGAAAAAAGGGTTCAACAGTACATGTTCCAAGCGTCATCCTTCAGAACAATGTTCACTTGTATATAGAAGAAACATATCAAAAGATTACATGGTAATAGATATAACATGAACATGGATAAATCACCAAGGCTGGTCATGGTGAGAACTAAGTTATCGAAAGTCCTCAAACACAAGAATTTTCTAAAAATTGAGCCTCTGCCTCTACTGATTGCTTCACTACATCCCTCATTGTTGTTCTCTTTCCCCACAGTACTCCACCAAGTCTGAATTATAGTGTTTGATCTTACCCCGAATGCGAGCTTTTGCACCTATTAGCTGTTTCACTACATCTTTAATTGGTGGTCTTTCTCTTGGCTGCTTTTCCGTACATTTCAAAGCCAGCAACAGTACATTAATTACTTCGTCCATGACAGTCGAATCCACAAATTCTTCCATTAGGCTAGGTTCCACAATTCCATGGATGGATTCAGTGTTGATCCGGGTTGAGTGTACCCAACTCACCAAGTCCATGCCTTCTGGAAATGACATCTCCATGACCTTTTTGCGAGTTACCAACTCAAGCAAGACGACCCCATAGCTGTACACATCTGCTTCCTTGCTCTTTCCCGTAGCATATGCAGTCTCTGTGAAGCCATAACAAAGCAAAGTTTTTATCAGTCAATAACAAGAAAAAGGCTCTAAAAACAACTGAACACTACAAATCAGCAAGGGAATAACAAACAAACAGGGAGATGGTTCAAAATAAGAATATAATGGGCAATGGAACCACGAAAGTAGCAATATACCTGGTGCCAAATATCCAATGGTGCCTGCAATTGTGGCTGACAGATTCGAAGTGGAAGAGTGATCCATGAGTTTGGCAATGCCAAAATCAGAGATATGAGGCTCCATATCTGAGTCCAAAAGTATGTTGTTCGGTTTGATATCTCTGTGCACAATCGGAGGATTACAGTCGTCGTGGAGATAAGCCAATCCTTGGGCTGTTCCCAGTGCTATCTTATAACGGACATCCCACCTGAGGATTGGAGCCGGATTGAGCTCATGTAATACATCATGAAGGCTTCCATTCTCCAAGTACTGGTACAAGATCAATCCATAGTTCTTTCTTAACCAAAACTCTTCAAATTTCACAAGATTTCGATGCTTTATTTTCCCAATTGTCTGGATTTCCCTGATCATGCTTGCATGTGCTCCTTTCTGGCCTGCAAATGTAAACTTCTTTACAGCACAAAGCTTCTCCGGAGCCAACAACACCTTGTAAACAGTCCCATGAGCTCCTCTTCCAATGATGAATCTCTCATTCAGATTATCAGTAGCCTCCATCACCTTGCTCAGTAACTGAGATGAACCTTCACAGACAGAAATTGCAATGTCCAGTGATTCTCTTCTGCACCGGTAAAGGACATAGCTCAACAAGAGAATCATCAGAACACAGAACAATGATGACCCAAGAGATATAATTGCAATATTTACTGTACTAAGGCCTTTCTTACAATCAGTTGACTGATTCGGATGACATGGACTTAAAATGTTAAGACCACAAGTTGCCGCACTACCTAGACAACGAACACAAAGGCCAGAATTCCCCAAGAATGAAGATGGAGAAGAACTTAGCAACTTCATCAATGCATCCGGTATTGTACCAGTAAAGTTGTTATGTGAAACATTCACCTCAGTTAGTGACTGTAGTAAATTAAGTGTAGCTAAACTTCCTGTCAGATTGTTGTAAGAAATATCCAATCTTTGTAGCATAATCAACTTCCCCATCTCAGATGGAATTTGCCCAGTCAATCCATTATCACTGAGATTCAAAGCAGTATCCAGACTATGCAGTTCTCCAATTGATGGTGGAATATTACCTCCCAGCAGATTTCCCCCAATCTGCAGCTCGAGAAGTTCATCAAAATCTGACAAGAAATCTGGAATTCCCCCAGTGAACCAATTTTCTCCCAAAATCAAATTTCTTAATTCTGTTAAGTTCCTCATACTCTGTGGAATTGAACCATTCAATGAGTTGGAACCCACATTCAGATAAAACAGTTTGACACAGTTTGAGATATCTGGAGGAAACGGACCTTGCAACTGGTTATAGGAGAGGTTCAAATGCTGCAAATCCACAAGGTTTCCTAGGTCATGTGGAATAGACCCTGTCAACTTATTCCTAGACAAGTCAACTGATGTAAGATTAGTACAATTCCCCAAGCTTGAAGGAATTGTACCATTTATATTATTTCCACTGATGTCAATATATAAGAGGTTTGGGTTTTCTACAAAATGTGGAAGGGAGCCAGTAAGATTGTTTTCTTTGAGAATCAACCTTGACAAGGTTGGACAGCTTCCAACATCTGCAGGTATGCTCCCGTGCAGTAGATTGAAACCCATAATCAACATCTGCAATTGTTTTCCAAAGCAAAGGTTTGGTGGGATTTCACCAGAAAACAAATTGTTAGTGAAATCCACCTCCAATAAGCTACAGTTTATCCCGAAGGTTGAGGGTATGGCTCCAGAAAGCTTGTTGTTGAACAATGATACGTTTCTCAGATTTTGAAGCTCAGTCATCTCCAAAGGTAATTCCCCCGACAAATTGTTGTTATAAACATGGAAAACCTCAAGGGTTGGAATCCTCCAAATGCTTGTAGGAATCTCCCCAATCAAATGGTTGGTGTACAAATGAAGCTGCTTTAAGCTTTTCAACATCCCCAGTTCTCTCGGAATTTCTCCTTCGAGCTGGTTTTCCTTCAAGAATAACTCTTCCAAGGATTTACAGTTCCCAAGCTCAGGTGGTATTTTCCCAGACAAATGGTTTTGAGAAAGATATAGAATCCTAAGCTCCGTTAATAAACCGAGGGAAGATGGAATATGCCCCGTTAAACCATCATTGACAGCAGCAAAGGTCATCAAGCCACTACAGTTGCCCAAGCCTGAAGGGATTTCTCCAGTAAACTGGTTGTAAGATAAAACGAGCACACTCAATCTCTTGCAACGACCCAAACCCAAAGGAATCCTACCATGTAAACTGTTTTTTCCGACATCCAAATTAACAAGGTTCTCGAGGTTGTTCAGACTTTCAGGCAAAACTCCAACCAAATGGTTTTCGGTCAGATAAAGATCTTCCAATTTAGTGCAGTTCCCAATAGTGGGAGGTACAGTCCCTGACAACTGATTACCATACAACCAAAGATATAGAAGTTCGGTTGCATTTCCTACATTCGACGGGATCGAACCATTGAACCCATTCTTGTGAAGGTACACAGTTTCCAAATTTGGAAGCCGGAACAAGAATTCAGGTATCTCCCCACTCAGGGAATTCTGATAAAGGGAGAAATACCACAAATTCAGTCCAAATTTCCCAGCTTCCTGGTATTTCCCCAGTGAACCCATTTGATGAAAGTTCCAAATATTCGAGAAATTTGCAGCTCCCTAATTCTGCTGGTAATGAACCCGTCAGATTGTTGTTGCTAAAATCAATGGTTCTTAGATACCTAAGACGGCCAATCTCGGGTCCCAACGAACCAGAAATTCCCAGATTTGACATGTTCGAAGTGATCACATTGTGTCTGGGGTCACATTCTATTCCTTGCCAGTAGCAAGGAGAGGAATCGGATGATTTCCAGCTCGATTTAATCGAGGGAGGGACTGACAGATTATTGAGTAGAGAAAGCAGAGCTTCCCCATCAGAACTCAAAGCAGAGACATTACAGATACAAGTACAAACAACAACAGAGATGAACAAGTAGAAACACTTGAAAACTGCTTCCATCTTTATTAGTAAAAACCTGAAATTCACTGGGAACTCATCTAGAACTAGAAATTCGAGAGGTTCTTACCTAAACGGCTGAAACTTGAACTGAAGAACACGAAGCAGCTACAGAACCATAGAAATCGAAGCAAACTCATCTGGAAGTAGAAGCCAAGTTGGGTTCTTACCTATACAGCTGAAACTCGAATCTGAAGAACACAAAAACAGCTACACTGCTACAGAGCTCTGTTACAGGACTTGAAACGCGAGAAGGTAAAAGGAAGAAAAGGAACCAAGGAAACAGAGAACCAGCAATAAACCAGATGAAATGAGATCTGCGATCAGAGACACAGAATTATAACTTAAAACCCAAGAAAAGGAACCAATAAAACAGAGAACCAGCAAGAACCCAGATGAAATGAAATCTGCGAACAGACACACAGAAATAACTGAAAACCCAGTAATGAATTAAATAATGCATGTGAATCACTGCTAAATTAGCTTCCATCATCCCGACATTTCAAAGCACAACTCTCAGCGTTCACACCAGATTCCACCAAGTACATAATATATTTAATGTGTTCAAATGCATGTCTGGTGGTTGGGTATGTTTTCTTTCGTGAGTTTCAGAGTCCAGCTTGCTTTTTGACCTCTGCAATTCAACTTGAAGTCATAATAAATCCGAGAGGTCTCACCGGTTCCTCTTTTGTCGTCTCTATGTGCTTCTAACTGGCTATGAACTCTTTAATTTTTTTATTTTTTTTGGGTTATGCCTCTGGTTATGAACTAAGGAGTTACCAAGCAATACGGAAGAAATTACATGCTCGTCAGGGTTCGACTGTTGATTTAATTATGATAGCATCCAACGGTGTATATTTAGAGTACGTGAACATTCCTGATGTGGGTAATTTATGATAATTATATATCATTGTAGAATTGTAGATCAACGGTTGTGACCGTTTTATCAGGAAATAGTGGTTCAGGAGATGGGAGATTTTTAAAATGTAGGCCCCCTGATCAACCGTCTTTGCCGCCTTCTGTTAATTATGAGTTATTGAATTTTCCGGTTTGTCTTGTGTGCGTGTGCGTGTGCGTGTGCGTGTGCGTGCGTGTGTGTGCGTTCTCACCTACTTGTCACTCAAAAATAAAAGCTAAGTTATTGTTGTTAGAATCCAGACATTGTGCTTTTTAAGAAATAATTTAAAATAAAAAAATTTATTCACATATTTCTTTGATAATTAGTGGGTAAATTACATCAGAGGTACTTCACATTTTGAGAAATTATACTAGAGGTATCTCATGTTTCAAAGATCATATCAGAAGTATTTGACGTTTTGAGAAATTATATCGGAAGTATCAGACGTTTAAAAAATATTACATTTGGGGTACCTTCTATTTTTATACTTCTAAATTTACCCTTGTTTAGCATAACTTTTTTGGTTCCCTTAAGTTCACGCTCTCACCATCCTGGTGTCGCAATGACTCATCGCTTGGATTCTCATTTACTCATCGTTGTCTTAATTGGCCACACCCTCTCCTACCCCTATCCTCTCCTGTGATTCTTCCTCACCGGCGATTGTTCATCACCAAGTCACAGATCTCGACTATGGTACACACCTCCGGTGAAAACTCTATACCCCAACTTACTACTTTTCCAACAGGTGTACCGATGATCAGACACCAAATAAAGGTAGTTCAACAAGAAACGGTCAGTCCATAAAAATTTGAGGTAAATCTAATGGTTATCTTGAAGGATGCCAACGTTAGATAGGGTTAATGTTGAAAATATGAAACGAGATACCTCTGGTATGATTTTTGAAACGTGAGATTCTGACATGATTTCTCAAAACTTCAAGTACCTCTAGTATAAATTACTCATAATTAGTTTACTACACTAAACTACCCTATGTCTTTTAGACTTACAATCCATTAATGATATTAACTTTAATTTTGATAAACAAAAATATCCTTCTTCTTCTTTCAATCCCTCTCTTGGTATTGTCCGTCGTCTTCATCGTCTGCAATATTCTTGGTTAATTAAGTTTCCAGTTTACTAAAAGTTCCATTTAGTTTGTCTTGTATGTAGTGTTTTCTTTTTTCTTTTTTATTTTTTTTTGATAGAAGTATGTGTAGTGTCTTCTCACCAACTTAGCCACCCAAAAATAAAAGCAAGTTATTGCTGTTAGAGAATCCACACGCCGTGTTACACGGAATATAATATAAAATAAATATATTGTTACAAATACAACAACAATAAAACCTTATCCCAATTAAATAAGATTGACTACATTGATTTTTGTCTTCTGTTAAATTATTTAATGCATATTGTTAAAAGTAGCTATTTAATGCATATTGTTGAAGTACCTATCATCCCTCCCCCACAATAATTTCCAAGCATTCTCTTGGCGTTCACATCATACCTTCACTAAATAATAGATACAATGACCAGAAACGACATGATCATTTCAAACCTCTTGCGAAGAAAGTGCAGGAAAACATTACCAGTCAGGGTTTCTATTTGAATTCAAGAGTCTAGTTCCAGACTTTCTGTTGACCACTGCAATTCAATTTGGCCTAGTCATAAAAAGGCAAAGAGTTCTCCCGGCTCACACTCACCACCACCACCACTCTTCCTTTTGTCTACTTTCTGTTTTTCTTTCTACTTGAGTATGGAATTGACCTGGATCAAAACCAATCAAATCGACCACAATTTCTAAACCAGTCAATGCCTCTTTCGTGGGCTTCCACTCACATTCAAGTAAACTGCAAGTCTTCAAAGCTTTTTAGCCATTGAAGAGAACCTTCCAACAATATGCTCCACAAAAAGCCAGAAAACAAATGCCATTGAAATACCATGTTCAAGGTTGTTTATTTGTTGAAGTTTTTACTGGAAAATGGTGGACATGGCATGGTTCAATGCATTATGCGCTGTTTGTTTCATGAAAAATAAGTGGTGTTTTCAACCCACCAAACCTTGAAAATTCAGGGTTTAAATTCTCTTTCTGTCATAAAAGAGGCTTCAGCTGTGATCCAACGGTTGGAGAAACTGAACAATAGGAGGGGAACTTTTTTCTTAAACTCGCAACTTTGAAGCTCCCATCACTAATTTGAAATCATATAATTGAAAGTGATGAAAGTGTTGTCGATAGAATCCGTTCAGCTTCTCCGATTTTGCCACGTAGATGAAACACCTACACAACAGGAAGATGGGCGGGATATATCTAGGGGTCACTCCAATGCTAAAGTTAGAGATTTCCAGGGACACGCAGTATGGAGCTCTTCGTGGAACACTAGAGCTCCTTAAAAATGGGGGTTCCTTGAGATACTGGAGCCACCACTATCTTTCCTCTTTCTCCGATGAAGTGAGATTTTAGAACCATAGAGAGAGTAGGATGTAAGAGGATTAATACCTAGTTAGGGTGTTTGTTCTTATGACATGAAAATTCTGGATCCCCCTCCAATTGAAATCCTTTGGTTATATATAAGTCTCTGAGGAAGTGTTTCAGACAAGCCTCTCCACACCTACTACCATCTCAATCATCAGCCTCCTAGGAAACAGTAGGTTTGAGAGGTTATGACCCCTTAGGGCGGTTCTAGGACATCTTGTCAGCTGGTTACCCCCCTTGATCTTCTTCGACCCCCTTCTAGTCCACGTCCTCCATACTTTTTAATGCTTGTCTTTGTCCTTACACTTTTATCGAGTGTAGGTCATGTTTTTCGCTCATTCGGTCCATAATATAGTGATCTAGCCAGTCAAATCGACCTACTTGGTATTTATGATTGGTGTCAATATTTATGAGTATTAATGGCGGTTCATTAAATGCCCAGCTACCACCATCAATCGGTCTCATCATGTCTGGATCACCCTAGGGTCAAACACGAATTCCTTTCTCGAACATCTTTTATTCTCATTCCTCGCACCTTAGATGTACGGCACATATCTTTTTCTCGAGGATCATTTTAAATTCTCCATTGACGATCAGATTTGTATCCCTTATTATTTTCCCCCAAGAGAAAGTTTACTAGAATACCATGAAACTTTAATATTTGTAGGATACTAAGTGACATCCCATTGAAACTATAATAAGATGATAAGTACATGGATCACCGTAGTGAGTCCACTTCCTCTCCCCTCAAGAAAATTCCTACTGTTAGGTTCCATGCGCAACACCATAGAATCTCACCCTCCCACTTAAAAGGGTGTTTTAGATAATACCAAAACCAAGGGGGGAACACGTACATTTCATATCTCTTAACCTATAGAAATCCTCTCCCCCCTGAGTTTGGACAGGAGAGTTGACGGCCTGAATGGATGACCGCCACCCAGCTCTCGGGTGAATTCGAGCCCCTCCATCTGATCTGACACCCTAGCCGACAAGCGAAGCCGACAAAGGTGTCGGCTCAGATGGAGGGCTCGAATTCGCCTGAGAACCAGGTGGCGGCCATCCATCCGAGCCACCAACTCTCCTACCCAAACTCAGACGAGAGAGGATGTGGATCCTCTGTTGACACGGAATCGAACAGCAGGAATTTTCCTTCTGCCCATTTTATAGAGAAATTTTTTTTCCCACCCCACGCGGATACTCTCCTCATTCTCCATCACCATTCATGAGATGTGAGACCCACTGGAAATGGATGATGAATTTTAGTGTCTGCAGAGGCCTCGTTTTCAATCGAAGTTTGTTCTCAAAATCAGATCTATATGGAGTTTGCCTTGTATCCTCGGTGGGATTATGACAAGATGAATTTTATTATATGCATCACTGCACAAGTATCATGTAAAGAGGTAAACTTTTTTAAGGAGAAACATTAACATTCTTTAGTAGTAAAGGAATCCATTGAAGCAGCAACTACATGATAACTCCATCCAACTCCCCCGGCCCTAAGATAAAGCAGAGTTTAAATCTGTAAAAATCATTGGGGATAGACAGATCTTTGGATTTGTCTAAGCTGTTTTGCAACATCCATCATTATGGGTCGTCTCCACTCTAATTCTGAAGAACATTTCACAGAAAGCTCTAGAACTTGTTGCAATTGGAGCAGCTCCACACCTCCCTCTTGTAAGATAGCTGGTGTCACAATCTCACCAACTCGCTTACTCTCAGCAACAGCCCTCAGATCATCTAATCTTGAAAATTCAAGTGTCCTTTCCCCAGTTAAAAGCTCAAACAGAATCATTCCAAAGCTAAAAACATCACTTTTCTCTGTGAAACGCCCCGTTGTGATGGATTCCGGTGCTATGTAACCGATCGTCCCTCGCACTTCATCTTCGACATGTTCTTTTCCAGCCGGAATCGATATTGAGACCCCGAAATCCGCCAATTTTGTAACAAAGTTGTGGTCCAATAAAATATTTCTTGATTTGATGTTCCTATGTATGATGGGTCTAGCAGTGGCTGTATGAAGATATGTAACTGCGTCTGCAGCAGAAATAGCAATCTTTAGTCTGCTTGCCCATGGCAACAAGGGATGGGTTCTTGATGAAGGGTTGTTCCCTTCTATCAAAACATGAGAAGATAGATCTCCATTTCCAGCAAACTCGAATACTGGTGTCGGGATATCAGTCTCTAAGCAGTAGCCCAAGAGCTTCAACATGTTCTTGTGGTTGTTCATCTGGGAAGCGACGACAATCTCGTTAATGGACCATTTGATGTTCTGCGCATCCTCATGATACTTCTTGATCAAAACAGATCGATCTTCAATGGTTCCTTTGTACAAGTTAAAAAGTGCCTCTTCATGGAAGATCTGTTGAAGATCGTAGTTATTGGTGGCCCTCTGAAGTTGATGCTTGGAGAAATGCCGGAATGGGTTAGATTTGCCATCACAAGAAGTTATCAACTCTTCCAGTAAGCGACCTCCGTTATTCACAAACAATCTCTCCTCTCTTGATTTTCTTGTTTCACTTGCAGGTTCTTTTTCTTTTCCTGTTCTTCTTGACCTCATGCTTCAATGATTGTTCTGCTATGGATCATGAAATTCAAATCAAGATAAAAGGGTCATATTAAAACCAAATAGGAGGATAAACAAATTCAAGAAACAAAGGAAAAAATTTTACATTTGTGAAGATGAGAATCGAATTGTAAATCCACCTGCGTAAGAACTGTTGAAACTACGAGCAAGTAAGGTAAAGCAATGTCATGGGAAACAAGGTTCCCTTTTCGTGGTTATTAGAGAGCAAAGAATGTTAGGTAAGAAAAGAAAAAAAAATTAAAGAATCTATTTTTTCCAGAAAAAATTTCAACTGTTAGATCGCGGCTGGAGTCCCTCCAACAACAGGAGATGATCCAAACGCGAAGAGAAGGCTCCAATAATAATAATAGTATGAGATTTCTATAAACTAAAAAATAATAAATAAAAATAACTTTGTTTTGATTTTATCCATTTGCCTTTGGTTCTGCAATATTAAAAAAAAACCCTTACAGTTGGTTTTAGAAATGGGATGGCCTATCATGAGATTAAAGGCAGCATCAGCTCAACAATAAGGTTGTTCTGTTACAACCTAGTAGTGGTGGGTTTCAATCAGTAAACATTTTCTCCGTGCAAATCGAGGGTAATGATGATGCAAGATGTCGATGATAATCTGATAAAGTAAGAGGAAAAGTTCTCCAAGTGAGTTAGCAAATATCACTAATTTATAAGCTCCCACACCTATCCACTAGTGGGAATGATACATCAGCCTCCACATAGCTTACAATGGCGTTCTTTTAGAGGAAGTCTTTTTAAGTAATCACCTGAAAATCATATTCTCCATCAGAACCTGTCTTCTTGTCTCGTTAGGGAGAAGAAAATCCTTTGAGAAATGTATCCACTAAAATGTTTCCGGCGGAAAAGGTTGAACATAACCATGGTTTTAAGTATTGATATTGTCGATATCAATACAATTCCAGATACCTTAACTTTTGTAATACCTTTTAATTTAGTATCGACAACATGTCACTCAGAGTGACCAATGAATTAAAAACCATGAACATTACTAGGGAGAAAATGAGAATGGCCTTGCCATGTGCAACACGTTTAAGGGCATACATCCCTAGCATAATCAGTTGGGGGAGCATGCATTATGTAGATTGATTGAACACATTGTATTTATGAGTTCCAATGGTCTCAACATGAATTTACAGTAAGAGAAAAAAACAAGAAAACAGAATATGAGAAGGGCCTTCTCAGTTCTCACAATACCATGAGACGAGACAGGATAACCTTTTATATAACTTCACAATATTCATTACAGGTAAGGTAAGTGTACAGGAGAGAGAAATAAAGAAAAATAATAATAATAAAAAAACTAATAGACTTAACATAACCATTAACCAACTAGTGTAAATAGACTTCAGTGGCACTACGTGTGGTTCCTTTTAAATCTGAGCCGTAGTGCCACTATCTGCTCCATTGTGGGTCTGACCCTTGGATTCTTTGCTGTACATTCCAAAGCCAAAAGTAATACCAATGTTACTTCTTTCTTGAGCATTGGATCCCTGAATTCTTTCAACAGGGTTGGATCTGCAATGTCTTCTATGGTTTTACTGTTGTTCCAGATGGAGCGAACCCAACTCACAAAGTCTATGTCCTCCGGAAGGGAAGGATCAGAAGGTTTCTTTCTGGTTATCAGCTCCAACAAAACTACACCATAACTGTACACGTCTGTTTCCTTTCGCTTCACCATGGAAAAGGCCGTCTCTATTATAAGACCCAAACAGATTAGGAATTTATCAACTTATAAGGCAAATGGTAACATCGGCTGCAGCCATATACTGGCATTTTTTATTGGAATTTCAAACAGTGCAAAGTCACAACTTCAAACTGTGTTATGCCCAATTAATTGAGGTCTGAGCCCCACATAGGAATGCAGGGGCTCAACGTTGACCTTAGATTTCTACCCAAAAATAAAAATAACAAATAAAAAAACATTGACCTTAGAAAACAAATTTCAACTTAACTCTTTTAAATTGGTTTAAAAAAAAATCAAAAAAATCTCACTCATTGTGAATTGCTCCGGCAAGATCCAAACCCCTCATTGGAATGGAAACCCTGCGTCAACTTTTGAACCTAGTGACAGTTTTCAGAAAATCTGATCATCACCTTTTGATCCCAGATTGGCACCTCTCGCTGGTCTGTTAATGGTTCTCTCTCACTCAAAATAGGTGCTCCCTCCCTGATTTCCCCTTTGCATAAACTTTTTTTCCCTAAAAAAGTTAAACTTGACTAGAAGTTTTTGGTTGATAGAACTATCACAATTACACTTGTGGAAGGGACACTAGGAAGACAGCATCATGTACCTGATCAACAAGCAGAAGCCGTGGGTAATGCTTCAGGTCAAGCCATTAAACCATTGGCACCCAAATCAGCCCATTCAAACCCCAACCCCAACCACCTCTTTCTCTCTCTCTCTTTTTTTTTTTTTTCTCTCCTGTAGCAGCTCTACAGCCTCTGTTTTACTCATTATCCTTCTACTTGGAACCCTAAACATGGAAGTAGACTCTGTTACCAATTACCAAGTATCCAACTAGGAAACTGTCTATGAGAACCCTAAGATCAACTATCTAGAGGAACCCGACAATGGATTGAAGTCCAGGGCCTCATGGAAACAAAAGTTACTGAAAGGAAGGCAACGAAGTAGGGGATTACCATGTGGTGTAAGTGCATTTGGGGTATTTAACCATTATGATCATAATTGAGGATTTAATTCTCCAAATTACAGGGTTTCCATTCTTCCAGTACTAAAAGCCAGTCAGTGACGGAGTATAGACATATAGGCTAGAACCACCTGAGGGAATGCTTCTTCATTGTTTCTTAGAAGCTTCTTTTGTGGCTATCTGCTGGACCAATTGAGAAGCTAGAAAGCTTCAGTTATATGATAAACTTCCTGAACCTGAATATTTTGAAGTAAGCAGCTACCACGACACTCCAGCCACCAAGTGGAGTTGATAACCCTCTTATGGTTAAAGCTTTAGATGGTTGTGTTAGTAACATCCCTTGGGATGTAAATGATTTTTTTTTTTTTTTTTTAATGTCAGTTTTCATTTTTCATAATCGTAAAGGTGGAGCTTAGGATTATGTTTTGTACAATCCTAATAGATGATTAATTTGTGCAAATAGTGAACGGAAACAGAACTACTACTCGGCCAAAGAGGCTGAGATGCTTGCACTATAAAGAAAGTAATAAAAAACATGATGGTCTGTCAGATGGGGTCTATGGAGTATGGATGAGACCAAGGTAGGATACTAGGATAGGATATTAGCCCAGTTTGGATTAGCTGGGACATACTTTCTGAGTTCTATGCTACATCTTATTGCTACCTTTGCTTTTAGTAGGTAGCAAGAGTTTCGTTGCACTGAATACCTCCCCCTTGGGTGATGGATTTGGTTTTTCTTTCGTTGCACTGAATACCTCCCCCTTGGGTGATGGATTTGGTTTTTCTACCAGCTAAAAATAAGAGAAATTACTTAAAAAGGATGTATATTGCTCCTTCCATGTTCTACAGAAATATGAGACACTGTAGTCATTCCCTTATTTCATAGGTTTGACAAGAACTATATATCTGAAACAAGAGACCAAAAACAGCTTGAATTGATGCAAGTAATGAGAAAAGCATGAGGTTTAATGAGTTACCGAAACTTCATTATACCTTAAATAGAGGGGAATTGGCAGAATAGGATTCCTATATCAAACTCCCAAGTAATTGGAAACTTGGAATAAACTTCCTTGAGTTTGAGTAACAAAATGAGAATAACTAATTGGCAATTACATTAAATGCATACCTGGCGCAATATATCCGTAGGTGCCGACCCCCACCACAGAAGATAGCATGGAAACGTAAGGCAGATTGACGAGATGAGCAAGGCCAAAATCAGCTAGCCGAGGTTCCATGTTAACATCCAAAAGTATGTTCTTTGGTTTAATATCTCCATGCACGATAGCAGGAACACAATCATAGTGGAGATAAGCTAATGCTTGGGCAGTACCAAGTGCTATTCTATAACGCAGATTCCACTGGAGATCTAGTGCAGGAGTAACCTCCTCATGCAGAGCATTGTGAAGGCTTCCATTCTTCACGAACTCATAGAAGATCAACCCATAGTCCTTTCTTAATGTGAAACCATAACATTTCACCAAGTTCCGATGCTTGATCTTTCCAATGGTCCGAATCTCATTAACCATGCCTTTATGTGCCACCTGGCCTTCACACACAATCTTCTTCACAGCCAATGTCCCCCAATTATCCAAATCAGATGCTTTGTAAATGGTACCTTGGGCTCCTCTGCCAATGATATACCTTTCATTCAGATTATCAGTAGCGTTCAACACTTTATTCATTAGAGTGTCTGTATCATTAAGGAAAATTGGTCTAACGGCTTCTCTGACAAAAAATATTGCTTTTCTAGACCCAAGAAGCACAAACTTAACCCACAGAAGAAGTAGAGCAATAAAAAATAGTGACACAAGAGCTATCACTGAAAATACCAGTCTTGCATGTCCCGGTCTCTCATGGCGTTTTTTATATTCATATTGACATGCACTTAAATTGGTGTCCCTATAATTGCAACGTGTGCTGTCTTCAGGATAACAATGAGTACATAGACCAGGATTTCCCAAGAAAGAAGTAAGAGAATACCTCATCAATTCCCATGGAACTTGACCAACAAAAAGATTATATGAAACATTTAACTCAGATAACGAGTCGAGCCCCTCAAGTGGTTCCAAACTTCCAGTAAGGTTGTTGTGAGAAATATCCAATCTTTGTAGCATACCCAAAGCGAGCAATTCTGAAGGGATTTGTCCTGTCAACCTATTACAACTAAGATTCATACCATATTTTAGGTTCCTCAAATTTACAATTGATAGAGGAATACTACCTTCCAGAAAATTCCCCCCAAGATGTATCTCTAGAAGGCCTTCGAAATTGGATGAGAAATCTGGAATTTTCCCTGTGAAGCGATTTTCATTCAGCATCAAAGAGGATAATTGAGATAAAGCACTCAAATTTGATGGAATTGACCCATTCAATGAGTTGAAGCCCACATCCAATATATATAATTTGTTGCAGTTTGAGATTTCTGGAGGCAATGGGCCATGCAAATTATTGGAGGACAAATTCAAAACCTGCAGCTCCTTTAGGTTTCCTAGCTCGTGTGGTATAGGCCCAACAAGTTGATTCTTGGACAAATCAATCCATGCAAGATTGGTACAGTTCCCCAATCTTGAAGGCATTGTTCCATCTATCTTATTTCCACTAATGTCAATGAATAATAGGGTTATGTTCTGATCAAAATTTGGGAAAGAGCCTGAAAGGTTATTGTGTTTAAGAGTCAATCTTGACAAGGTTGGACAACTTCCAACATCTGATGGTATCCCGCCATGAAGTAGATTTTGACCTATGTCCAAAAACACCAACCGTTTACCAGAGCAGAGATTTGGTGGGATCTCACCAGAAAGCTGATTGTCACTCAAGTCCAAATGCTCTAAACTGCTGTTGATCCCCAACCCTTGGGGTACAACTCCAGAAAAGTGGTTCCCGGATAAAGAAATGTTTCTAAGTTGCCAGAGCTCAGTCATCTCCAAAGGTAATTCCCCAGACAAATTGTTGTCGTGAACAGCTAGAATCTCGAGTGTTGTAATCTTCCAAACGCCTCTTGGAATCTCTCCGGTTAAATGATTGGAAAACAACAGAAGCTCCTTTAAATTATTCAACATCCCCAATTCGCCTGGAATTTCTCCAGCAAAAGCATTCCTGGAAAGGTCTAAATCTTCAACTAGTTGACAATTTGATAACTCACTTGGAATTGAACCAGAAAGACTGTTGTTACTGAAATCAATTTTCTTCAGGTATTTCAACCGGCCGATCTCCTGTCCTAGTGTCCCAGATGTCCCCAGACTTGACAAGTTCAAAGAGTCGACATTCTGTTTCTGATCACATCGTACTCCATGCCAGAAACAGGGTGTGGAATGAGATGAATCCCAGCTAGACTGAATTGAAGCAGGTACAGAAAGATTTTTAAGAAGCAGAAGCAAGGTTTTTCCATCAGAGCTCAAAGCATAGACATTAACCGTATTAACATATAGAAACAATAACGCCCAACATAAAGCACGCAGGGTTTTGCTTGAAAGAAACTGCATTTCCAGGATAAATTAGAGAAGGGGGCGTACCTGAATCACACAACTGATGATAATGGTCAAAAGCCTGAACTCACTTTGAAACCAGGAAATGAAAACAGGAGGTTGTTTAAGTTTGAAGACGAAATCTATGAAATCAGGCACGTAAAACAACACAGATATTGATATACACTTTCAAAAATTCTCAACTTTCCTACGCTTCCAACATTTCCAAGAAAATTCGTGGAGATTACGTGCCCGTTCCTTCGTTGTTTGTGGTCATAATCTTACAGTTAAACAACCTTTCGTTCTTTCCTCTCCGTTTCTAGGAAGATGAACATTTCAAGACAAGAGCTTTCATGAAGCAGGGTTCCAATTCGCTCGGATTACATCACTGCTTCATTCTTTCTTTATTGGTATAGCATTGTAGTTCACACCCGACTTTGACTTCTTGTGGGTTCAGCGACTAGCTAAGAATCAGCATCAAGAAAGTCACCCTCATATATCCTTTCGTTCTTTCTCCTCCTCTGCTTCTAGGAAGCTCAACATTTCATGGCAATCATTATACCTTTTTTGTCTTTCTGATTCTCTTATTTTACATAGGAAAATTACGCCGACCTTCCTGTACAATTCGCTAAATACATGCACTATCCCGAGTTTTCATTTATTTCCCCCAACGGGATTGAAAGAAATCTTCTCCATCTTGGGTATCCAATGGAAACATGATTGCTGACCCCTCGTGCGCAACACGTAGGGTTTGATCATAGTTATTTAATTCTCTGAATTATTTGTGAATTATTCTTTTGAATCAAATAATACGAATAATTCTTTCGAATTCAAATTATATTTAATGATTTTATAAAATTCTCGCATTTTTTGTCTAGAAATAAATATCACGAATAATTCTTTCATATCCGAATTATACCGAATAATTCTTATGTTTAAAAAAACTATTAATATCCTAATGGATGACTTAATGTCTTAACTACTATTCTCAAACAAGGTTTTCTATTCTTTCATATCCGAATCATACCGAATAATTCTTATACTTAAAAAAACTATTAATATCTTAATGGAGGACTTAATGTCTTAACTACTATTCTCAAACAAAGTTTTATATATATATATATATATATATATATATATATATATATATATATATATATATATATATATATATATATATATATATATATATATATAATATCATAACTATTTGCATCTTTTTCAATATAAGACTAATTATAAGTTTAAAAATCACGTTATAATATAAAACAGATCATTAAATTTATTTTTTATTTTTTTTCAATGTGAGATTAAATATGAGTATGAAAATCAAATCATAATATAAAATAAATCATTAATTTCATTCGACAATATGGAATTAAATATGAGTATAAAAATCATACCATAATACAAAGTAAATCATCACTTTTGTGTGCTTTTCCAATCGGGATTAAATATGAATCTAAAAATAAATATTATAATAACTATGAGGAAGTAATTAACAAACATGAAAAAGAGAGGAATTTCATAAGGATAATTAGATGAATTTATGAAAATGTTTGATTTTATAAACATGAGCTTCACTAGATTAGCATTGCAATCATAATAAAATCTAATGATCCACATTATATATTGTAATGAAATCTAACAAATCCACCATTATACACACATGCCCATCTATTATGTATTATTTTGTTATTTATAAATTAAATATTATTCTAATGTTACTTATATATTATGCAGGTGTAATAATGGATTGATAGGACCATCAAATATTAAAAATTAATATCTGAATTTTTTGTTCGAATTTTTTTTAGACAAAAGAATAATCCCTGAACCGAACCGAATTCGAATTTTATTTTTAAGTCTGCTTTTTTGACCGCATCTTTGACCGAATTCTTAAATTATCAAAGCAACTCCTTCCGAATACTTCCCGAATCCGAATTAAATAACTATGGGCTTGATTGAATTCAAGTTATCCAGCCAGTTGACGAGCCCTCTTTCCATCTCTCGCCTTGTCAACTGGATGGAAGGCTCAGATTTCGCCGACCCCCACGTGTAGCGCATCAGGGGTTGACAATTGTGTCTCCATCCGACCCAAGGATGGAGTGGATTTATTTCCCACTCAACGACTGTAAACAAGGATCCACATCCTCTCCTCCCAAGGTTTGGGAGGAGAGGGGCGGCCCCGTTAGATGGCTGACATATGGGGCTCAGATTCATCCGAGCCCTCCATCCGAGCTGACAAGCTCAGCCAACAACGGAGTGTCGCCTATCAATTCAAATTCACCTGAACCCCAGGTGTTGGACATCTGACGGCCGCCACCTCTCCTCTCAAACCTCTGGGAGAAAGAGGATTTGCATACCTATAAACAAAGGATAAAGTGATTTGATGAATTGACCCTTCCAGTACTCATCTCTCTTCTTTTCCATAGAGTCTCTGCTTTTTTTCTCTTCCTCTCTTCTCTCTCTGCTCTGTACTGTAGATTAGTTTGAGAATACTTCATCTGCATGCATCTTTTTTGAGATCTCAGTGTTCATATGTAATGAGTCCCACATTAGATATAGGTCCCAAACCATATCAAAGGTGATAGAATCCTACGGACAGTACAATGTACTTGCATGAGATCCCAACTCAATTAATTTAAGGTTTTTGGAGCTGGCACAAGAGTTTTTTCGTTAGATTCCAACCAATCGGAATTTTGGCGACGAAGAAGATCATGTAGAAACCTTTGGCGGATCAAAATAATCGCCAAGTGAGGTGCCAATTACTAACCCTTTTATAGTTTAATACTGATCAAGAGAATAAATGGTGTAACGATTATGAAGATGACAATCTGATAATGTAAGAGGAAAAGTTCTCCAAGTGGGTTAGCAAATATCACTAAAATAATCTCACACCTATTGGGAGTGATACATCAGCCCTCCACATGGCTTTCAATGGTGTTGGCTGATGTGGCACAGGTAGCCACGTCAGCAGAGGTATATGCGTGAGTGGATGAGGCAGGGGATGTGATCTCAATTCAACATACGAGACGTCCATCTCTTTTGTATGCTGCTGGGAGAAAGAGACGAGAGATCAAAGAACAACATTTTGACTGGAGTGTTCGTTGAGGATCCAGTCTCTCAAGTTGAAATCCAACGGCTAGAGTCAATCTAGTGGGCATATCAATACATTGATAATCACCTGACAATCCCAAAAATTTCAAAACCTGTTTTCTTGTCTCTTAGGGATAAGGGTGTCAACGGGCAGGTCCGGTCCAATGACGGGCCAGTCCGGTCTGGTGTCGGACTGGACTGAAACGGTGTTGGGCTTTACAAGCCCAACCCAAAACATGTCCATTAAAGGTTTGGGGGCTGGGCTGGACACAACCACTAACGGGCCGGTCTGATGTTGGTTTATTATTGGTCTGGCCTTATCACGCTGATTTCGGGCTAGATCGGTCCGGACAGGGCTTACCGGGCTTATCGGGCCTTTTGATTTCATGAAACAAATTTATTTAATTCTGTTTTCAATAGTCTAAATATTGGATTAAAAGGAACTCCACCAATCATTTCACATGCAAACCATTTTATTTGAAGTTAATTCTTTTATGCACATAAGGATTTTAAAGAAACTAAAAGTGAAAGAGTAAAGCAAAATTAATATTGCAACAGTGTAACTACTGTTTGTAAACTGCATTAGAGAAAATCAGAAAATAATGCTTCTCATGAAGCACATACCTCAATTAGTTGAAGTTAATTCCTAGATCAATTTTCATTCTTGGTCCTGCCATGGAACTCTTTAATAGATTAGATACAGACCATTGAAAACCAAATCATAGCAACTTAGCAACTAAAATACCAAACCCATATCATAAGTTTCCCTTAAGGCATCATAAAGACAACATCTGACCATTTAAGTTAACAATGGTACATTGTACATATAAGGACATAAAGTTAACATAGCTTCCCAAACGCCATTGAAGCTCCAAAATGGTAGAGAAGATTATCATGAAGGGTGAAAAGAAAAGATACAATTAGCACCACCATCCAAGCCAAAGATCCATGAGCCTTGCAGAAGGGTAAAAAAAATGTGTTAATTCAATTTGAATTGAAAGGATACAAACTCATATCAATAAGGAATGAAGAATTAGCTCGTATACATAGAAGATTAGAATCTACTGAACACCAATATGGTAATGCTGCTCAGCACAATTCAAAGTAGACTAACAACTTAATTATGACATGTTAGCAGCTACTCATTCTCAAATGTGAAGTTAACTAATACTTCCACCATGTAAGAATCCAGTTTTTCTCATAAGAACAGATGATGAAGATGTGGAAACTGTGACCCAGATCCTGATCATTCATATTTCTCATATTTAGATAAAAAAACACTTAGGTCTAATGATTGTAACCACTCAACTGGGAGGAAAAAGAAATGATTTACTAATGGGAAGGCTATTCGGCAAAACAGAAAATATTATGTCTTTTTAGCTAATACGAAAGTTTACCCAATAATCACAAGATTAAACACATTGAGATTTAACAAAAAATTCCTGAAAATCAACAAACCAGTTGTAGTGTAATAGCTCACAGGAGGAAAGGATTCGGGGGACAATATCCCAGGGTTTTGGTGAAATTAACCCTAGGATATTAACCTGTTGATTTTGCAATATGAGGAAATGCTTTTGAGCTTAAATTTACCAGTTGAATAAAAAATATGCCACCAAAAAATATGTAGTAGATAGATCCAACAAGGGGAAGTGGGGAATAGACTTACAGAATATATCTCTTAGAAAAAAGGGGAATTGAGTTAAGAAATTGTAAACTATCTATCTCAGCAGTTTACTCTGGATATAAAGTTCTCCTTCAATGTCTTCTTACTCCTTTTGTTCCATTCACTTTTCATTCTGATCTGCTCCATCTGGAACTAAAGAATCAGAAGCAAGCGGGATAAAAAAAAAATTGAGAGACTGAAAATCGTGAATCGCTTACAGAAACTAAAAACTGATGCTGAACTTGCTCACAACAACCCCAAAATTGAGCAAATACCAGATATAGTACATACGAGGGAAAGGTTATGAGAGATGAATACACAACAAACCCCCCAAAATTAGATGGATTCTAAGATGTGTGATGCATGAAAAAGAGGCACAGAGATCTCATAATGATCCCTCTTGCGAAAGTAAGAAATTTAACCCCAAGTCTGAGTTGACTAAAGATTGACTTCCTTGGTTGAGGGAAAGAGGAACGCAGGAGAAATCTATGATACGGATAGAGTATTGCATGTGAGAAGTTCTCTCTCTCTCTCTCTCTCTCTCTCTCTCTCTCTCTTCTTTTATGGGTGGGGGTGGGGGGGGGGCGGGGGCAGGGGTTGCGGTGGTGGTGTTATACGTGCATTTTAGATACATGAACGAGACTAATCACAAAGGAAACTGGAAAAATGAAAGAAAGGAGAAAAATAGGGGCAAATCAAACCTTCAATTTGAAGGATGAGGGGAATAATGGGCAGAGGAGTGTACCTGTTCATTGTCATCAACTACAGAAACCTGGTTTGGTCTCTATTGAGAAATGTAGGTATGCTTCAGAAACTCATATGTAAATTCCCAATTCTCTGACAGCAGATACTTCTTAAGTCGAGAGGGAGTGAGAGTCAACAGAAAGGGACTAAGAGCACTGAGCAGAGAGGGAGTGAGAGTGAGCAGAGAAGGAGTGAGAGTAGAGTCGGGAGAAGGAGTGTGAGTAGAGTCAGGAGGGAGTGAGAGTGAGCAGACAGGGAGTGGGAGTGAGCAGGGAAGGAGTGAGAGCAGAGCAGGGAAGGAGTGAGTTCTTCATCCACGTTGTAACCCTATTTCTGTCTTACAATATATCATATAGATTTCTTTTATGTTATTTATATCATTAAGTGTGGTCTGTTACGTATTATAGAAAAATATTATGTCGTAGATTCTGAATATTTGAGCCAGTGTGGGTATTTAACACCATTTAAAGGGGATCGATATCATCTACGTGATTATAGGAGCATTGGGTGAGAACCTAGAACTGTCAAAGAGTTGTTCAATCACAGACATTCTTCACTGTGTAATGTAATTGAAAGATCATTTGGAGTGTTGAAGGCACGTTTCGACATATTGAAAGCAATGCCATCATATTCTCTGAGAATTCAAACTTATATTGTCATAGCATATTGTTCTCTGCATAATTTTATTAAGGATGAACAAATTATCGATCGAAAATTTGTCAGGCTAAATGGAGAAGATGTTCTGGATGATCATCAGGAAGAGGAGAATATTCTGTTAGGAAATGATAATGTTCAGAATGGGATGAGAATTTGACTGGTACTGCACATGAGATGAATATCAATAGGAGAGACATTGCCAACCATTTGACTAGGGACAATGGGTTACCACAGATTTGAGTTTATAGTTTTGATACATGTGACTATGAACACTTATTTAATTATGCAATGTATTACAAAAATTTATCATTGACTTGATATTTTTAATTAATCCTTGTTAGATGTTTTCTTTAATTTCATATTGAGAGATAGGTTAATGCATATTTAATCAAAATTGACAATTTTAATTTTGTTTCTCAATCACAGAAATATATGGTTGGTTGTGATATCCCAATGTGTGAGTGGCAAGGGGAGAATGATATTGCAAACATCTCGCGCCCAAAAAAATCTGGGCCGTAAGTTTTACAGTTGTCCGATCAAGGAAGACCATGAAAAATCTTTTATTTGGGTGATCAATACAAAGGGACTGTAGGGTTTAAACATCAGTCCGCTCAACCATGTTGTGCGAGTGAGGGAAGTCAGCATATACGAAGTGAGGGAAGTGACCATATACGAGGTGAGGGAAGTCAACATTTTCGAAGTGACGGAAATCAACATATACGACATGAAGTTATTCTACACCAATCCATGTTATATCCGATATATGGCATAGTTATATTCGGAGCCATATGGTTGTTGATTCTGACATGTTATGTTGTTTATATAGCAACCATTAAATACTACAAGGATGATTGTTAATTTTTTAATATGTAACCCTTTATAATTTGGAAGACCATGGAACAGAAGTAGGAGTAATAGTTTTTGTAATTAAACTTGTTCTGAATTCAGATCACAGATTTTTTGTTATCAAACACGCTTTTACTCTATATTTGCTCTGAAATGGTTTCAAAACAAGATTTACCAAACATGCTTCTGTTCTAAAGACGTTCTGGAGACCATGTCAAAATTACGTTATCAAACATGTTTCTACCCCCAAATACTCCTGAATCCATTTGAAGCAGAAGTAAAAATTTAGACCGGAAGTAAGAATCCCAAAGTTGAAGTTTTATCAAACAGCCCTTTAACAACTAACCAACCAATGTAAATAGACTTCAGTGCACTAACTATATCCAGTTTCTACCGAATCAGAACTTTTTTTCGCAGTATCAAACGTCGAAACAAGGGACCCCAAAGCTGCAGTTCCCGAAGCAGCAGCTAAAGCCTCATTCGTACCTGTGTGGATCCTTTTATATCTGAGAAGTAGTGCCACTACCTCCTCCATTGTGGGTCTAACCCTTCGATTCCTTGCTGTTCATTCCAAAGCCAAAAATAATACCATTGTTGCTTCTTTCTCGATCGTTGGATCCCTGAATTCTCTCACCAGGGTTGGATCTACAATCTCCTCTATGGTTTTAGTGTTATTCCAGATGGAGCGAACCCAACTCACAAAGTCTATGTCCTCCGGAAGGGAAGGATCAGAAGGCTTCTTTCTGGATGTCAGCTCTAGCAAAACTACTCCAAAACTGTAAACGTCTGTTTCCTTTCGCTTCACCATGGAAAAGGTCGTCTCTGTTATAAGACCCAAACAGATTAAGAATTTATCAACTTATAAGGCGAATGGTATAATATCAACTACAGCCATACTGGCATTTCTTAAGGGTGTCAAAAATGGGCCCGGCCCAGTAGCACGGACCAAACCGGTCCGAAATAACCCGAACCCAGCCCGGACCGAACCTTAATGGACAGGTTTCGGTCTCGGCTTGTAAAGCTCGACACTGTTTTAGCCGAGACCAAAACTAGACCGGACCGGCCCGTTAAGAAGCCCGAACTAGCCCGAACACCGGTAAAGTTCATCCGGGCCCAATTTCTTAATTTTTATGGTTTTAAATTTTGATGAATTATATTATATTGTTATAGTTCACTTCTTGATCCGAAAGATTATATGAATCTATAGTTGAAAAAAGTATGTTAATTGTTACAATTTATTGAATTACATACATATAGAAGGAATGATGCTAATTTTATAGATAGAAATAATAAAATAAGCAATATATCTTATATATAAAATTGGTCCGATAAGCTTGATAAGCCCGGTCCGGACCGAATCAGCCCGAAATCACCTCAATAAGCCCAACCCGATAACAAACCAACACCGGACCAGCCCATTAGTTATTGTGTCCAGCGCAGCCCAACCCAGCCCGAACTCTTAATGGACATGTTTTGGGCTGGGCTTATAAAACCCGACACCGATTTAACCCGGACCGAAACCGGACCGGACCGGCCCGTTGACACCCTTGCTATTTCTTATTGGCTTTGTTTGGTTGCAAGGGGAATTGAAGGGAAGTGAAATTTTTATACTTTAAATGAAAACTTTTGTAGTGGTAACACAATATGATTGTATAAGATGTAAAATTTATTTTACTTTTCTTACCATATTTAGTGATGATACTTATAAAATGTAAAATTTATTTTCTTTTTTAAATGGGAAGAATTTGGATACAAAATGAAGTGTAAATTAATAACTAAATGTGAAATAATTTGGAATTAGTAATTAGATGGTAATGTGATAGCATGTGTTGTAATTATTAAAAAAAATTTCATTTAAAGTATAAAAATTTCACTTCCCTTTCCTTCAATTCCCCTTGCAACCAAACAAAGCCATTGGAATAGTGCAAAGTAACAACTTCAAACTGTGTTATGCACAATTAATTGAGGTACGACAATGGACAAGGCACCCTCATAGGAATGCAAGGGCTCAACATTGACCTTAGATTTCTACTGTAACAATAACACAAAGAAATAAACAAGAACTTGCAAACCAGAAAATTGAGAGATGGAAGAAGAAGAAGAAGAAGAAGAAGGAGATTTCGGTTATAGCCCATTGTTGTAATCGAAGTGTGTAAAGCTCTCCTCTCCACAAGCTCTTTGTATTTAGGGAAATAATAAGGGGTCTATTACAAGAAAAACTCTAAAAGTAGAAGAGCCAAACAAAGAAGAAAATAAACCAAAGTGGGAACTAAATAAAACAAAATAAGGGAAGTAAATCAACTCGATATCGCTAGCAGCGATAGTACCGCCAGTGATATCGACCAGCTCGATATCGTAACACTACCAAAAAAAATAAAAAATTTAACCACAAAAAAAAATAGATTTCAACATTACTCTTACAAATTGGTTTTCAAAATAAAAAATAAAAAAAAATAATATACATAGTCCAGATTGCACCCTCCTTTACTCATAGTTAGCTGCTCGAACCCGTCATAGGAATGTAAACCCTTTTGTCAACTTTTGAACCTAGTGACAGTTTTCAGAAAATTTGATCGCCAGCTTTTGATCCCAGATTGAGAAGTCTCGTTGGTCTGTTGACGGTGCTCTCTCTCACTCAAAAATAGGTGCTCCCTCCCTGTTTTCCCATTGCAAAAAAAAATTCCCTAAAAAAGTTTAAACTTGAATTAGAAGTTTTTGGTTGATAGAGTGAGCTATCACAATTACAGTTGTGGAAGAGACCCAAGGAAAGGAAGACAGCATATCATGTACATTTCAAGGCAATCATTATACTTTTCTCTTTCCCGATTCGCCGACATTACTGTACACTTCGCTAAATACAATGCATTATCCCGACTTTTCACATATTACATTCAACTACTGTAAACAAAGGATAAAGTGATTTGACCAATTTACCTTTCCACTCGTTTCCCCTCCTTATACACCGAAGAGAGGAGACTCCATCAATGTTTTCCACAACAGACACTTGGGGTCAAAGAGTCTCGGTCTGGTCATTGATTTCCCAAGGAAAGGAGTTCCAATTTGAAGATTTTAACTCAAGAATAAAATAGTAGCTCAACATAAAATTCCAAGAAGGGCATGCCATTAATGTGTCCAAACTAAAAACCAAATCCAGCATGAGCAGTTTTTCAAGTGTGGAAGAACAGCCACGGGGAGTTGCATTCAAAGCTTGGCCTAACTAACTTTGAAGTAAAACATGACAGAACTTGATTAAAATTTCAAAGCTTGGCTTACTTGGCTTTTAAAGCAAACATGAGCAGAATTTTACAATGCCATATAGGCTTGCATTTCAAGAATAAGCACCAAAACATTTTTCTCTTGGCAGCTTTTAATTTAGCTGTCTACATTAATATTTCTGGTGTAGATAGGCTTTGATTTGCTATAATATTTATTACACGTTTTGCTGAAAAAAAAAAAAATTGGTATAAAGATCAGAAGGGGGAGGGGGGGAATGTTTTACTAAAATGCAATACAAAAGGTTGAAAAACAACATCCATTTCAAAATTTGGGATAATGATTGCATCTTGATGATCAGTACTCTTGGTACCCATGGAGGACTCCATCCTCATCATACAGCTGGATTCTTTCCCTCAATCATGTTCAAATGTGTCAATTGGTCATGTAGAACCTATTAACCTTAAATGGCAGAGAAATATAAAATAAAATTTATACCGTAAGTATTCTATGGTGCAACAAATGCAGCCTTAGGGCATGAATGACTCCATGACAAAAGCATCGCAAGTGGAAAAATTGGGCAAGGAACCAAACCTTACGAAAGCTATGAAGAAGAAGTCTCTTTTCTCTGCTCATGTTATTTCTTTATGCATGGGCAACGCATTCAATAGAAAAAACAAGAACCTCAATCAATTTACCCCATAAAGCAGACATTTTTGCTAGTTAAAAATGGGAGCGAAAAACAAAGATGACCTGACACAGTTGCCTTAAAAGATGAATTCGGTTGAGCCCCACACGCTGTGCGCCTGCTTCACTTGTGGTAACAGAAGTTTTACCCAAGTCAAGTTATCAATTAAATGTCTCTGGTGGAAGGAAGCCCATATAGTCATACCTTGCTTGAGGAAAAATTTACCTGAACTTGAAAGTTATAGCACCAGCAGCCCCTCAACCCAATCTGGAAAGGAATAGCCGCTTAGAATTTCAGTTGTTATGCAAGAGAAATCCTGCATAGAAATCACAGAATCATACATTTCTGACATTCTTCAGTTCTCTATGTGGATGTTGATGGGACTGAACAGTGAATCATCATAATCAGATATGTGATAACCATATGAATGGACGGATGTTGGGTTGATGAATGTATTTGGACTCTAATGCTAGAAATCACCATGGAAATGAGAATTACAGATTGATGATATGATGGTTCAGATTGTCCATAGCTCAATAGTATGCCATGACATGACAAAATGAATAATGCATAATGGCGAGATGTCTCACAAAAGTATCATTCCTAATGTTGATGCACAACATGAACAAAAAAAAAGTCCCTGTATAAAATCCAAAAAACTATGGTTTCATGCACCATGTCTGCCCTATAAAACAAAACACAGATTCCCTATTCATTCAGGCTTCCTGGATGCCAGCAAATGCAATTCTTCAATATGTCATCACCCTTCATGTAACATGGGCCCATTGGCAGTGCATGATATCATCACGTGCACTCATTCACACAAGCAGAGATGCTAATGATGATTTAATGTAGTTTCATGCAATGGTAGCATGATGCATCCTATCATTTAGTAGCAGTAATTGTCCTGTTTTCTCTCTCTCATGAGGAGCATTAAAAGCAGAATACATCCCTTCCAGCTATTGGTAAGTCAGCACCGGAGGAGCACCATTCATTCCAGGGGCAGCAGGAATAGGGTTGATTGAATCCTTCCTTCTCCCGAACGGATTCTTTGAATATGTTTCCAAAGGTCAAGAAGAACACATGATAGTATAGTATCCCAAATCAAGAAAATGCAAAATCAACGTATATTTTGAGCAGCATCCTTGACTAAGATTAGTGTGACTGCCAATTCAATTGGTCCAGACACCCCGCATAGGATGACAGCTTGCTTCGCAGCAAAAGAAAGATGCTTTTGATAACCAGTACTATCCACAGAGAACCACCGGGGAGGGGGATAAAGACCTTGCTAATTTGAATGCTTCAAATGTGAAATAAACTGCAACTGAAGTGTCAATGGTAAATTCTACCCCTTTATTTAAAATCCAATTAATAGAAAGATGAAGTAAAATATGACAGGAAAAGACACTAAAGAAACATCACCAAGACTCAAAAAGATAAGATAAAAGAGATATCCTTTCAAAAAGCTTATGAAAATCAGAGTGGCTAATTTGGGAACCCTTTGTTCAGAAAATAAAAAATATAAAAAAAGTTGGGGCCATCCTTTATTTCAAAATCCATTAATCTGGAACAAAATGCAAAATGACAAATCAAAGAAAGGAAAACAATGATGAAATCAAGAAGTAAAAGGATATTGGATTCGCACGCCACCACGTCCAGAACTGGGAATTACAGCACCTTGCAAACTATGATGCACATTTGTTGCACTGTTCACATCCTATACAAGCAATCAAACAGGACTTGAGAAAATTTGATAATATAGAAAAAGGGAGATAAAAGAAGCACAAAGCATTTACATAAGACGGAAAACAGGTGGTGTTTTGTGTCATTAGTGTTTGTGTGCACACCGGGGGGGATTTTCCTGTTTCCCAGTATATTCTCTGCTGTCAATTGAGAGCCTTGGCTCCCTTCTAAGTGTGTGTAATATCTTTTTCAAGTTTTATAGAACAGTTACAGATAAGAACAATAAGAAAAGATGTTATGTTAGTTTTATTGGACATTTACTTGTGCTTCTATGCATCAATTGTATAACCCCACTTACTTCAAATTCAATAAAGCAAACGGTATTTCTTTCTTGCCTCAAAATCTTCATTTGCTTAAACCCAGGTTGACTGCATCACAGAAAAAGAACAAGATTCAGGCCTAGCCTTCAGAATAGAGAAAAGTCAAAACGAACTTGCTGAATTATGAAAGACGAAATTAACCTGCAAATCTTTGCAATCAAAGTTTAAAAGGGAAATCAATGAAGAAATCTAAATTACAAGGGTCTTTACTCTCTCACATTAGGCAAGGAAGAAAAGATACATACGTACTAAAAAGGTCCCTCAGTTCAGCCTCTATCACATTCTCTCCAAGATTGCCAATAAAGAGAGTATTGCAAGGAGGATTATCTTTCATGTTCTGCACAGAAAAGGGTGGAGTGGAGAAGGAAAAACAAATGAGATGCTTTTACCCATTTCCTGTCATGACAAAGTAATGCTTGACACAAATCTTATTTGCAGAAAGAAAGAAAAGGATAAAAATTTGATGTTAACCCACGCTGAAAGCAAATCAACAACAGAGCCTTATCCCAACTAAATGGGGTCAGCTAATGCCAAAACCAAATCAACAAGCAACAAAAATAACATTGATTTTCCTTCAGTCACCAGAACAATTCCTCTTTTTTAGAAGAAAATTTAACAAAGCAGAGATGAATGCTTCTTGTTAAAGTGCCCAACCCAAAAGCTTAAGCTATTAATTAGGTGGAGAGGCCTAACTGGTATATGAAGTCATCCAAGGTCCCATAGTTAATCAATGCGGGATCATTCCCAACTCTCCCTCTCACGTGCTGCCCCTTTTTTGGGTAGCAGTACAAGTGGCACGTGTGGCCCCTCTTTTTTGGGTGATAGTACATGGATATATACCATTAATGATGTGTCTAGTGCACTGACAGCATGTTGAAGTGTCCAACCCAAAAGGTTAAGCAATCATGTGGAGGACCCAACTGGTATATGAAGTCATCCAAGGTCCTACAATCAATATATGTAAGATCATTCCCAACACTTCCTTCTCAGCCTCTGAGCCTCATAGCTTTCTCAGTCCATGACAGACAAGTCCAGGAAAGCAACTCTTGTTGTTCTTTGATAACTTAACAGTATGAGAAGTGGCCTGAGAAGATTCTCACACTCCACCAGAGAGGGGCTGTGTCACAGATCCAAGTTGCATATCTTGCTATCTAAACCCGATATCATATTTTTAGCTGATGATCAGGATCCAAGTAATATCAGTTTCACTAGATCTAAAATGTATTGTTGACTTACCTTACCCCTTGTTTGGTTTTGATTAATTGTTTTGAGAGTTTTTTCCTTCTTTGGCATCAACCTTTGTTTAGGGCATAGTTGTCAAGGCGTCCCCTAGGTGGCAATGCCTTGGAAAATCGGGCGCCTTGGTTGCCTAGGCACCCCTTCAGGCCTCCAACATCTTGGTTCGCCTTGGCGCCTTGGCACCTTGACAACCACGGTTTAGTGTCCATGGCCTATCTTGGTGCCCTTTTCTTCTTTAATGAAATTTCTTTCTTATCAAGTAAAATTGCAAAAATTGCAAAAAGAAATTTCCACTTTCCTTTGAGAACAAAGTATAAGAATAAAGGCAATGTCACCTAGACAATTCAAATTATACCCCTTGGGTACACCACTTTGTGTAAACCCATGAGAATGCATGGAATCTTTGCAATCTCTGAGTTCTATCCTTTGCCATGTCCAAGTAAAATAGGATAAAGGGCTTGAGACTTATTGCACCACCATTTCTCAAAAAAAAGCAATAAAAATATGCTGCCTCATCATCTTCTTTTGTGCCTTTTGCATATATTATTTGGAATCCCAATCTTAAGGTTATTAGTTTTAAATGTCATAATGATTTCATATAAGCCATTATTGTTTTGATCTGGTAGTACAAAACATACCGAGTTCCATATTGTTAAGCCATTCTGTTTTAGTTTTGGACTTCAATTTGGATTGGTTTGGTTTTAGTTTCTTAATATACATGATTGTACCCATCGATTATCAGAGATTGAATGGAATCAAAATATTGAGTTGAGTCGAATTTTGCTGTGGTGTGCTACGGTGTGTCCTGCTGGCTGATCGTGTGGTTTTTTATTTCCTTCCCTGCAACTTGAATCCTCTTCAAAGGTAGCTTTCCCCCTTCATTCTTCTTCCTTCTACTGTTCTTCTTTATACCTTTACTGTTCCTTCTCCTTCCCTTCTACTTTCTCTTTCTGTTCTTCTGCTTTCTGTTTTATTGTTTCCTGTTCCTGAAACCAGCTATACGAACAGTCCAATGCAACAATCTCTCTCAATCCTTCTCTTTCATTCTCAGGTTTTGGGGTTAATACCTTGGCCCCAGGGCATTCAGATCCTAGAGTTTCATCCCCAATCAACGTTCCTCTAGAAAGAGCAAATCCCCGCTGAACCTGTAACTACCACCTGGTAGTATTTGCAGACTTCGGCGGCTCCTTCTCCCTGGGATCAATACAGGCTATTTATTGTGAACAATCAGCAGGTCTTCCAGATTCCAACATTCTCCAGAAGTTTCAGCCTGGTCGGAGCCCCAATTGATGAGCTCTCTCATCTGAACCCATTCGATTCTACCGCTTTTTCCCGTCATCGATTCTAAGGATGAAGAAGACCCTTATATCAGAAATTGCCCTTATGCCCCTATTTCTTAAAACCTGTTTTATTTTATCCCATTTTGTTCTAGGTACCAGAATCACCCTGAATTCTTTAAAGCTAATTCCTGAATTGTCCCCTATTCTGTTAGCTTACTCTTAAAAGCTTGAACTGACCCAGAAATTACAGTTTCACCAATCACCCTCTTATTTGAGCTTTTATTATATGGAGTGGGCCCAAAGTGATCCCAAAGCAGGGTTTTGCAACCAGTGACTGCATCAGTCTCAGTTTTCAAGAGGCAATGAAATTACAGGAAGTTCACCACATATGGAGATTTCTCCCATGGAAATGTGAATGCTTCACTTTCTAGGTGTGAATTCCCAGAAGCCTGAATGTGATTGCTCAGGATCTTTTTCTTCTTACACTTTTCTACCCACATATGCATTACATTTCCCTCTATTAATCAGGCTTGCTACCCTCACCCATAGTTGTCAAGGCGACAAGGCGATCCAAGGCGTTTGAGGCCATCCTGGGCGCCTAGGCGCCGCCTAGGCGTCGCCTAGCCGACCAAAGCGCCCAGGTATTTTTTATATTTTTAATATATTAATGCTATATTAATGTTTATATATATATGAGCATTTACATAAATAAACATTAAGACATAGCAATAATATAAGAAAAACAACAAAGAAACAAATAATTGAGTTAAGAGGCAACACGTATTTATGACTAACATTTACTTATTTCTAACAAATTGACGGAGTGTAACTCCTTTAATATATTCGGATTAAGCAATCTCAAATTCATTGCAAAGCTAGATAATCGGCTTTCCAACAAATCCAGATTGCTTGAACCGAAGTTATAATGAAGGAGTTACACCGGTCAAACCTGTTCAAGTCGCGATTCCGTTAAAAGTCGCTCGAATGTAAATTATTTTTTGGGCATCAAAGCAAGATATTATTTTGGCGCACTCTTGGTTTTTAGTGATACTTTACTATAATAAGATTTATGAAATTTTTATATTTGGAAAAAAGCCTAGCATTTTGAAATTGAAAATCGCCCCGCACCGAAAAATACGATTTTGTTCTTGAACCGAAGGGTTGACTTTTTATCCTTCGGAATTTGAATTTTAAATTATTTTTATTGGATTCAAATAGGGGTATTTGCTTATTTATGAATAATATCTTAAGTAAATGAAACATTTACTTAAATGATATTAGTCATAAATAAGTCCCGTCCGGTAAATGTTGTTCCCGTCTAGCCTAATAAATCCCGTGAAGCAAATTCGGAGATCAAAAGGAAAAAAACACACATAAGGCCCAAGGCCCCACACGGGCCCCCAAGGCGCCCAAGCGGCGCCTAGGCGACGCAGAGAGCCCGGGCGACCGCCGAGCAACATTCATAAGGGCCCAGGGCCCTAGAATCACGCGGACGCCGGCGCGCTCAGGAGCCTTGACAACTATGCCCTCACCCCAACCTACTAACATTATTGAATCCCTTTGCTGTTTTCTCCCAAATTCCACCGTAAACATCAATATCTTTTCCCCAAAAGCCGAACCCCAGTTTCCCCTTCCTAACCTTGCTATCCTAGTTCCTGGTTTCTTAATTTTAGTGCCAAAATTAAATGATCACATGAAGACCGACATCAAATGATTATTAATCAGTCGTCAATCCTCAAATTGAAACCAACCCACTTACTAAACAGTCAATCAGTCTCAGTCTTAACCAACCACCATTAGTTTCGCAAAACTAAAGTTATGCCACAAGGGTAAACATTTATCAGCTAAATGGTGCCAAGGTCAAGGATTCAACTCATTAAAATTGAAACAAGAAGACAACTTTTAAAAGTAATATACCTACGTCCCCGAGTAGGTTGACGATGATTTGACTGATTGGGTTTAGCAATTCAACCATCCAATTGGACAAGTCATTCATGGTCAACAGTCTTCAGTCAAAAACAAGTTGAGGAAGGTCTATCAAACACATTTTAATCACTGGTGACAGGTCAACCGGTTCAACCAGCTGGGCCGGGCAGGGTCTTAAAACAATGACATCAGTAAATGCTCCAGCCTAATTGTGACTAAATAAATTGCCAGAGAGAAAACGAGGCAAACCCTCCTCATTAGGTGTACAATGAAGAACATCCACAAGCTTTAAGAGAACATCAATTCACTATCAAGGAAATTGGCATCAATAATCCAATAAAATTTCATATACAAAATGCATGTCCAATAAAAGCGTCCAATTACATGTTATTATATAATACTAATCGTTATCTTCTCATAGTAGGTCCAGAAACACCAAGATAACAGCACATAAATAGATTTTACAGGATATATTCAGGGAAGAAAGAAACAGATTAGAGTGACAAACTATCATGAAACAGCATCCGCAAAAAGAAGCCATTACACAGGCAAAAATAATAATGGCACATTCTAATAAAAAGATAATGAAATAGTAACACATTTGGAATATTCTTATTTAAGGTACAAATATGGACAGCTTATCCACAGTCAAAGGGGATGGGCCAAGATTGATGATGAGATGAACATAAGTAAAATAAAAATAAGAACCAAAGTTAAATGTGACAAAAGACACAGATAGACACAGGTGATAAGCTGAACAACTTATATTACCTGAATAGGTGCATAACCATTAGGTGCCGGTAAAGGAGCAGGTGTAGCCATTGGGACTGGAGGAACTGCATATCCTCCATAAGGATCATATGGTGGAGGAGGGGGAGCCATATAGCTACATGAGTAAACAATGTTAACAAGAGGAATGTGAGTTAACCAAAAAAAATGCCTAAAATAGAAACAAAATACTGCCCTTTACTAAATATTTCAGATATAGTAATGTGAGCTGTAATATATTCTGTTCAGGTATTGCAGACATGGAGCTCTGACAAGACTAATCTCAACCACCCATCAGTTGTGGATGCTTATGGATTTGCCCATACAAAGTGGCACAATCCATGTCAGCCATTTACCCTTGCATGTATAGCACTCATCCACTATGAACCAAGCCCTTTATTTTATGATTCAAACAAAAGGCTCTCCTTTTCTACATGACAGGTGCCTATTAGGAAAAAACTGGTCACACAGAATGAAGTTGACATAAATAACCATTTTGGCCACTCTACCTAAGCCCCATTTGAAGGAAATAAATAAAAAAACAAATACAATCAGGTTTCAAAGGCTCTATTTCTATTAAAAAAAAAAAAGAGAGAGAGACTATGTCAAAACACGCATTGTACTTGGCCCAGCAAATGAAGTTTGAATGGAGAAGAATATATCTGAAAATAGATACCTTTGGGGTCCCCAAACAGTTGCTGGTGGTGGAGGATGAAAAGGAGATGGGCTTGGATAACCAGTGTGCGTATAGTCACCACCAGTTCGCAATCGCTTGCTTGGATCAAAAGAACTTGAATCCGCCACTACACCTACATATAAATGAGAACAAAATCATAACATTGATTTCAATTGCAAGTTGCATAGTGCATCCAGATAAATATATTGAACATGAAGCATGAACATACATTTGAAACAAATATTAAGCCTTCAATTCAATGTTGTTCAGTCTACAATACAACCACAGACAACATCTGATGCTCAAGTTCCTGATTTTATGTAAAACTGAAAGCATGGAATGCTCATCCTTCACTTTTACTCAACTTAAAAAGTCAAGGCAAACTGTAAATCAAGTTTTTGGAAAGTAAGAACCTCCTGCATGGACCATTATTGTTTTTCTTAAGTATACTGACAATTGATCACCCCCATTTCACAGGTGTTTCCCGTGCTGAATGCATGCTTGATATAATGACATGCCTTCAAACTGCCAAATCAACGTTGCAGTTGCTGATTCTGCCTTTTTACTTTTGAAGTTTGAGAGGAGCTATATTTGAAGAAATGGGGATGTGTGGATGTCAAGCACTTCTATAACTTTCTCCATAGCTGAAAAAGTACAAGGTTTAATAAAAAGGGCAAGAAACCTTGGGAGTTTTTGCCAATGCATTTGGTTAGGAGGATATATCTGGAATTTTGAAAACCATGCTGAGAACTAGTAATGTAGATCAAGAAAGGTTCCAGAATAAGTATTCACGCCAAAACAAACCCAAATCCAAGACTAATGGATTTAATAAGTAGCCTAAAGGGTTGGTTATAAGGGTCATGGGCTATTTTTACGTTTTCTAGTGCAATGGACCTATCTTGAAGGCTGATATGTAAGGGATAAGTACCCCATAAAAATATAACTATTTAGTTAGAAGTCTTGGTAATGTCAACATGTTAGTGGAACTAGTTTCATTGTTTGTAGAGTTAGTTGCATTGTTATCGGAGTAAGACCTTGAAAATGTAAAGTTCATTGAATATCTTGAAATCAATCCCAATGTAAGTCCTTAGAAATGTCCGAGTCATTAAATCTAGGAGAAAATCCCAATGAGGATCTAGAACCATCTCAACATCTCAATAAAAAAAGGTGCATGTAAGAATTCGGAAGAAGAATTTGAAGATGAAATTGGTTTATAGTGTGAAGTTGGGTAGGGTTGATCGAGGCTTAGGTGAGATGCGTAAGACATATCCTTTTATTTTGCTTTCATTGTAAAAAAAAAAAGTGTTGGAAAAGAGGGGGAAAAAATTATCTTGTCAACAATTCTGATTTTTGTCCCTATCTTTGTCGATCCATTGCAATTGATCTCCCACTAGTTCTTTACTGGTTCGAGATCGATTCTAGATTATTTGGTATCAAAGCTACAGGGATGCTTTCAAGCGCATCAACAGGACATTTATGAGCATTCCTTTCTGCATTCGTTAGAGTCAAATACTTTCAAGCCGGGGAGAACTTATATAAATCAAAAGAAGTTCCAATACAACTATTCACGTCAGAACAAGCCCAAATCCTAGTACAATGGGTTAAATAAGTAGCCTAATGGGTTATATGGATCATCGACTGGGAATGTAAGGAGCCTATTTATAAAGCTGATATATAATGGATAAGTGGCCCATAAGAATTTAACTAGTTGGTTAGAAGTCTTGGGAACGTCAGCTGTAGTGGTGTTAATTTCATTGTTAGTGGAGTTAGTTTTGTTGTTAGTAGAGTTAGTTTCATTGTTAGTGGAGAAAAACCTTAAAAATGTAAAGTTCGTTGAATATCTTCAAATCAATCCCAATGTAAGTCCTTGGAAAAGTACAGGATATTAAGTCTAGGTGGAAGTCTTGCCCCTCTAAATAAAGAGGGGTTTGTAAGCATTTGAAAAAATATATTGAAAATGGAATTGGTTTATACTATTCTACTGTGAGAAACAGAGTTGTAGTCAACAGTGTTGTCAAGGCGCTACCTAGGCGTCCTAGCACCTTGGAAATTAGGTCGCCTAAGCAAGCGCCTTGGTCCAGGGACCCTCCAACGCCTTGGGTCGCCTTGTCTCTGTAACAACCTTGGTAGTGACATGTTGCTCTCGTTGTGAAATTGGATTTCATCGATGAGATCCTGGTCAAGATTTAGGTGGGATGCCCAAGTCATATCTTTTTATTTTTCTTCTGTTGTATAAGAAATACAACTTTAAAAAAGGAAAAAATTGCGATTGAAAAGAGAAAAAAAATATATATATTGTTCTGGTTTATGTTCCTATCATTGTCGATCATGTTGCAATTGTGCTCCCACTGGTTCTTCCCTAGTTCGAGATCAATTCTGCAATAACCAGCTTACTATAGTAAAGTGAAAAAGAAAATATTTTTTTAGGTTTCTATGTGTAAAGAGTTCGATGGTGGGATCAGGAGACTGCACATTATTTTTGTGAAATATCCCATCTATCTTTTGTATAGCTTTTTGTTGTATTGTAAATTGCAATTGACATTTTTTTTTAACAATAACCACTTTGGTTTTTCACAAAAATTATTAAGACTTTAGAAGGAGTCCATTCAAACATGACCTCGTCTCTCAGAGTCATACTTCTTGCTTACTGAGTATGAGAGACATTATTCCAATAGTTACACAACCAAAACATAGCACTAGGGGCGGCAAAAAATTTAGGCAAGTCTGGGTCAACTGGTCAAGTCAGACAGTGAGTCTAAACTGTGGCTAGTTGTCAACCCAGTTTCAGCCAAGGACTTATGTTGCTGTCCAACCCGATAGGTCCAACCTATTTTCAGAAACCAACATATTCAATGAATATTCATGGCTAGTTGTTTAAACTAGGGTATTTGTTTAACCTAGATATAGACATGGACCTACATCAAGATCCAACCCATTTGGCATAGGCAATCCTAGCCCAACTTGTTCTTCCAGTACTGGCACATATCCATACAGAACGAAAAATAAAGCTGCAACCTTTCTTTGCTTTTCTCCCTTTTCCGGTGAGAGGTTTATAAGTTAAGAATTTTTATACCAATTCTAGCTGCTAGCAATGCAATACCTTTATTTTAACTGAAGAGGGAATGGTTGAGAGAATGAAAATGAACACATATAGAATCAAATAAAGGTTTCCAATACTTAAGCTGGATGACATGTAAGACACAATAGTGAGGCCAGGGTGGTCTGCGTTATTACAATGAGAAGCAAAAAATTGCCAAATCAAGATTTCTAGTCAGTAAACCCACCCCCCCCCCCCAACAATGAATGCATCTAATACATTTTCGAGTGCCTTGACAGCACATTGCTTTATTTATTTATTTGGGGGGGAGGGGGTGGAGGATTGCAATCAGCATTGATTGCTAATCATATGTTACTCGCTTTAAAATCATGCAGGAACTCCTAATCCATTGGAAACCACAGCAAGAATTGGCAAAGCACAAAAAACAGAACTTGACTATAAAGGCATCCAAGGTGATTTCTTCATGGCATACTGACTAAAAATGCAGTTGCATAACTGATAAGTACCAGAAGCATGTAAAACCAACATATCAGGCAGCTAGTTTATCTCGTGACTCAATAAAGGAGTTAAACATGCGTTCTAATATGATTGCATAAAGATATCTAAACGGGTAAAGAAACTTCGCTTCAGACTCTCCGCCAAATGTAACAATAATATTCATAGATACTGAATAATGTAAGACTAACCTCTTTTAATGAAAAGATTCTTCTTTGCCATCTCTGTGTGCAATACAGAGTTCGATTCGGCATCGAAAACCATTTCCTGAACAAACAAAACTCGATCCACTCATCCAAATAGATGATTACAAACGAAAGAAAGATAAATTTTGACCCCAAAAAAAAATATAAATAAATAAAAACCTGAAGTGCATCTTTGGCAGCCATTGCAGACTGAGCAGTAGAGAAGAGAGCGAACCCCATGGGCTGCTCTCCTTTGAAATTCACCTGCGAAGCCTCGTAACCCGGCAACCATCTCAAGAGATTTTGTAGTTCTCTCTCCTTCACATCTTCCGGAAGCCCAGATATGAAGATTGTTCGAACCTGTGAACAAACCAACAACGATGATTTCTATGACAAACCCATTCAATGAAGAAGAAGAAGCAAATGAGAAGACAGAGAGACGCGGATACCTCCTCGGTGGTGGTGGTGCGATTAGGGTTTTCGAGAGGGATGGGACGAGGGGGAGGAGCAGCAGCAGCAGCAGTATGAGGTGGAACCCATTGCAGAGGGTACGGATGAATGCCTGCACCCGCCATGGCTGTCAGATTCCCACTCTCCCCTCCAGCTATCGTTACATTAAGACCCGGAATAGACTGGCGATCCAGTGATTGGGCTACAACTTGAGCGCTTAGGTTAACCAGCCCAAGCCCAAACCCAAACCTAATTTCTTGTAACTCTTGTGGTTGTGGTCAAAATTCCCAGGACTGTGTTTGGTTGCAAAGAAAATAGAAGGGAAAAGAAGTGAAATTTTTTAACTTTAAAAATAAAAATACATACTTATTACATTGCTATGTAACTAACTCCAAATTCTTCCATATTTAGTTATTAACTTAGACTTCACTTTGCATTCAAATCGTTTGTATTTAAAAAGTAATATAAATTTTACATCTTATTACTATCATACTTTATATGTTAAGAAAATTAGATAGTTTATACAGTCATTTTGTATTATAACTATAAAAATTTTCTTTTTATGTTAAAAAATTTATCTTCCTTCCCTTCAATTCCCCTTGCAATCAAATACAACCCTAGGATAGAAAGACAGGCAGAAAAAATAAAAAAAAACATTTGGACCCTTACTCCCTTATCTTTTTGTTTGTACCCTGCGCTTGTCAGTCACATATATATAACTTTAGTGGATTGTAGCTATTGAAAAAAAAAAATACCTATCCTCCTCGGACAAGTAACAAACGGTGTTATATCACAATATAAGAGTCTTGCACTTTTCTCAATTGATGTATACAGAAACGGTGACAACGCATTGACATGAAAGTAACATGATCATTGGAACAACAAAGAGAAGATGTTAAAGAGATCAAACGGGGTTGAATCATACCATCAATCACTCTCCTTAAGACCTTGGTTCTCTTTTACAAATGCAACCAGGTTGAGTGAATTGGTTTCCCAAGATAAAGCAGTCCCTGTGGCTTAACTAGTTCACGTGCACTCACTAAATAGGCTCCGATAGAACACCTCCGGCTATGCTCAGTGTCAACAACAATAAAGAAAAATTCAACTTAGAAAAATAATGCTTGCATAGCACCACGGGAGAAGAGTGGAAGAGAGAGAGATTTGGAAATGTTAATGTTCAAATTTACCTTGGGCCTCTATTTAAATAAAACAACAAGTGCCTCACCAAAGATATAGCTCTTTGATGGGTTGCATCTAATGGATTTTAATAGCTAAGATCAAGCCTCTTTAAGAAGAACACGGATCTCATGGTTCAGATCACATCCTTCATTTCTTTGTGTGAAGACATGTTCCTATCCTTCAACAATTGTGTATGTTTTTATGTAAAGACATGTCTCTAGCCTTTGACGGTCTAGATCAAAGGTCGTTTCAAAGGAATGGAAAGATTCCAATTGTGCAGTTTTTTATTTTTTTTATTTTTTTATTTTTACGTGGGATTTGGTAAACTATAATATTCACCAAGGTTATTTCCCCAAATTATAATATATTGATTTTTATTTAGTAAACTATAATATTCACCAAGGTTATTTCCCGAAATTATAATATATTGATTTTTTTTTTGTTAATAATAACAAATATCATTCATTAAGGAATGAATGATTTAACCCAAATTTGGCAATTAAATCTGCAACCATTTTGGCCTTTTTCTTGGGTAAATATGTTGGCCATTTTGTTGATGTGCTTAAAAGAGACATATGAAAAGAAGCAACCAAGTAACAAACATCTTCAATCCGAGTGATAGCTTTGAAAGGAGGGTTTCTTTTATTTATGCTTTTGATAGTCTCATGGATGTAGATTCAATTTCAAGAGAATGAATGCCGGAATTGAAAGTGAGAAACATTCATCGTTGATTTTATTGAGGATGCAATCCAGTTTGTATATCATGCACAAGGATCCTCTGTTTGGTTGCCGCCTAGCAGTGAGGGGATCCAACGGTAGTATCAACATGTTCTGATACAACCCCAGCCGTTGGATCGCCTCATTATGTTAATACACGCAATGGAGGGCTGGGGCGGGGGGGAGATAATTTTTTACCATAAATAATGCATTTCTTGTTCCATGGGCCCCGTCACGGGCCGCTTTGGAAGGCCCATGTTGAGTTAACCTGATCCGAAAAATTGAAAGTGGAAGTAGAACGCCAGATCGTTCCATCTTATTTTCACTTACGAACACTTTGTTTCCTTTCGAAACGGCGAAATCGCAAAACCCTAAACCTTAAACTTTACTAGCATCACTGTCACTAATCAGCAGGAGAGACTAAGAGCTCGCGCGGTCTCTCAAATTTATAGGGTTTCCCATATCTTGAAAGTTTAGTGGAACGTGAGGAGAGACCAAAGTTCACAGCCATGGCGACCACCAGAGTTCAGAGGATCATGACCCAACCCATCGTAAGTAATACAAAGCCCCACCTCTCTGTTTCATTTGTGTTTCTTCTGGGTTTTTTTTTTTTTTTTTTTAAATTTTATAAATCTATTATCCTCTGTACCTTGATTATTTTCCTTTGCTGTGTGGGTTGACCGGGACGTGTACTTGTCGCCAGAATCTCATATTCAGATTTCTTCAAAGCGTAAGTTATACTGATATCCTTATTCGTTGATGGATTCATTGTTTCAGTTCTTAAAAATGTCCCAACTTATTGTTTCTTAAAAACTTATGTATTTTGTCGATTGTTTTCATGCAGAAAGCTCGTATCCAAATTTGGCTTTTTGAGCAGAAGGATTTGAGAATTGAAGGGCGTATCATTGTAAGCCGTTATATTTCTTCCTTTAAATTTTATTTGTAGGAAAACACAGCAAAAATATAATTTGAGGACTTAACCTTCTTCTAGATTTATGCAAATAGCTATATTACTTGTCATATAATTATGCAAAAACATCACACATATAAAATAATAAAATCGGTTAATGTACTCACAGTTTGAAAACTGATTAGGAAAACAGATGGGTTGAGTCGTGTCGAAAAAACAGTATTCTTAAGATTGTATTCACCCCTTATGGTGCACTAGGTTCTTGTGAATTAACATCCAAGATAAAATAGCCCCTTAAGGTCCTCCCAGTGATGTGTATACAAACAACCAGACCTATTTAGAAGAACCGACGGTTGAGATCAACAATCTTAAAAATGAATTGAGCTTGATGTCGTCTAAACAAAATATAAGAGAGAGAGAGAGAGAGAGAGAGAGAGAAAGGGAAGAACTACTAAATTCGTTCTGAATTCTGGATGGATTTGGCATAGGCAACGTTCTCTATTTATAAAGGACAGGTGCCTTTGTGCCTTTCCAAAGGGTTATGTCAAAGAGGTATATCCATAGGATGGACGGTTAGGCTGTGTTTGATCCAAGAGGCACTTGGATCAATGGTCCAGATTGAACCTCTTTATACGTATACCTTCTTACATATAAGTACTTGTACGAATGGGTAGGGATCATACGTATTCCTATATGTGTAGGTGTACTTTTACCCTTTAAAGAGTATAAGACACCTACCTTCCAAAAGGGTACACACATAGGGGTACATGTCCACATCCGCATCTACGTCTGCGTCTGCATCTAACCCGGCCTGGTCCGGCTCGGCTCAGACAACCTAGAGCCCCCAGACATCTCCCTCAAGAGGGAGACTTTCTTTTAAAGATTTTTCTTATAAACCTTTACTATCCTTTATCACTAAGCAATGTGGGACTAAAAATTCCCACTAGCTTAACTAACTCAAAAAGCCAAAATGTTTTCCCACAAAAAATGAAAATGAAATTTAAATTTAAAACAACAGTTACAACTTCTGACTTTTAAGGTGGTACACTCCTAGAGGAATAAGCTTGGAGCCCATGGCATAAGTCATGTCATGGAAACCCAACCTATGTGATAGGAGATCCCTAGAATTAGGTTCAACGGATAAAAACTAAGTCACTGAATGACTTGTTCAATATTGTCATTCATATGCTCATTTTGGTTAGATGGTAAGGTAGTACTCACCACAAAGAACGGAGGATGAATCACAAAGATTCTTAATCAAGACAACTATCCCATTGAAATGTGGGGGTGTCTTTACTGTGGTGCACACTATGGGCTGACTTAAGTGAATGTAGGAGGTGAGGCTGCCTCCGATGAGAGTTTTAAGAGCGAACTCTCTAAAGATTTATGAAACCAAGATAGGGACAAGATCAGATAAAGAAGTCCACCTTTTATGAAAGGAACTATTCAAGTGTCGCACTGTAAGGGATGGCTGTTGGGTCAGTTAGCTACACCAAGGAGGAAAGGTTCAAGGAGCGTTGCTTCACCCGTACTCTGTAGCCTAGCCCTTTAGACCTAGTGTAGATTTAAGTTGAAAGACATTTATAACGACGTCTTTTACATGTTCTTATGAGAATAACAGTCTGCTTCTAGTTTTATCAATCTTTTGAAACTTGTGGGAGAATTGTTGTTTTAAAAGTCAAACAAGTTAAAATTTTAAAAGATTTCAAAATCAAAATTAAAATTTTTCATTTTGGTGGGAAAATTTTTTGGCTTTATTTTGAGTTGGATAAGCTAGTGAGAATTTTTAGTCCCACATGGCTTAGCGATAAAGGAGAGTAGAGGTTATAAGTGAAGGGAGTCTCAATACGTTTTGAGCCCTTAAAAGGAAGTCTCCCTGCTGAGGGTGGTGTCCGAGGGTGCGCTGACAGCATAGTCCGGCGTCAGAGCCTCTAATGCCCCTTCGCAAGAAAGGAACGAGTCGGTTCCCCTTTCCGTCTTTCGGTAGCATAAAAGATGAAACTTGACAAATCACTAAAAGAGTGAGAAAAGGGGGCAACCGAACCGTACATTAGGCCATGTGCAACAAAGTACGGGGGATAGCACCGTACCCGTACCCTCTTCTAAATATTTTGCACATCTGGATCGGTGGAAACTCACTCGGTTTGCGCGTCAAAGATCGTCTCTGTCATTCAGTTCCTCCTGCTGCAACCTTTGCCTCTATCTCTACTTCTCGATCTCGAACTCAAACTGATGCCTAGCTGCCTGAATCTCTGCTTCCTTCTACTACCGGGGCTAGCCTTAGTTATGATTTGTATATCGATCCCTTGGTTGGAGGACGGATCTCGCTACATACTAAAAGGATTTTAATCGCCGCATTGGAACTACCTACCATGAACCTTCTACCCCGAAATCCCACCACTTAGAGTCCATAGGAGGTTGTGGATGGGAACTATCGGGGCAACACCCTACCAAACTACCAGGGGAAGGGGAAATCGCAAAGAGGTTTCTATTGAACCCGATTTTGGTATTTTCGGCTCACCGAATAACACCACTCGAGCTTTTAGACGGAAGGGTGGTCGAGATCAGCTCTGGACCCGTCGCCCACGATACACCACCCCTCATAGCCCGTAAGCAACAACATAAGCAAGTCCACCACAACGATGGTTCTTGCACGACAGGGGCTGGCCCAGGGATCACGACGAAATTTCAGGCCACTAGGAACAACTCTTTACCCCACCTAAGCGACCAAGGCTTCAATGAAAGTGGAGGGGATGGACTTGAACAACCGATTCGTGGTCAGGTGCCTCGGGCCCAAAGCTGAAGAAAGGTTCATCCGGCCATAGGAATTGATAACCGGGCTCTTCCCGGTGTGCGAGATCATATTCTTCTACTCCTGCTGATGCCCCAACTCCATTTCAAGCTGCCTCACTCGGTTCTTCTAGTTGTGCCGAGCTGCGGATGCGGATGTGGACACGTATCCCTACGTATGTACCCTTTTGGAAGGGAGGTGTCTTATACTCTTTGAGGGGTAGAGGTACACCCATACGTACAGGGATACGTTTGGTTCCCTACCCATTCGTATAAATATTTATACATAGGGAGGTATCCTACGTATAAAGAGGTTCAATCTGGACCATAGTTAGTTAAAACGGGAACGGAAAATAAAGAAATGAAACGGTACGGGTTTTAAACAGTAAAAAAAAAAGACGGTACGGTCAAAAAAAGGTCAGACATTTTAAGAACGGTAAAAAACGAAAACGGACGGTATGAGTTTTAAACGGATCAAAACTAATACAGTACGCCAAAAAAAAAACGACAATATACTTTCATAAATTAGGGAATGATAAATAAGAATTAGATATTGAAATTGATGCTCACAAGTAGATAACAATAAATAATTAAAGAAAAAAGAGGAGAGGATAATAGGAGGAGAGAAAGTATTTAAGGAAGGAAAAATAAATAATAAATAGATACTAATGAGAGAGAGAGAAGAGAAAGATAATGAATGGAGAGAGAAACAATTTAGTTAAGAAAAGAGAGAAGATCTTAAATTTCAAAACGTCATCATCATGTACATTTATCCCACATCGGTAATGAGATAAAAAATAGAGAATAAGGTGATCTATAAAAGGGGAAAGATGGGAGAGGTAAATGTTCAATAACTTCGTTGGGCAGCTGGGCAACTGGTCAGCCTGGTAGCCTGACTTTATAGTCTGACGGCTTGGTTTATAGTTAAAAGCATTATTTTTTAAAACCATTTGATTCCGTTTTTTTTTTTATTATAAAAAACGGATATGCGTTTCGAATGGTGAGCTTCCCGTGTGGCCTTTTTTGCCGTATCTTTCGAGACAATACGGCAATACGCGTTTTAAACATTTCAGTACGGCCGTACCGTACTGAAACGTTTAAAACGCGGTTTAACTAACAAAGATATGGACTGTTGATCCAAGTGCCTCTTGGATCAAACACATCTTGACTGTCCATCCTATGGACATGACCCTTTGGAAAGACACTTGTCCTCTATAAATAGAAGACATTCCCTTTGCCAAACCCATCCAGAATTCAGAACGAATTTATTAGTTCTCTCTCTCTCTCTCTCTCTCTCTCTCTTTCTCTTATATTTTGTTTAGACTACAGTCACGACATCGAGCCTAATTGGTTCTTAAGGCTGTTGATCTCAGCTGTCAGTTCTTCTGACAAGGTCCGCTTGTTTGTGTGTACATCACTGGGAGGGCCTTGAGGGGCTGTTTTATCTTGGAGGTTGATTCACAAGAACCTGTTGTACCACAGGGGGTGAATTCAATCTTAAGGAGAGTGTTTTTTTCAACACGACTCAGCCCATCTGTTTTCCTAATCCGTTTTCAAACTGTGAGTACATAAACTGATTTTATTATTTTATTATTTTATTATGTCTGATATTTTTGCATAATTATATGACAAGTAATAGTATTGTTTGCATAAATCCAGAAGAAGGTTAAGTCTCAAATTATAATTATTGCTGTGTTTTCCTACATTATTATTTTTTTCTGCGTATGGTTTTAGTTAAAGTCGGAATGCCTCAAAATTTTGGTTATTTTTCTATTGTTTATATATGGCTTAAGACTAATGAATTTATGTGGTTGCTATAGTGTTTGAGAAAAGCATTCATGATTTTGTGAGTAGGGTCTTAGCGATTTAACATTTTGAGTATCATGGTGTCTTTGCAAGCTTGATTAACGGCCTTGCCTTATTTTGCTTCCGCTTTTGGTACTTAATGCAGATTTTAGTTGCATCATTACAAATGAAAATAAAACAGTATCATGATATGATAACAAACTTGTGTTTTAGCTGCAAACTTACACCCAGTATTATGTAATACTTGAGATTTACCATAAATTTACTGATTACGGAAACTTACAGAACAAGCATTCTATTGGGGCTCTTGTACATTGTTGTGAGTAATTAACTTCGAGAGTAGAGTGGCAGAGTGGGATCTATAATTCTGTATACCTGTCCTAAATACTTGCTTAGTTATTTGAATTGAGTTGTGGCTATAATTCTGACCATTGGCAAATTTCCCTTGTAGTTTAGCCATGGAATATTGATTTTCCCTGACTATCCTATTGTTTCTTGACCTGGGGAAAAAGGTTAAGAATGAATGTTGATTGATCAGTCAATAATCACCATTGACTGATTAGTATGAATGAGACATGGAGACCAATAAGCTTGCGGACAAATTTTCTGTTGCTGATTTTAAATATAGGTTTTGTTCACTGTTGGATGATAAGCAATTTGTTCTCTTTTAATTCAGTAATGTACTCATGTTTTGGTTTTTTATTATCATTTGCTCACATTTTGATTTTTTTTGTCATTTGATATTTTTGTTTGGGTTTCACAGGGGTTTGATGAGTACATGAATTTGGTTTTGGAGGATGCTGAAGAAGTCCACATCAAGAAAAACAGCAGAAAGCCATTGGGTAGGGTTTGGAGTAATTGATAGCATTGTTTATGTTTTTTGCTTTGGTACTTTTTTCTGTACTGAAGAATTGCTTACCTCTGTTCAGGAAGGATTCTTCTTAAAGGAGACAACATCACTCTGATGATGAACACGTAAGTGAAACTGAATCTTTCTTTCTATTAATTCTTAATTTTTATTTATTTCTTTTTTCTTCAATCTTACCCTAGTTCACTGCTTATTTTAATATTACAGGGGGAAATGACATTCTGGAGAAATTGCCTTACAGTATCTTGTTTCTGTGTACCTCACCCTGTCCTGTTTCTACTCCTAAGGCTTTACTGTTTTCAACCTGAATTTCTCATGTAATATTGGAGGCCTATCACAAATTGTTATGGAGCTCATGTACCACCTGTTATAATCAGCGTCTAAAGGACTTGGTTCTATCATTTTTGTTGGTAAGAGAGGGGGGGGGGGTGAGTTGCTCATGATGACATTCCTCTATACATTTGTTATATGCTAATTAGGCCTGTTGTCTGGAATGTGAACTAAAACCAAATAACAATTTTCAGTTTTTTTCGCATAGCTTCTTGGTATGGTCAAGTAGGATTTGAAAGCCAGTTGTGTGGTTCAATTTCCTGCCCTCCCCTGCCGCCGCCCCCTCTTTTTCTTTTCTTTTTTTGTCTTTTTCTTCATAGGAATTATTGAGGCTCCTTTTGTTTCCATTTAAAATGGTTGAAAATGTAAAATTTTTTTAATTGTTTGTTTGTAGATACAATATGAAGAGATTGAAAAGTTAGTACAATTTGCTTCCGTGTAAAGTATCATTTGCATGGATAATTTTAGAAGGAAACAAGTGAATTATCTTTTGGCCTTGTGGTGCATGGTATAGGCAAGGCTTATAGGTTTTCTGTGATGAACATCCTATGGTATTGTTGCCCCATGATGTGTGCATTCAGATGTGTTGTTGATTACCTGGTTTTTTGAGTGAATGGTCACTGAATTTTGCTTGAATGGATAATTTTGAGATTTTCTGTAGTATGTTTGCGTTCTGGTGCGTGACTCCTTGCATGTCTTTACTTATATGAATGAAAGGAACTACGCTTTACTGCATATTATGGAAGCCTTGTTTCGTGCAAGAGATGGATCAATGTCAGATGTACCATTACTATGGTGAGGTAAATGTTATCTGCACTCCACAGAAATAGGAAAAGAAAAGGAGAGTGAGTGCCATTTCGACTGTGGTTTGAACTTGATCACAATGTCAGTTACTGCTGCGTAAATTCTATTCCTGAATGTTGGTGGGTGGAAGTTGCCTTTTAAAGGGTGAGAGCAAGGAAATGAAAGATGGAGAACTAATCCTTCTAAGGATTAAAGCCGTATATTATCTTTGCATATTTGTTTTTGGACATGATTTGGGCTATTGTTTTGACTGATTCTCCAGAGATTTATCAGACATTATAAATACAGATGAAAACCATCAGTAACCTGAGTAAGGGATAAAGGTTGGTCTTGAGGGTTAAGTTGCTGTCCCCTTAAATTAAGAGAGTTGAATGAACCTGTCAACAAGGATAGTCCTCTGGGAGATATAGGACAGAAGTGATGTGAGAATATTAAATCTGTAAAAAGGAAGTACATGCTACTGTCGTGGACTTCTCACATCCCAAGCTCCTCTTTCTCCTCTAACTGACTGGTTCTTGATTTTCCATGTCCTCCCATTTCCCTTCGCTAGCATGTAGATACCTCTCCCATTAAATTTTAAATTTTCTGAGGAGAACTGTGGAACAACTTATTTCAAAGGTACATAGGTATCACTATTAGAAATTGATTTAGGTGTCATATTGGATCCTGATATGTTTACGATACAAATCAAAGTGACCTAAATAGAGTTCCTTATAATTTGGAAGACAGTGATGTCATGTTGACATGTTATTCGTACGTCTTTCCACAACACATTTAAAAAGAAAAAGATCCTCTGTAGTGAGGCACCTGTATAGTGAGGATCCTATCCACTCAAAGTGGATCGACATGTATCTCGATGCACTTTGAGTGGTGGGATCTTCACTACAGAGGATCCCAATCCCATTTAAAATCCTAAGTTGTGCCTACTCCCTGAGCAATGGACTTTTGTGAACTTCGATTCTAATATTCTTATTATTAATTTTGCCCTGTGGCTATGGTCCTCATTGCCAATGATTGGATTTGTGTCTAGATAGCCTAGATTAGTAACTGATATATTGTTGGATGTATCTCGGAAGGTGGAATTTTGAACTGTCCTGATGTTGGATTGTGCCATCCTTCTCAGCTGATTTGGCTTTTAATTAAAATGTCTAGTGGACAGTGGACAAATCTGTTTTGATCGAGACTAACATCAGCTCAGGGAGACATTGGATCAAACGACTTGTGAATCGTGTAAGGTTCTGTTCAGCCATTATTCCCTGATAGGCATGATTAATGCAACATGTTGGTCTTGTCAACTCACAGGCTAGTAGGTTACAGTTCTCTCAAATATACTTGCTTATACTCAGTAAGTTTCAGGCTTTGCTTGAAAGATAATCACCTGGACTGATAAAGATTCTCTTATCTTATGAGTAAAACATTATCTGTGACTAGAAAGATGCTTTAATGACAATCTACCGGAAACAGAGAAGAAACAGCGCATAACTGTTCATGCAAAGAGTAGAGCAGCAGAAGAAAACCAGTATGCAACTGTCCTGTTTCGTGGACCGAGCATACCAAAACCAGGTTTGCTTATGTACCAAAAGGACTGTGTAAGGATATCTCTTTAACTGGAGGAACAGCTTAAGTTGCTTCACCAAGCCCTCTTTTATTCTTATTGCTCAAAACAACCGGCAACCAGTAACCATCTCTCAGGGAGCCTTGGGAGAACAGGAACTGTTTGAAGCTGAAACTATATGTACAGAACCCTATACATAGCTGGCATAATTTTAAGTACAAGATTGAGTACGTGTTTATTGGATTTATATGGATGGTGTTGGAACTGTGTGAGCTTTGATTAGACATCATGTGAACACTGTTTCAGCATTAGGATGGTCTGGGTTGATGATTATGTGGCATGCAAAAGATATCTTTAGGTGAATTATTCCTTATTTTGGTTGCTTAAAAGTCCTAAAATGTGGAATATAATTGAACTTTCTGATAATCGTGTACAGACCACATCTTTAAATCGTCAAAATAAATAAGTCGAGCCTTCCTGGTATCCTATAGTCATCAGATTTTGTCATTATGAGACCTATTCATGGGGTCCATTCTAGTGCCTGCGACATAAGCTTTCGTTGCTGGTTTTATCCCTTTAGTTGTGGGATTCTTGTCATGTTGACATGTGGAATTCCTATCTACTTTCATAAAAATAGTAACTATTAAGAGGAGGAGAGCATTCCATTTGATTCTGTCACATTAGACTAGAATCGATCTCTCTCTCCTCCCACATTCTTCTATCCTCTCTCTCTCTCTCTCTCTCGGTTCTCACTTGTACTGGCTCTGGTTATTTAGTTTTTGTTTCAATATCCAAAGTTCATGTCCGATTTCAATATCCAAAGTTCATGTCCGATGTCCCTGTATGGGGATATAGTCAACTACGAGAAACTTATAGTAATGGTAGATTCTTAATGCACATTGAAAAACCTAGGGAGAAGAGTGTTCATGATTCTACTAGATCATCCTTATATTCTTGAAGTTATCCTTCCAGAGTGTGAGTTAGGTAATCAAATACATGAAACCATACTATAGATTCACAAAGCATATTCTGATTTAACGGAGGATGTAAGGGTGAAACTGTTTTGACTGATCGATGCTTTAATCTTACAATGTTGTTCTGACTCGAATTTTTGACAATCATGTTTACACCAAACTTTTAAGTCTTCAACAGAGCCAGAATAAATATGTTGGCATAAGCATTAGATGGGCAGAGCCATGAGGATCCAGGTAGCTTCTTGATAATCCTGTTTAAGCCAGATCGTGTCCTTTCAACATAGCCAAAGTCCAGATTCTGGCACAGATTTAATTGAACATAATCATGAGAAAGTTGGTTTGGGGTAACAGTTATTATAGATTCTTATAATTCATAGAATAATATGAATGTCCAACTTTATCTTGGTCTCTTGATCAAGACTGTTATTGATTCTACTAGTTCATCCTTTTATCAAAAAGGTTATATTTCCAGAATGAAGGTGATGGAATCAAACAAGGAAAATTGTACTAAAAATTCACAAAGCATCTTGTGATTTAGCTAATGGGTTCCAACTGACTTCAGTGGCTTGGATATTCCGAAGAGTGAATTGAATGTCAAGGATGTCAAAATCAATTTGGATAGCTGGTGGATTCTGAAAGTAACTACACATGATCTCAGGAGGCAAAGGATAACAAGTTCAGACTACTGGTTGGACTGAATCAAAGCACTATGTTATGTTGTTTATCACACTTAAGTACCTGCTCACTTAGATTCCTCATCTACATTTGATATAATATAATCCAGTCATGAACTTCAATCTTTGGATTCTCTTTTGCAGAGTCTAATGCAGTTTTTCAGTATTAAGTCAGTCTTGGTTTTTAATTTTTTTTTCTTTTTCAAATTTCCGTTACCAAACAAAATGTTTCTTAAGCTTGGGAAACAAAGCAAATCATTTATGGCATTTAAAATTTAGCTAGCCTGTGATGTAGGCTAACCTAGGGTCTCTAGTTTAACCTATTCTAACACGACTAACTACACAAGGATTAAAGAAATAACTAACTAATGGGTAGGGACTGTTATGGGCAGTAACTCACATGGCAATGCTTATGAGACTAGTATCATGATAACCACAAGTAAAGAATAGTATAAAGCCAAGTAATATAATCAACTAAGCAATTATTAATTAGGTTTCATATCATGTTCATAATAAATCATAGGTTAAGAAGTACTAATGTGCAAAAGATTTCAAAACTCCTAAAACTAACAAGATTAAATGCCTAATGACTAGATAAACCTATGAATATGTAAAAACAAACAACTTTCCAATAATTAAAGAGATGAAATCCTAATAATAACATGCTAAATACGAAGGCGCAGCTGTAACGATGCTATCAAAATGGCTGTCCACGTTAATAAGCACTAATTCGGCATTCACTATAGCAGAAATTATGTAGATTAGAATCACAGCTCAACATGATGTACTAGAACAAAAAATAAATAACCCAACAACATTTTATCACTATGAGATGGTAAGGGAGGAAAGAGGCATGTAAAGCATTTTATCTCCCTCCTCCCATGTGTCTAGGTCGGTTCTGGGTTGCTTTTCACGCGCTCGCACCCGATCCGAGGCATGCTAGGCCGGTCGTGGCGTGGCGTACCGTGGCGCGGTGCGGGTGTGGGTGTGGGTCAGGGTTACTTTTCATGCGCTCGCACCTGAGCCAGCCGAGCCGAGCCATGCTGGCCCGGTCGTGGCGTGGTGCGGGTGTGGGTGTGGGTGTGAGTCAACTCAAGATATATTTTTTAGAGTTAGGTTATTTTTTTGTTTATGTTGGGTCGGATTCGGTTCATTCCGTGACCCAAACCAAACCAGATTCTTTAGTGAATAGATATGACTATTCAAAGGGACACACTCTTACCAAAGGAGTTTGATCTGAACGCTTGGATTAAGATCAATCAATCCAAGCCGTTAAGATCATAAGGACACATCCATTCAATGGAACAGATCCTTTGGGAAAAGGTACGTTCTCAATGGTCAGATTAGATTCAAATAATTCAAGCCGTTAGATCGTAGAGGTGCATCTGTTCAATAGAATAGATCCTTTGGTAAGGGGTGTGATCTAAACCATCAGATCAGGATCTGACAATCTGAGCCGTTGGAATGAAAGGACACACCTACATCTAAGGGTGCCAAGAAAGGGCATGTTTTACTCTATAAATAGGGTAGTAGGAGCCCTCTATTGGGTTCGAATTTTTTGATGAAATTAATGCTCTCTCTCTCCCTCAGTGATAACCAATATTATTTGTTGTCCCCCTGTCGATTTTATTTTGATTTATCATATATATCGTTTTTTTCCATCATTGACATCTGCATTTGCCTTAGCACCACCAATGCAAGTTTAATACAAGAAACTAAGAAACTGCTTTATCTTAGAGTCAGATTTGCATAAAAAACTCGATTGCACCATTGGGAATAAATTCTGTCTTCAGGACAATATCACTTGTGATACGACCTAGCTTCAAATACTTTATTTGTTGCAATGAAGTCTCATCATCGAAACAAATAATTTTTCAAATAAAGTATAACATTCAATTTTTACAACAATGCCCATCTTTAGACTTGGAATGCTTTGACAAATTTGTCTGGAGAAAAAACACCAGTTGATGTCATCCACAATGTGCCACTTGGTCGACAGCAACACAAAACATGATGTGTAGCAGTGAGATTACAGGGAGTGGGAACCACCATTTAGTGGGATCCTATAGTAAATTCAAAAGCTCAATCACTTGATTTGTACAATCTTCTTGTCAACTCAACATCACCAGGTTTTACCTAGAAAAAGCTTGTTTTGTGATTGGGGTAAGATTCTTTTGTTGTCTTGTATGCTGGGTTAGAGATTAGAAGATTGAGTTTGAATTCATTTTATTTTGCTTACAAATGGGCTCTGCCTTGCAGCTCATTCTCTTTTCCTTTTACCTTACTTGTGCTTGGACCCCTTCCATCTTGTTGCTTACACTCTGCTGTCTGGGCCTTCCTTGTGTGATAAGACCCAACTGTGCTCAAATGCCTCCTGTCACACTAGCACATTCTCTTTTTGTAATTATCTGTATAGAGTAGATCTGTTTGACATAGGACCAAATCTATCTGTCTCATCCTTCACCTTTCTAGTCTTTAGAATGGCCTAGGCACAAGTTGTTAGGGAACCATAGTGGCATACATAATCTCTCTCCCACACACTCTCTCTCTCTCTCTCTCTCTCTAATTTTCCATAAGGATAACAAGTCACTATTTTTTAGTCACTGAAATGTCATTCCGTTGGATATTTTAGATGTCCACCGTTGGATCATCCTCATTACTTAAGCAATGTACTTATTGGAAATTAGCAGCTGCCATCTTCATTAACCTAGTAGATCACAAATTAAACTGGAAAATAAGCTTGAAACAGCCACAAATTATCTGCAGAAGAACACAAATTAGTATGATATCTTGGAACCTTTATTTGTTGCAATGTCATTTGTGGGCCACCAAATACATTGAGACTGTCTATTCTTAATCAATGACATGTCACTTTTATCATGGATATGATTCATCTTTTGTAATCTTTGCTCTAAAGTATTATATTTTCCTTATACGCAACCTTTAATATTTTTTTTTTATGGTTCTATCTTTATGATATGTTTAACTATTTTTGGAAGCATAATTGGATCTTCAGCTAAAAAGTGGAAGTGATGCAAGAAACTGAATCAGATAAACAACCCTTTCTACTACATTTACAACACCATTAATCTATCTCTGTATATCAGGTGTTTGTAAGGAGACAACAGCTTGACCTATGCAATGAAATAGCTACTATAATGGAGAAAATGACTTTGATCCACCCAAATTGCTAAGCTTGTTCTGATTCAAATGACACAGCACCCTGGTGAGGAGGAAGACAGGGACTCTGAATCAAAAGGGTTACCTTAGCTTTGGGTAGGAAGGAGGAAGAGAGAGAGAGAGAGAGAGAGAGAGAGAGAGAGAGAGAGAGAGAGAGGTGATATACATAGATAGTGTGTGAATAAGTTTTGGTGCTCCTTTATCCCGAGGAAGCACGATTGAAAAGGTCCTTCCTATACGTCAGGGTCCCACTCTTACCCAAACAAGGAACAAGTGCTCTCTCTCTCTCTCTCTCTCTCTCTTGTGTAACTTTATTTTTGTGAGAAAAGATTCCCACATATGACCTCAACTCAATTTGATGTGTAACTTTATTTTTGTGAGAAAAGATTCCCACATATAACCTCAACTCAATTTGAGGCACCTTGCTTTCTTGTTAATTGTTATATTAGATTAGATTTGATTAGAGATACTAACCTCCATTAGTCTTATTGGAGTTATCACAGAATTCACTTAAGTGCTCCATTAGCCCCCCTAATCTGGTATTTTAATACCTCATCTTTCACTGTGAGATACAATCTTATTCCCTTGTTTAGGGCAGGGGTAATTGTTCTCCGCTCGACAGATTAGTATAATCTAATCTATGATAGTTTTCCAAAACGACCCAGATATCAACAAATCAATTTGGTTCAATCAATTGGTCATCATGGGAAGGATGACATTGTATCGATAGATCCAAATACCTAAAACCATGGTTTATACACAACCCATAACCCCAAGACCCGTATGCACCCTCAGATTAGATATCAAGAGAGTGTAATTATTGAGAAGAAAAGCAAAAGCAATGTGGTTTGTGACCCAAGAGCCGTCATAAAGAAATATGGTGGTGGTAACCCCACTTAATTGAGTAATTTAATATTTGAAAAGCCAAAATAAAAGAAACCCACATAGATTATATCTGAATCCATATCTACAACTATGGATTAAATTGATTAAAGTATTAGACATAAGAAGAAAAAGAAAAAAAGAAGATTATTCCCCTAAAAAAAAAAAAGAAAGAAAATGGTTGAATATTCTAAAGGAAACTAATTGGGGAGAAGAGAGAGACATTTGCTTACGCTATTTAATTAATTAGATTAGTGGGTTTGGGTGGGGTTTGGTTTTGAATCTTTTTGATTTTCATGTTTATATGTTTTGTCTACTCTAATTAATGTGATAAGGTTCTCCTTCCATCCGGAATTTAATATTATTACATGAGTGTGTTTTTGAGGTTGGATGGATGTATATATGTCCTCCCACAGACATAGACACGCTGCAAGGGAATATCCATCCCATTGTCCTTGGCGTATACCTTGGGTGAGTGGTGACGATAAAGACTTTAGTGGAGGTGAGTGTGGGTCCCACGTCTAATGACTTTTGTGTGCTCAGCTTACTGCAGAACCTCCCTACTAATTGCCAATGGCGTTTGCATTATAGATTGTGAGAGACAGAGAGTCAGTACTGGGCTGACGTGAATGTCCCCTAATGTTGTTTTGGGCTGGGCCCCCACCTATGTAGCGGTCTCTCTCATCATTAAAGCACCTGAGCCTTGCTTATTTATATTAGCAAGCCAAGCTGAGATTAGTAGAGAGCCTTATCCAGTTCTGTTGTTAAAATATTAAGTATTTTGTCTCAATAGAAGAAAGAAAAAAAAAAAAAACAATTGATAACCGATACTTTCATTTATTTAATACTTTCTCATTTAGTATCAGTCCGGTATTACTCTGTCGGTACCAATCTTGTATCGGTTCTCAAAGTAACCAATACACCCTTTGGTACCTTGAACTAAAATCATATTCTAATGGAAAGGTGTCAATAAATTTTTTTTATGCAAATCCATTAAAAGGTCACGTTTATTCATTCACAATGAGAAAAAAAATATAAAAATACAAGGGTTCGAAAACCATTTGAGTAGGGGGACTCAAAACCCCAATCCGGGAACCTAGAGACCATAAGTGTACGACGAATGAACTAAAATATAATTAGGTCTATTTACATATAGAAAAGAACAAGAAAAGAATTGGACTAACAATAATCGAATATCAAAGAAATTATTATCGTTACATCAATTGTCATATTGCCTTGTATTTTTTTTTTTAACTTTATTTTATCATAGAATATTGAGAATTATTTTTAATTTTACAAAAATATTTTTTCCATCATTTGAATCTCATTATTACTCACATATTGCAAGTAATGATCCAAAATGTCCTTTCCATCCAAATGCTAGAACCCATGGGTGGAGGGATTCTCTTTTCTGCATTTTACTGTTGCAAAAGCCATGCAACTCCATCTTGATAGGGAAAAGGGACCACCCAAATCCTCTTTCATTTCATTTCAAATGATTGGCCCTGTAGAGATCTGTCCCTGTAAGCAAGCTGCACAGGATCCTGGCTTTTGAGTTAGGATTCTAGAATCTAGACCTAACAGAACCCAATCACGAGATCTGAAAAGGAATCATTTAATATAATGGTCAACAGCCGCAAAACGACACCGGATAACGTGGAAATTCAAGAATCAAGACCGAATTCTACAGTTACGTGAAGGAGTAAGGACCATGGGATTCAAATATGACGTAACTGTACTGAATCACTGTACGGGGTTTTGTTTTAGAGACAATAACGGAAAATGACGTGGCTTACAACATGGCGGGTTTACGCCGAAATAGAAGAGCCGAGAGCCGAGAGCCGAGAGCCAGAGCCGTTTGAAAAAGCATGGAAAGAAAAGTAGAGTGACAGCTCAGAAGCCTCAGATTGCATGATGGAGAGGAGAGAGAGAACGGAAAATGCGGATACGTAGATTCCCAAAAAAACCCCTCACGACTCACGTCCACGTCAGTAATTAAGAAAGATAACGGAAGCTACGTGCCAGCGAAGATGGGGCCTTTCGAAACCGTTCTCTATTTTCAAAATCCCCGGTGACTCGGTGACCATGCCAGCTGTTTGGCCCTTCCCCTTCTTAAATGCATCTCAAACATTTGCCGTCAGATTAGTATATCTTTTTACCAAAAAAAGGAGATTAGCATATCTTTAGTAATAAAGAATTGCTATCCAAGATAAGATAAGGGACTAGACTCTAGACTAGATTTGGGAACTTGGGAGTACGAGATCCTCCTCCTAGTACGCTACAGACAAATTTGTACTTATTTGTTCTTGATGGACGTTTATGTGGATCAAGTAATGAAAGGATAACTCTTCCCGGTTCGACCAGAGTTTCTGGTCTGACCAGGCCGTAGATTTGGTTTTGGTTTACCTTTTTTTTTTTCCTTCGCAAAAAGTTAATCACACATTAGGAGAAAAGGCTTTCTACAATCAGTATTAGTTTCTTAGGAAAAGAAGAATCCCAGGAATCAGACCTAGGGTAATCTAGAGCCCATCTATCATACATTTCGTTTGTTTGGGAGGAAAAATTATCAAGTAAAATATGTTTAATAGTATTATAATTTATAAATTTTATTTCCTTTCTTCTATAAACAAAATTTTTTTACGTCAATTTTAATTGGAAATAAATAGAAATAAAAATAAACTAGAGAAAATAAATTTTCTTGAAAGGAAATCCTTGTATGTGAATGATTTACTTTGAATTATTTTCACCTACCTCTTAAAAGTGAACCTGAGTTTATTTGAGTTGGTGTGGTTTCCAAAAAAAAAAAAAAAAAAGGAACAAGAAGTGGTTTTTCAAGTAAAATTTGGATTTTATTAGTTCTATTTTAAAAAAATTTCTTCCCATAAGTCTATGGAGTCTTTTCTTAGGGTTTTTTTTTTAGGTAAATGAGTAATTTCTTAGGTTTGATTCGTTTGAAAACCTAAATTTATTGTACTCGCTAAATGATTAGACCTTGACTAGTTTGTTTTGTCATCACTAATGACTAAGGTTAATTATAATATCATTTAGTTACTATGATCAAGTAGGGTTAAAAAATGGCTAGTCAAAGAAGCTCCAATATTTGATAGTTCAATTGTAAGTGTCATGATCCCTTTTGATTTGTCTCTCATAACTATTTGAGTCCAATGGGGGGAGGGGTTAATTTGTGTTATTTTCCCTGTGAGGTAATCACTAAAAAGGGTAGTATAGGAGGAGAGCATTTGAAGTGGATAATAATGAACATAATGAGTAATTATTTTAAAAGTAACTATGATTTATCACGTTCCAAGAGATATTCGGATTGAAAAAAAAAAAGGAAGAGATTTTTTTCATCGTATGCAAAGAAAAACCGAACGATGAAAGAAAGAGAGAGGTTTTCTTACCAAAAAGACAGGGAGGATGGTAAATGAAGAATATTCTTTATTTTAATTTTCATTCCTTTTACTAATTATTTTAAATAAAATAAATTGTCTTTATTAATAGCCAATTTTAAAAATTAAGATCAATTTCTATGTAGGTTAGGAGAAGAAGACAACTTGATATCCACAACATAATAATATTTAAGTGATATTTTAAATATTTTTATTTATTTATTACTTATCTTGTGATAGAGGTTTTTTTTTTATTTTTTTTTATTAAAATATCTTGTGATAGAGGTTATTAATTATGAACTGCGAGATCAAGTATTTATTGTCATAGATTAGGATTTATAGAATGTTTTATGTTAATAAAAAGGTGTAAAGAACCAAGTGACATCAAACTTGTTAGGCCTTGTTTGAATAGGGTTCCAATTTCAGGATTTAGGAGATATCTAATGTGATACTATTGAATCGACCCACTATTATCAAGTTAGATGCACTTCCAAAAGACCAACTAGAATCTAGAATTAGAATCATATCCAAACAGAGCTTTAATATGAGATGCCATTGTGCAGCATTAGTAGAACCTATGAAAGTTGTACCCTAAACCTAGGATCCGATCTCATCTTTTCAATTGACACTAACATCTTATAACACTAAAACCTTTTTTTTTTTTCCTTTGAAATAACATTCAAACTTCTTTGAAAATTTAAAAAGTAACTTACGAAAGCTCATTAGTTAACTAATCCAGAATAAAATAACAACAACAACAACAAAACCTTATTCCAACTAAATAGGAACAATTACATAGATTATTGTCCTCTAATTAGCTGTGTTCGATGTCATATTTGAAACAAGGTCTAAACTATAAATGTCTTTCCTCACTACCTCCTCTAGTCATCTTAGGTCTGTCCTACCTAGCTTTTGAAATCATTATCTAAATCAAATCACTCATCTATAGAAATATGAATTGAAAAATCCAGTCCAAGTAGAAAGATGAATTGGGTTTGTATATATATAAAATTGCAAGTCTCTACCACCACTAAAAACAGCCAGAATTTGGAGACTTGTAGACTTAGTAGTTGAGATTGCGACTAACGAATAAAGCCCTAATTTAGGTTTCCAATTTAAAAAAAAAAAAAAAAACTATTTACCGAAGTGAAGTGAACCACCGAAACAGTACCGATTAATAAATGATTCGATTCTGATTTAAGAAAGGAAACCATTTAACTAAATGGTTCAGTACATTTTTGAACCTTGACTAAACTGTTTAAAACCAGTTAAAAATTGATCCTTGATGTTCTTAGAGGGGATCCATTTTTTAGTTTGATATTGAGGAGAGGAACGAGTATGTTACCTACTTACCTATTCTATCGAGACTTCACTTTTATTTACATCCCGAAAATCATTTGAAAATCGATACATCAAAATCGATTAATAATCGATTTTGATAAACATTTTGAAACCATTTAATAAGTGGTTCGAATTCGATATTATCTTTTACACACCGAATCGGATTGAAACCATACTGTTCAACCAAAATCGTACCGTTAAACACCCTTACCTCCCCTGGAAGTTCATCCCGCTGCGATCCAATGACTGGAGTTCACCTGGTGCACATACCGATGTATTGATATGCACACCGGGTGAATTCCAGCCGTTGGCTCACCGCTGGAACCCCCCCACCCCCCCCCCCCAAACGATAGGAGACGATTTGATTTCTACCTCCCCCGCCCTCACCTCGTGAATCCAATTCAGTGCACTACTATAACAAAGCCAACTCCTCTCTTACCGAGGCTTCGATAAGAGAGGTGTCAGCAGCCACTCAATGCTGATATGTGGCGGATGATAGATCCAATGGCTACAGATGAGAGGGATTAGATGAAGCTTGGCAGATGGTGAAATAGGTAATAAAATTTTGAGCTCGAAACTTCTAAACTCGTCATAGTTCATTTGAGAAGAAGAAGCTCTTCCTGGATGAATTTGGCTCTTTTTCATCAACTATTCTCCCTCAAATCTTCTCCTCAAGAACAAAGGCCAATATTGTAGAAGAAAACCCATTTTTTATCTTCTTCTGCAAATCTTCAGCTTCAACAAGGAAAAGAATCGTAAAACTTGAATCTTCAACTATATTCTGAGATCCATTCATAAAAAATTAAAAAATTAAAAAATTAAAAAAAAATCGTAAAAACTGAAGGAAAGCTCAAGAGGTGAAGGATTACCTGTTCAACTTAATTCTTTTTCTCCGAAGCCCGACCTATTAAGATCCATTGTCATAATTTCAGTTCGGGACTTCAAGAAACAACTCTTTCGAACTCAATTTGATACTCCTGAGTCTCAATGTGTCATCGATTCTCCAAATAAAATCCTTCCATTCATTTGCTCATCCAAGAACTATAGAATCCACCCAAATTTCATATACATAACAAAAATCGTGAACGTAAACCCAAAATTACCAATGAAGATCGAACTAGCCATCGTAATCCATCCATTTTTAACTCCAATTATTACAGCACTAGAAATACTGCCTGAAACCCTAAGGGGGTGTTTGATAACACTCCAGAAGTTGGATTCTGACTTCTGGAGTATAAATGGAGTAGAATCCTGTTTGGTAACCCGGTTTAGACTTCTGGAGAATCCATGAGTGAACCAGCTCCAAATGAGCTCTAGAATCCAATTTTTTGGAGCATCAAATAGATGCTTTTCGATTTCAGAGCATAATTTTGGAATAAAAATCATCCCACACCACTACTACCACCAACTACCACCACCAACACCACAATCCACCAGCCACCACCCACCACCGCCACCACCCTCCACCACCCACTACCGCCACCACCCTCCACCACCCACTACCGCCACCACCACCACCACCACCACACCGCCACCACCTACCGCCACCACTACCCACCACCACCACCACCACCACCACCACCATCACCATCTTCAATCACCACCCACCGCCACCTACCATCGCCACTTCACGGCACGGCCCTGCTTGCCGGGAGGTAGCTTTGCTTCATGGCCGGAGGCACAGATCGGTCCGAAGCGAGCAGCAAGCTGAAAACGTAAGCAGCGCAAAGAGCTACGAATTTCAACGGGGCGAAGCTAGGGATTAAAGTTGGGTATTCTACAAAAGACGGTTAAAGCAGTCTTGTCTTTTCAACTGACGCATTACCGGGCGAAGTATGGGACAAAGGCTATTCAATAAATACAATTGTACACAAGCTTCAAAGCCAGGATATTTACAGGTAGTGAAGTAAGGGATGAGACCCTTTTTTTTTTTTTTTATATTCATATTCAATCTTCCGCTTTCATCGCTCGTAGTTGCTCTCTTCCTTAATGCTATCTTCTTCTTAGCCTCGTTTGGCGCTATATACCTTCTTTGCTTTGCTTCCCCTACGTGTCCATGAACATTAGTTCGAGTCTACGCCCATCTTTCTGAGTTCAAAGCGAGGGTTTACACGTGCGAGTCCAAAACGGGAGGTTTAGTGTGAGTCCACAAAATTGGAGTTAGTTTATGGGCCACTCACATGTTGTCAATTCGAATGCTTTCATATTTGCTAGAAAGCGCCAAACCTAGGTTGGGCGCAGGAGCGCCCCGCAAAGAAAACGGATGCGCATTAGCGCTTCTTACCTAACCAAGCAAGGGATGAGCCCAATGGAGAGTCGGGCGCGCGCTAGAACAAGCAAGCAAGGGATGAGCCCAATGGAGAGTAAGCTGATCGTAGAGCACCGTTGCGCTAACGCGCAACAATCAAACTACTACGCGTTAGCGCAATGGTGCTCGTAGATCAGCTCGACCACAGGCTGGTTGTAAATCAGGTGGTCGTAGAGCAGCTCGACCACCGAGAGGCAATGAGCGGGGTAGGATAAAGTGAAAAAGAATGGTATTTGAACCAGGTCAGGGCTGAGGAGGCCCTATGTAGTCTTTCTTTTCATGGGTGGTGGGCAGGGTCAGTTAAAGCTTTAGTGCCGTTTAGTTTGTCTACTCAGTGTTGCTCCAATCCAACCAGTTGATCCTAATGCTTGACCGATGATGGGAAAGAAATGAGATGGAGTAATAGTGACTAAGCTACGTAATAGGGCTCGACCGAGAAAGCTTTACCGAAACCTTCCATGACGGTAGGTCGGAGACCGGTGGTGTTGAAGCATCCCTCCCATCCCAATGCCTGGGGCAACCCAACCCAGAGAAAGAAAGCAAATAGATATCTGTCTGAGCTCAGAACACTAGCCCTTTCTCCTCGTTACTCATGTCAGCATTCTCACTTCTGATATCTCCAGGTGTTGTCACCAAAAACCTTTCCTGATTGACAGAACGTCCCGCTACTGACACTTGAAAAACTTTCAAGGTCTCGTCGCTTCGGTGAATCACTTGAGCCTGATACATTTTCGGTGCCATGGAGCTAGACCAGTGAGCTATTACGCTTTCTTCAAAGGATGGCTGCTTCCAAGCCCACCTCTCCAGTTTTCGGCTGTTTCCGTCATTGAAGTAGCCTTTCGTCGCCCTACCCCCCTATAAGTAAGTTGATCAAGTCACTATCAGCCCTACTGAAGTACCAAAGGCCCTGAAAGGGTGACTAAAAAATTGGGTTGCGACCGAAGGAAGGAGGGCGATCACTTCTTTAAATGCAACGTCTTGATGGATTCCCATTTGCTTTGCTTGCCGAACTATGAACTAACGCGCAGTACTTTTGGTTAGCCTATACTCGAGGGCAAGTGGTATTGCGCTGAATTAGCGTTTTCGGGTAAAAGGTTTACCAACTATGCCATACTCGGCGATGATGTGGTTATCGGAGATCCAGTTGTGGCTAAGCACTATGAGGAGAGTCTCTACGTAGACTTGAGGTGGAGATATCTTATCAAAAGTCTTTTCTTTCTAATATCGGAGCCTTTGAGTTTGCAAAGAGATTTCGTGTCCGTGAGGGTCGGCGGGATATTTCCCCCATCTCATTTAGGACTTTATGTGGCGCTTCGCACCCTTTTGGCTTGATGGCGATTTCGGAGAAGTATCCATGTAAACGTGGTTCGATTCTTTGGTTGCAAAGGTTATGAAATAAGACCTCCTATTTACAACTGACTTACCCGAAAAGACGAGATTAGGAGAAACATTATAGACCAACAGAAGGGCTAGCGTTATAGACTTAGATGACTTAGAAGCTGCTTACTTTGAAGCGGATTTAAAAAGTGAATTTCTAGCAGTTGTTCTGGTCTCTGGTATCCCGGCCTCTGCTTCCTTCGCTACTCACTCCGCTGCGAGAAATGCTGCTCGTTCCATTGGGTGGGTCTACTACTGCTTGTATGATGTCGATGGACCGAGGTAGAGCACTCAATGGGCTAGGGTGGCCCCCATTTCGCTTTACCAACCCCAGGGAAACACCGAATGGCAAGGGAGCTCAAGGAAAGAAGAAGGGACATGGGGCACCGAAAGGGATAAGCTGGGAGATACGACGAGAAGAAGAAAACAGCTAGGAGGGCGAGTCAGGGGGATAGATGACCTGCCGGGCCAGAATAAGTTAAATAGCATGGATCAGTTGAAATCCGGCGCGAAAGCTCTAATCTTATAGGGGTGCAAAGCCCCCGGTGGAGCAGCAGTTAACCATGCTCTGGCATTTGTGGCAAGTTCGCGCCAGAACAAACAAGCAAAGGATGAGCCCAATGGAGAGTAAGCTGATTGTGAAACTACTGATGCTACCGTTGCTTCTTCTACGGGTGCTTCAGGTAAACTAAGTCAACTGAAACTCCAACCGGGACTCAAACTGAAGAACAAATCGCAAGATATAAAAGCATTGATTTATCAATGTTTTTAAAAGAAAGCTTTTTTTTTCTTTTTTCTTTCTGGAATCATTTTTAACGGCCAAAAAAATGACTTAGCGGTTGCACGGAATAAATGGTTCGGCCTTTGGGCCAATGCCACCACCAACCACCGGCCACCAACCACCGCCACCACCACCCACCGCCACCTACCATCGCCACCACCACCAGCCACCAACCACCGCCACCCCTCGTCGCCACCACCACCAACCACCCACCACTGCCACCACCATCCACTACCACCCACCGCCACCGCCACCACCACCATCCTCAATCACCACCCACCGCCACCTACTATCGCCACCACCACTAGCCACCAACCACCACCACCACCAACTATCACCGACCACCACCGCCACCACCACCACCCCCCGTCGCCACCACCACCAACCACCATCCACTACGACCCACCGCTACCTACCATCGCCACCACCACCAGCCACCAACCACCGCCACCACCACCCACCACCACCGCCACCACCATCCACTACCACCCACCACCACCGCCACCATCCGTCACCCCCCACCACTACTCTGGAGTCTATGACTAAATTAGGTTAACAAACATGTTTCTACTTCCTCATACTCTTGAATCCTTTTGAAGTTGGAGTAGAAATTTGAACCAGAAGTAAGAATCCCAGAGTTGAAGTTTTATCAAACAGCCCCTAAATACTTCGTCAATGCTTAAGCTACTCGGCTCGTTGTTGCACTGAAAGACCTCTAAGGTCTTCTAAGTTTTGACGAGAATTTGAACAGCACTAAGAACAATACCCGAAACGTACTTCATATTATCCAAGAAAATCACTCAAAAGTAAACCCAAACTCCACTGTATTCGATAATGTTTGGCACGTTGAGCTCGAGATTCTTGTTAGGGAGAAAAAAAGGGAGATTAAACTAGAGAAATAATTTCACATAAAAACTAGAAAAAGGTGATCAGAAAATTAGCTATAGATACAGTTTCGACTAACCTAGAGAACGAATTTCACACGAAAACAAGGAGTTTGGAGTTTCCTATCCTTTTTGCCTTTTTCTACTCTCTTTAAGGCTCTCTTTGGTTTGTATTATATAATGTATTATGAGTTATTTGTTACAAATCAATTATAATAATAGATTATGAGTAATAAATAATGACGTTTGGTACCACTAAACATAATACATTACATAATGAGAAATATAAACAATCACCTAATAGATTATTCTAATAATGATAAACAACTACTCACCTATTTGTAGATAATGAATTATATTGATTTATTTTAATTATAAATAGACATTATAAATCATACCAAACAATCATAAATTTTATAATATATTATATAATACATTATATAATACAAACCAAAGAGAGCCTAAGTAACAATCATTAAATCAGGTTTGTCAAGCATTGAATCACAATTGGTCTCGTAGAAGAGGAACCAGAGCAAAGTTCTCCTGCTTGTACTTGTATCTTCCTTAGGATCCCATCACTGTTCATATCCAGTAGATCTCACACTCCAAAGACCAAAGGTGAATCCTACACTACATCAACCGTGATGAAATCCCAAAAAAATACAAGTACATTCAAGTGATGTGAACTCGAATAACCAGACCCTACAACACCCTCTATTTGCTTATGCAATGAGAAAAAGAGGGTCCTATTGGTTAAAGCTTTGGATAAGTTTCATCATCAACACAAAGAAAACAAATCTAAGAAATCGAAACTTTTCCATGGGAAAACATTTAATTTCCTTCCCACTTTCTTCTCGGCAAAAGAAGCCCCAAGTGGAATATTTCCCCTAAACCACTCCCACAAGAAACTTCCTACCTCGAAATGACGACATAATTTCATCCCACAGGCCCACCTCTCGTAAAAGCAAAACCCTCTCTTCTCTCTCTTCCCTTTCCTCTATAAATACTCACTCAATCAACCGTATCTCATCAAACCCACAAACAACTCTGAGTTTCCTTAGCTTTCTTTCAAAATCTTCTCCACTCTCAGTGCTCTCTGCTTTTTCTTCTAAAATGAGAACCGGTGGAACCCTGAACTCAGCTGCACCCATGGCATCGGAATCTGCAATGTCACAGCACTCTCCATGGCATTCTCCGGTGCCTTACCTATTCGGTGGCTTAGCAGCCATGTTGGGTTTAATAGCTTTTGCTCTCCTCATCCTTGCTTGTTCTTACTGGAAACTTTCTGGGTATTTAGAGAACGGTGACGAGGCCGAAAGGGATCCAGAGAACGGAGACGAAAAGAGCAGTAACGGAATCAAAGTTCCAGTTGTATATGAAGAGAAGATTGTGGTGATCATGGCAGGAGACAAGAAGCCCACCTTCATTGCTACACCCATGTCAACCAGGGCTTCTTCTTTTGGTGATAATAACAAGAAGAATAGCAGTGATGAGAAAGAGAAATCAGAGAAGAAAGAGGGACCCAAAGAAGAGATGGGTCATCAAGAACAGCAACAAGAAACACCTGAGCAGAACAATGAGACAACAAGCCAAAGCCAGAATCAGGAGACCCAAAACCAAAATCAGTGAGCCCTGTTCTGATTCTCTTCTCTTATCTTGCTGCTCGTATTCAGGTTTTGGATTGATCTCTGAATATGAGAGCTTTTAGTGATAGATGAAGCCATGGGAGAGTTATGGTTTACAATTTTTTTTTTCTACTCTTTTTGTTTTTCCCCCCGGGAATGTAAAAAATTTGAGAAGAAATCAAAGAGAGCTTTGTTTCAGTGAAAACATTTCACCACTTTTTTTTTTTTTTTTTTTTTTTTTTTGTGTAAAAACTCGATCGTTATCTGATCATTAATGATGAAGATCAGAAATTCAGAACAAGATCAAATATTGATATTTGTATGAAATTAAAAAAAAACCCAGATATGATCTTGTGTTTGGAAGAAACCCATGAGTAATCCCGTGAATTACAGTATTACAATTAAATAGGCTCTACTGTCACATGAATCTTGAGGAACTTCAACGGTGAAGCTCAGGTAACCGGCGGTCGAAAAAAGTTGTTCTGTATTTCTTGGTACGCAAGTTACGAGAGAAAGCGACGAGCACGTGTCGTATAATAACTGGATTGAGTAATTGGAAATACAGGTGTACGCAACCTCACTGTGCAGTTTGAGGAAATGCGGCGACGCGAGACCGCGTAGCTATTAATGAATTTTGGTTTTGATTAAATATTAGGTAATAAAGTAAAAAAAGGAAGGTTTTAGGGGGTAAAAAAGGAAAGTTATGGTATTCCAGCTGCCATTTTGCTGATGTGCATTACAGCCAGATCTGCCACCTGTTTTAAAGGACGAGCCCCACTTTGAAACTGTCGGCTCCAGATTGTGGAGATCGGAGGAATTTACGAAACTGCTGTTATGATAAAATCAGGGCCCAAATTTTTTACAACTGACGTTAGGGATTTGAAACGTTAGGGTTTTCAAATCTCATCTATGGTATTTTTCATGGAGCACAATCTGTAGGCTTTCCAAAACAAATACCAACAAAGGATCCGAATCGTCTTCTTCATGTACCTTAAGGATCCGAATCGTTTTCACGTGGTTCTTAGAAAAATATGAGTCCTACGTTTGAGAATACATCTCCTGTCGACTCGACTTATCGGCTGGGTGTCGGCTCAGACGTGGAGCTCGGATTTTCTCGAGAGCCACGTGTCGACCATCCGACGAGGGCGTCTCCCTCTTCAAGGAAGAGACGATTTGAATCCGTACTTCAAGGAGGAGGGAGACGCCCTCGTTGGATGGCTGACACGTGGCTCTCGGGAAAATTCGAGCCCCACATCCAAGCCGACACCCCCTGTCGGCTTGGCTTGTCAACTGGGTGTCGGCTCCAACGTGGGGCTCAAATTTTTCCGAGAGTCACGTGTCGACCATCCGACGGGGGCGTCTCCCTCCTCTATACTATAGGGAGGAGACGATTTGAATCCTACAAACAAATCTCATTTATGGTATTTTTCATGGAGCAAAAACAAGAGTCAAGATCACGGATCCGAATCGTCTCCTCCCTGTACTTCAAGGAGGAGGGAGACGCCTCGTCGGATGGTCGACACTTGGTTCTCGGGAAAATCTGAGCCCCAGGTCCGAGCCGACACCCCCTGTTGGCTCGGCTTGTCGGTTGGGTGTCGGCTCAAACATGGGGCTTAGATTTTCACGAGAGTCACATATCGGCCATCCGACGGGGGCGTTTCCCTCTTCCTTGAAGTAAAGGGAGGAGACGATTTGAATCTCAGGATCATCTGTACTTACTAAAAGAGTAATTACTCTTAATTACAAGTGTCTTATAGAATTAATAGTGCTTCGTTAGCTAAATAAATTTTATTTTTTAATTTCTTTTATTAGGTAATTAATTTGGTGAATTAACAATCACTTTTTTAATGTAAGTAATCTATTAAAAATAAAATTCTAATGATTTTTAAGGTAAGTTAGAAATAAAATTCTAACTATTTCTAAAATTAATAACAATTAGAAATAAAAATTTAATAATAACAATTAGAAGCAAACCACTAATAAAACTCAGATTTTTTTAATTCGAAAGAGTTTTATCTAATTTAAAAATAAAAAATAAAAACGTGATTTCACCTTTCTCCCTCTCCAACTCTTTTTTTTTTTTTTTTTTTCTCTTTAAGTTTTGTTATTTTAATTCAACACAGTTTTATCTCTTTAAAAAAAAAATTTCTTTAGATTTTGTCTCGGAGTTTTGTATGTTGGTTTTTACCGGGATCTCATTAAAAAAAAAAACCTTGGTGTTTGGCCCTTTCCACCAGAAGCTTGTACTCATAATCATTTGAAAGCAATAACGGAGATGGAAAAATTGATAAAAAGTAATGTACGCAAGAAGCAAAAATAAGTAAAGCAGAAGTAATGGATAAAACAAAATAGAAATAAAATAAATAAAAAACTCCAAGACAAAATCTAAAGAAAGTTTTTTTTTTTTCTTTTTAAATTTTAAATGAGATAAAACTATGTTGAATTAAAATAACAAAATCTAAAGGGAAAAAAAAAGTCGAAGAGAGAGAAAATGGAATTCAGGTTTTTTTATTTATTTTTTAAATGAGATAAAGCTCTTTTGAATTAAAAAATCATGAGTTTTATTAGAGTTTTATTTCAAATTATTATTCTTTTTAAGAATGGTTAGAGTTTTCTTTCAAATTGATTTATTTACCTTAAAAATCATTAGAGATTTATTTCTATAGGTCATTTACTTTAAAAAAATGTGATTTTTAATTCACAGAATTAATTACCTAAATAAAAAGAATTAAAAAATAAAATTTATTTAGTTAACGAAAGTTAACACCATTAATTCCATAGGACACTTGTCATCCAAAAAGCATACTAGAAGAGTAATTAATAAGTGCAAGTTTCAAAAACTAGTAGAAACAGTTTATCGAAATTGGTTAAATCAATTTATATGATTTTGAACAGATTTCCTGTGATTATATTGCTTAAAATTGACTAAAAACAAATACTTTATGATATCATGAGAATTCATTTTATAATTTTATATTAATGTAAGGAATAAGTATATTGTTCAGTTATCTTAGTATTTTATTCAGCATTTTTTATTGTTACATTCCTTGGACTTGCAACTGTATTGCAGAGTATTGTCCACTTGCTCCAACTTCGAGATTTCTTTTTTATTCTGTTCACTTCAAACAGTTTAAAAATTGATTAATACTCAGTTGTAGTAAGTATTTTGAAATGGTTTGATTTTGATATTAGCTTTTTAGGTACCAAACCAAACTTAAACAGTACCCCATTAGATCAAAATTGTACTGTTTAATACCTCAATCATTGAAATGGTCCTAAGAAATGATTTCTTTGGGATTGAAGAACTAACCAAAACAAGGAGTTGAGATGGCACTTTTTCTTTTATCAATCTTATATATATGGTTGGATTTATTTTTTGCCACATGATAATAAAATAACATGGTAAAATAAAGAAATAAAGTGAGAAAAAAAACATTTTCCTTTTGGTAATTGATAAATTGTTATAAAAGATGACTCAAATCCTCTCCTGGATCCGGCGGTTGGAGTTCATTTAACATGAATCCCAATACATCGAGATCTACCCTGAACGAATTCTAGTCATCGAATCCCTGTTGAAGAATCTCCAGCACTGAAGACGATTTCTACACTATGAAAGATCCTAAATTTTATTTTTTGAAGATATTATTATTATTTTTCGAAGTCTTGTTTATTCATTTGATGAGATTCAGTTCAAAAGGATTTTGGAATTGTACTTTGTAAATTTTTGAAAAATCGTTGAAAAGTCAACTTTGAAAAGTACGATTTAATGGTTAAAAATGCAGGAGATAATTCAATAAAGGTGCACCATATATAAGACTGATATTATTACATGACCAATTTGGAGGGTAGCGGAGTGTGAAGGCAAAGCTATATTAACAATTATTTTTGGTTAAAGGTCAGTAAATAATATATTAATAAAAAAAAATTAGAAACCTAGCTAGCTCGTCCTTGAGTAACTTATAAGATCACGTCTCTTACAAATGTTGATTGCGTTATCTAAAGAATGGAACGCATTGGTTTTGCAACATATTTCGTCAAAGAATCGATAACATTGTTCATTTCTCTACAACAGTGAGTTATCTTTCAAAAGATTGTACAAAGATAAGACCTGAAAAATAAATAGTATTATTGATCAAGATAAGACCAAATGATGGACTAATTTCTATTGTAGGGTTGAAAGTAAACGGAAAAAGTTTATCTAACTAGTAAAGTGGGAGCTAGGCCGGCATCCCACTCTCTTAATTTCTCTCTCCTCCCCTACCATTACTAACAAATCTGTCCTCCCTCTCTTAATATTGAAGAGGGTATGAACTCTGTCGCTCAAAAAACCCTTACCCAATATATATATATATATATGTGTGTGTGTGTGTGTGTGTGTGTGTGTGTGTGTTGTGTGTGTTGTGTGTGTGTGTGTGTGTGTGTGGAAGGAAAAATTAAATGGTGGCAATTTATATGAAGATTTCTACTGCGTGCATGGCAAGTCTTGCAATTTAGTAAGACCCTTACATTTTACATGTGATTAATCAAGAGGGTTCTCTATATATCAATCCAACGGTTAGAATTATAGATCACATTTTTATATGATGGGATGATAGATCTAACCAATTAACCTTTGCTACATGAACAACCCACAAGACCTTTATGTTCTATTTAGGCTTTTTAGGAGTAAAAGTGGGGATTTTAGTGTAGTTTGTACTAGGGGGATCAGAACAAAATCAATGGACGGATACTCCATTAATTTTATGGTTTAACAGGACAAGTGTGACATAAAGAGATGAGAAGTAGAGAATGGAAACTGGGTGGAACATTTTCTTATTTGAGTGGATTGAGTGGAAAGAGAAAGATAGAAAGAAAGAGATACGCGGCGATGAAACAAAAGGGTTTGCTAGAATTACTAATATATGCGGCCACTAGTCTGCAACTTTGGTTTCTAATTTTTGTTTTTCTACTATCAGTAATTATTCCATTTCCTTTTGTAAAAAAATTGCTAATTAAATTTTAACTTTTTCTTTGTTTTGTAAAAAATTCTGATTGTACTTATATGCTTTATTAAAAGAGGAGAAATTAAAGAAAAAGAGCATCTTTTTGCTCTTTTTTCTATCTTTTCAAATCTTGTAATGTTCCTCATCATATCCTTTTGCAATGTTATCCAAAGATTAGTTCCAAACTGAGGTAGGTATGATTAATGAAAATAGAACTCTAGTTGGGAAACATCAAAATTGCACCTTCTAATGCAAAGGTAAAAAATTTGCTAAATGACTATATGCACTCACATGCTTAAGAATATCATCCTTTTGTTAGGAAGCTAATTAAAGTGATGCTAGCTAGCTAGCTTTTCCTAAAGATTTTGTAGCTTGCTTTTCCTAAAAATTCAATATTGATTTCCATGTATGTGGCTTCATGAGAAACTACTAGTTTTATTATATATATTTTAAAACCATATATTGTAATGTTTTCATCTTCAAAGTTCGAATTAATTGGTGAAGGAATTCTCAGGTGTATAAGGGAATATGCATGTAGACTATTTGGTAATCGGTGTGGGATAAAATCTCCAACACTCTGCACGTGTGGCATTGCAAACACGTGAAAATGGGAGACAATGAAACCCTCTCTAATACCATATAAAATTTCCATCCTAAAAGTTTGAATTGATTGATGAAAAGGATTCCCACGTGTTTAAGAGGAGTTGCAGAGTATTTGGTAGTTAGTATGGGATTACACTAGCATGCAGCCCTAGAGGCTTGAGTATAGTCCATGGGGATTGACGAAGTAGTCTAAACTGCTAATGCCTACGCAGTTGAAGAGCAGATCGACAAACAACTTGGGTTATTGGATCAATGTCACAACAATATTCTTTATCATGCAATAGTCAATGGAAATTAACTACATTAATTCATTGCTTAGAAGGGAAGTGGAAGACCAAAGATGAAAAATTGAGACCATACCAATGAGCTTATGAAAGATCAGTCACTGACTGAAAATAGTATACCACCTCTAAAGTAAAACAAATGATGATGGCTGGGAACGAGTTCAATTCACCTACACATATGTGTACTCTCTATGGATACCCATCACCGTCTCTGAAATGTGGAATCCACTTAATATAAATGGTGACAGAATCATGCAGATGAAATATTCTCTTTGAGAACTTGAAATAATGTAGATTAACTGAAATCATTAAAACTCATATCATACTTTTATCTTTTTTTGAGATGGGCATGTCAGATTTGAGAGGAAATCTCTTTAGTTTTAGTATTACCAACTTTTATCCATTTGTTTGATATAAAACCAAATGTCATTAATGCTGACTAGGATTGCTTTACGTGACATTACTTGGTCGCTAATATCAGAAAGAGATAGATCATGAAATATGTGGTGTGGGATGGTTGTTGTTTTTTATTACCTACTCAGGATGAAGATGAGGTGCTGGATGGTTGTGACCTGCATTGCTTTGTCATCAGCAGATTAAACTTTTCACATAGCAATGGATCAGCCTTGTAATTTAAAGTCCTGATTTATTTTTTTTATTTATTTATTTATTTATTTATTTTTAGTAGATAATATGAAACGATTGAAAGCTACAGGAAGCAAATTAAATCTCTTGCTACAATCGATGAATCTACATGTACGATACAAATGTCTCTAGTCATAGTGAGTGCGTTACTGATGCCAAGGTGGGCCCACCACTATGGTGGACCACCTTGGCATTAAAAAAAATATAGTTCACATCTATATATATTTAACTTGGTGAAATAAATTGTTTTTTTTTTTGGAGTGCTTTCATGGCTCAAACTTTTTGTGGAATTGCTTACTTAAAGTTTTGAGAAGACTTAAGTTGGAATCATTATTTCTTTACTCTAAAACATCACTCAGTAAGATGCGATGCCTTGCACACGTATACATCACTCAAACTGGTTTCAAAGATCTCCAACCATAAGAGGAGAGAGAAAAAGAATATAGTACATTAATGTTGGGTCAGTTAGATATTTTTTCTGAAGAACTCCTCAAGGATGATCGAGCCCTTTAGTTAGAATCATTTTTTGTACTTGAAATTTTTTTAATAACTTGAATTGATTTCCTCTCATATTCCAAGAGTAGTTAATGGCATTGTCGACTTCTTGACTAAGGAGGCTCGATCTCTAACTTGTAGAACACAACTCCCTGATGGCTCCATCTCTATGAAATCGAAACCTCGTATTGTAAACATGTTTCGATTGAATAAATAGAATTTTCACCAGAAGAAAAAATTTAATTTAGAAGAAAATTTCTTAGGTTCCCAGGAGTAAACATTTATGGTATAAGCTTCTGTTTGGTAGTTTAAAAAAATTAGATTATTCGTTGGAATCATTTTATATTCCAAAAAAAGTAAGCCTCATAAAACGCAATAATTTATGAAGTGGATATTTTGACACCAAAATGAGTGATTTTTAGTGATTTAGTTGATTCATTACATTTATCATCTATATATAATTATTCTTGGATACCTTTTTCTGCTGTTTGATTGGCATTCCTAAGTGATTTGATCACTAATCATGTAGTTAACTATGGTTGGACTATAAATGGTATAGAAAGCAATTAGGGTGGTATGTAGGGACACTATGAATTTGTAATGAGAAAATGTGGGAAAGAAAGAAAGCAAGAGAAGGTGGCCGACCGTAAGTGGAAGGCACCCACTTATATTTATGTCATTATGGATTCTTAACTCAAATCAATTGATTTTGGAAGGGGGAAGAAAAACAAAAATAATAATAGGGAATAATAAAGAAAGAATCATATTTTTTTTAAATATAATTTAAAAGGAAAAGGTTTTCCAAAATGTCAGTGTAGAAAACAAGACCAATGAGAAAATAAAAGACGTGTATTTTTAGTGGGATCATGTCTCATTATGTGAGAGGATGTTGGAAAAGATTCTCGAGTCATAAATATGAAAAGTTACAATGACATAATGATAAGTCATTTTTGAAAATAAGACAAAAAATAATAAATTAAAGAAGGTTACAATTTCTTAGTTCACCTGTTTGTCCGCCAACAAGTTGCACATTTTAAGCAAAAGAATCTCCATCTATATGGTCCAACTCAGTCAACATTTTACACTCGCATACCGGGTCCAGCTTGATCATAGGTTGTCTATAGATGGGGGTACGCTTAGACCTTGCCATCATCATAAAAAGGGAGAGTGGGCCAACCATTTGAGATTGTTTACCTTTGGATGGACATGGTGATGTGTAATGGCTCCTCTACTGGACAACCATGATCACTTCTCTTCGTGCTTTATTAGGGATTTGCAGATTGAAAAGATTATTAGAACGCTCCAAATTTGACCATGTCCTATTATTACCTTGTTTGGTAGCTGGACTCCTTAAAACAAAATGGATAATGTTGATAGTTGAACTTCTTTTTCCCCACTGACAAGGCTTAAAAGAGATTGTCAATTTCAATTCAATATTTATGAAATAGTTCAAGGATTTATATCCCTTTAAAGGTGAAATGACTAGAAGTGAAGTGGTCATTTCACACCTCATGTGAAAGAGTAATATGAGATACTTTAAAATGTTATAATAATGGACATGTAGACATATGAGAGAGAAAGAGAGAGAGAGAGAGAGTTTAATATTTTAAGGCCATCTAATGGCAAAAATACCCATCAAATGCTGAGAGAGAGAAATTCAAAAGTTAGCCCAAACTAACAGAAAAGTTAAAAATTAATTAATTAATTCAGATTAGCAATTGAATCAAATAAATCAAATCCTTCAGTGGATATACCTTTGAAATGAACTTTTATTAAACTTATTTTGAAAAACTTTTTCATTTTTTTCATGAGAATTGGCTTAAGAAATTGAGTTGGACAATCTTCTTTTGTAAAGTTGCAACTACAAACTTCAATAAGAAGTTGCTTTCCAAATTTTTTTACTGTGCATTTCTGTGAATGATTTCTACTAATTTTTTTTTAAATTCACGATCTCCTTATGCTTTTAAAGTTGAATTCTTATAACATACCTTTCACTGAATTAATGCAGTTTTAGTATATCAGATGCTGCTACTATTGAGCCCTTTTTATATTTTCTCACTTCTTCCCTGTGATAAAATAGAGTGAGTAGATGAAAGTTAGGTTTCTAGCACAATTAATTGAGTTGGTTAGAGGGTTCCATTTATCTTTCATGTGAGTGGAGTAAAGCCTGTCGATAGTACTAAAGTATGTTTCCCTATCTAAGTGAGTCATTAATATTATCTTCTCTTTTTTTTTTTTTTTTTTGGTAGTCATTAATATTATCTTTCATGTGAATCATTTGAAGACCCAAATTATTTTTATTAATGATGATCATTAAAAATATTAAAAAAAAATAACTTGAGGATCATATTTCACATGTGCAAATCAAGATGCTAAGAGTTCTTAATATTTACATAGGTAGCTAAAGTCAATTTTGAAACAACAAATTAATTAGAGAGAAAGAAAAGCAAACTAAAGAAGAAAGAAACATGAAAATAAAAACTAAACTAACCTACATATATAGCTGCAATGGCAACATCATTTAAAAAAAAAAAACTAAAAAAAAAAGAAGAAAGAAAAGAAGAAGAAGAAGAAGAAGAAAGAATATGAAAATGATAGGTTATATTTTTTAATCATGTTACATTTTCACCATCTATGATTAAGACATTTTAACTTTGCTTAGTTATTTTAGTAATTATCACCTCTTTGATTACTTACAAAAATTTTCTTCTAGTACCAAGATATATATATATATATATATTAGAATATTTTTTATTTTGTTTACAGTTTAAGCCCCTTCTATTTTCATTATTAATTTAAACTAGTAATTTATTTTTTAATTATCTATAGTTTCCCCCAAATTAATAGAACTTACTTTAACATGGGTTAATAAGTTAGTTAACATTTTTTCATTAATTTGACAACTAGAAAAGAAATTTTAAATAGGTTTTTTAGATTCCTTTGCAATGAAAGCTCGTCCGTTAGTGTTATAATCTATGACGCAGCTCAATATTGATCCTTTTAATAGATTCTTAATACATATCTTTGAGACCTTAATTAAAGTTATCTTGAGAAGGAGATGGTAAGATGGCCGTTATGGTATCCTAGCCTTTCTTAATTAGAAAAAAGTGGATAATGTCATTGGATGTATTTAAGGGTGTAGAAGGCTTAAATTTTCCACTTAAGATAAGATGATGTTAAAATGTGGAGCCTTCAGAGCCACCACTTAATTTGGTTTTTCATGTCTAAGATTCCAAGCTAATCTACATCCCTCTAAGCAAGTAGTTTTGTAGTCATAACCTACTAAGATCAAGCCTTTTAATTATTTTAGTCTCTTTATATTTCTTTTATTGAGAATGATGTCAAAAAGTAGAGCCTTGAGAGCCACAAGTTAAATAGGTTTTTCATGTATAAGTTTTTTTTTTAATTATTTTATTCTTTATATAAAGTACTTACCACGGTCCAAACCACTCTCTTTGCTGGGTTCATGGTTTTTGATGTGTAAATTTCCTCTTAGACAATTAATTCAGATTTCAGTGGCAAATACAAACTTATTAATGATGATAAGAGTCCCCTGCTGATGCTAAAGAGCCTTTAGATGCATCAAAATAGATGCAACATCAATCAATTCAGTTGATTAAAAATAATTTTTTATGCAATTAGTTTTGTTCATTGCATGGGGTCTAGCAACCTTTTTCATGTGTGTGTCGTGTTGTATAACTATGAAACCACTAAATTGTATTTAATATTAAAGCAACTTAAGAGGAACGTGTTTTGCATTATTTGGTGACCAATATATGTTTCTATCTAAAAAATAATGAGGAGAGGACAACTTAGGCCTTATGGTACATTTGAATAAAAAATTAATTAAATTAAAAGCAGTGGTGTGCATTTGAGAAGGTTTGTCACGTCACCTCATTTCATTTGCTATAGATGAAACATGGGATGTTACCTATAACTACTAACCCTTTTGATTTTCCTAAGTACTATTTTAATCTATATCTGCTTAGTGAAGAACTAACAACTCTTATTGGGCATAAGTTAGGCAACAAGGCATATATATCTATAATACATGATGAGGAACTTACATATGGAATCTTCGGCGGCTTACTTGTTTCTTGCCGTGCCTCTTATTTTAATAATTAAAAAGGGCATACTGAGCGAGTCCACGGGATTCCTATCACTACGGGGTCTAAAGAGTGACTAATGTATGCAGTTTTACCCCTGCTACGGATCACAATGGAGAGTGGTCTTTTCATGGGTAAACATCGGGCTGTATGAAACCAGTTGCAAGCCCACAGCATAAAAGAGGTGGGCAAGCCCACAATCTATTCCCAATATATAATACTGTTATGGGCCTGAAATGGCCCATAAAAGTTTATATGTGCCAAAATTTATAGTTCTCTATATGGACTTTTAACAGGCTCTCTTTGGTATAGTTTATATTTATGTTTATGAGTTATTTATAATGCAAAATTATGAATCATAAATAATAACTGTTTAATGCTGCTAGACATAAAAAAAATAATAATAGATTATTACAATAATTATAAACACCTTCTAACCTATTTGTAGATTTTAGATTATATTAATTTATTTTAAATATAAATAAATATCATAAATCATACCAAACAACTACATATGTCATAATGTATTATAAAACTAATTCTATAATAGATACCAAAGAGAGCCTTAAGGTGGGTTAATTACATAGAAGCTGTGGTAGCTACAAGTAAATCCCTTGTCAGTTTCACCAATATATATTTTTGCTACCCCCCATAATAGTTTCAAAACATCACCTACCACCCATACGTTTCAAAAAACATCAAATGCACCCAAGTAACTAACGAAAGTGACGGAAATGAGTGATAGACCGTTTTAGCCTTTATGTTTTTAATTGAAATTTTTTAAAATTAACAAAATCCCTAAAATAACCCTGGTCATTTCGGTTAGATAAACAGCCCAATCTTCTCCGGCACCGGTTAATAGGTAAGTCCCCTTAATCCCCTCTCTTTCCTCCCTCTCTCCCTTCCTCATTGTTCTCCAACCTAACCTTTTAGATATATATGTATCAATTTCCAAACTCCATTTCGTCACGACTGTCTACTCACAAGCTCCACATCGAGAGAGAGAGAGAGAGAGAGAGAGGGAGGATCATGTCCTCGTTCGTTCAATTGAAGATCCTTATCGTCTTTTCTTCGTATTTGTCAATCTAGCGGTCGCGAAATCGACATATAGTGAATTTCCGATCACCAAATCTATTCCCGGAAAGCAACTTGTGATCCGGAGCCCAACACTTTGTCGTAGGCTCTCTTCACGATCGCTTGATTCAAGTTGTCTCCGATGCCGGCGTCGTTGAAACCCTAATTTGGACCCCAACCTTCCCCGGGCGCCGCCATCCTCGGTCTCACAATTGATTCCATCAACCGCCATCTCCTAGCCGTTATCCACGCCGGCGATCCTCAACCCTACTTGATGCCCTCGCGCTACGATCTCCGATCTCGCCAACGCCTCTTCCTAGCACAACTCGATCCTACCTCTTCCGACCGCCAAATCGCCAACGACGTCTCCATCGATTGCAACGGCAATGCTTACATCACCAACGCCGCCGGCAATTTGGGCTCCCACTCCTCAATGCTTTCTTCGCCGCAAGGTCATTCTACGAGGTAGGTTTCTTTCTCTGTAAATCTTGGTTTCTTCCTCCCGTGAAAACCATCAATGGAATCCAACTCACAACCTCTTATTGTTAGCGGGTGTTCGTGGATTCTCTATTTATTTTGGCGGTAAGCTCTCTTCTCCGTGGAACTCTAAAGCTCTCTTCCCGGGGGGAGGGGGGCGGGGCCTCTTCCTCTCCGGGGGGGGAGCCGGGGGGGGGGGGGGTTCCTTTTTTTTTTTTTTTTGGGGGGGGGAAAGGGTTTTGGGATTTTTTTTTGGGGGGGTTTGTTACATTCTTTGTGACATCGAAACTAACGGGATGGTTTAACGGAATGGACCTATTTGATTAACGGTGGTAAATGTTTGGGTGGTAGTTGATGTTTTTTGAAACGTATGGGTGGTAGGTGTGTTTTGAAATTATTATGGGGGTAGTAAAATTTTCTCTTTATATATTATTTATATATAATATATATATATATTCTTTGTCAGAAGTTTACCCGAAGAAAAAAAAATCCCTTGTCAGAACAGAGCCTAGTATGGAAGGAAAATCCAACACATACAATAAAACTGTGAGATGGGCCGTGAGCCCGTGACATGTAGTTTAACTGTGCTGACTGGACTGGTTTAGTTAAAACCCATAAACTTACAGGATGGGCTCTGGCTCATCTTAGCTTTAGCCAATAACCCATTCTAGCAGTGGGATCGGATTCTGGATATCTGCTGACTGATCCATCTGGTCCTTGCAAAAATCCCTATTAATTTATTCAAAACTCTGCCATATTCGAAGGGGATTCACATCGTCTCCTCTCAGCGATTCTAGGAGGACGGTGGCAACCCTGTTCGAATGGCTGACACGTGGCTCTCGGTGAATCCGAGATCCACGTTCAAGCCGACACCCCAGTCGACAAGCCAAGCCGACAGGGAGTGTCGGCTTGAATGTGGGTCTAGGATTCACCGAGAGCCACGTGTCGACCATCTGAACAAGGTTGCCACCGTCCTCCCAGAGTCACTGGGAGGAGAGGATGAAGATCCATTGGAAGGTCAGATTAGCGTATCCCACTATGGATCCTGAAATTTAGAATTGGATTATTGTATACAAATTTGAGATAGTATCTAAACACTGGTTTTGATTCAGCTTATTTAATTCTCCGAATTAATTGCGAATTATTCTTTCGAATCAAATAATACGAATAATTCTTCTGAATTCGAATTAGATTCAAAGATTTGAAAAAATTCTTGCGTTTTTTGTCTAGAAATAAATATCCCAAATCGAATCTGAATTATACTGAATAATTTGGATACTTAAAAAACTATTAATACTATCTTAGTGGAGGACTTAGTGCCTGAAACCATTCTCAAACAAAGTTTTTTAGAAAAAAAAAAAAAAATGCCTTGACTACTTGCATTTTTTTCAATCTAGAATTAATTATAATTCTAAAAATCATGCCATGATATAAAGCAGATCATTAATTTCATTTCCTACGTGAGATTAAATATAAGTATGCAAATCAAATCATAATACAAGGCAAATCATTAATTTCGTTTGGCAATGTAGAATTAAATATGAGTATAAAAATCATACCATAATACAAAGCAAGTCATTATTTTCGTGTGTTTTTCAAATTGAGATTAAATATGAGTCTAAAATAAATATTATAATATAAACCATGAGGAAGTAATTAATGAACATGAAAATGAGATGGATTTCATGAGGATGATTGGATGAATTTTATGAATATGTTTGATTTTATGAACAACAGGACTATTAAATTGGTACTGCTATCATAATAAAATCTAATGATTCAAATTATATACTACAATGAAATCTAATGAATCCACTTTTATAAATACATACACATCTATTATGTATTATATTGTTATTTATAAATTAAATATTATTATAATATCACTTGTATATTAAGGTGAGATAATTGATAGATATTGTGAAATAGGAGCCTCAAATATTAAAAATTAACATCCGAATTTTTTGTTCAAATTTTTTTAAATCCAATTTTTCACAGCATCTATGACCAAATTCTTAAAATATCAAAACGACTCATTCTAAACTATTCTCCTTCTGAATAATTCCCCAATCCGAATTAAATAACTATGATCAAGATATTGGTCTTGTCCTTCAATCTCATGTTAATACCACATAGGGTATATCTAAAGGCCTAGCTGAAGACCCACAACAGTTTAACTAAATGGACTGGTCCAAGCCTAAGAACTTCTGGGCTGGATTCAGTCTATCTCATACTCATTGTGCTTGGCCCGCATAGCCGCATCGGTCCCTATTGAGCACATGATTGCAAAACCATTTGAGTGTAGGTAGGTTGCATGCACACACACACACACAAACACTCTTACGCTCCCCCAGGCGAGAAGCACCACATTTCATAGATACTGTGGCTATTTTGATAGTTGGATAAAAATATTATCATGTGGATTAACCACGTGTTACATTTCAAAGCATAATTCAATCAAGTACCTTCTTCTATATTAGCATGCAACCCATATATATATATATATATATATATATATATATATATATATATATATATATATATATATATATATATGCATGTCTATGAAACTCTAACCATTGCTGTGCATTCTCCAATAACCTTACATTTTTAAAATTCTATTTTGCCATGACACGTGAGTGAGGAACCTAGAGGTCTACCTATTCATAAAATTTGGGCCCATCCGATTAGCCACGTGACAGTTGTGGGCACTTAAGATGACCATGTAACAAAAATTTCCTAACATGGGCATGCGTGAACCAAGCTCCTCAGATCAGCAATTGGGAAAGTAAGAATCATGGCACAGTGACCACTGGTCCAAGAAATATCTGGACTATTTAGAAAACCATCCTACATAATCTCATGGCACGGGAAATGTAGAAATTAACTCAATAGGTACTAGATGCTGATTTGGTTCTATCTGGGGATGAAAAACTTGAGGGAACATTTTCATTTACAAATTTTAGGGTTTTGAAATTTTACTTTGAAATTGATTGGGGCACCGGAATGAACATGGTCTTGACTTTTTATAGTAATTTCCTACATTAATGGGTTTAAAGTGATGGGCTATATTCCACCTCATCATAGTTTGATCATGATTGATTATGATAAGCCAACCGTATCATCGTTTTAACATGGTAAGCTGGCATTGGTCATTTAGTCTCAACCTTGCTTTACCATGCTAGATCCATATTGATAATGGTTTTAATCATGCAGTACTACAGTCTACAGCCCACATCATGCTTGATATATTAATTTTCAAACTTTTCTCTTTGGGGATTTGAGTGTTTCAGACTCTTTTCAACAACTAGTGCTTTTGTAAAGACTTTGATTTCTAAACCCAACTTCCCCAACTGTCTTTAACTTGGGATTGTTGCTTTCAATTCTAACATCATGGGCAGGCAGTCCTAAGCATTTGGCATGCAAGGACATACTTTTGAATGTATTAATCATGGCTTACTTTTTAATGTATTAATCATGGCTTTTGATGAGTAGGGTTTGAGCATTTCAGATCTTGTATTTGATTGGGGCTCACATGTTGTCACGTAGCAACTACATTATGAACACTTGACATGTGAAACTTACCTGGAAGATTCTTCAAAACCCTTTCTTTATTCATCGAATATATCATCGAAGGCATGACAGGACATATGCAAATATTATTCCTAACTAAAGTCAAAGTCCTTTTGTTTGAAGACATCAATTTGGGGTTGTCTGTTTGATCAGAAAAATGTTATACAAAAAGATGTTGAAAGAATTCTTCTCTTGAAGTCTAGCATCAATTTGCAGAATCAGGCAGGTGGAAATGGCAGCCGCTTTCGCCTTGAATGTCTTGGATAGTCTTTGCAAAGTGATAGTGAAAGAAGCAGATTTGTTTCTTGGAGTGGAGGATCAGGTCAAGATCCTTGGTTATCACCTCAAACTTATGGGTTCCTTCCTCAAAGATGCAGATAGTGCACACCAAGAACATGTTGCAGAAGTAGAGGAATTGGTGATCCATATAAAGGATTTAGCCTATGACGCAGAAGACATCATCGACAAATACTTGGTCACTGCAAGAAAAAGTGCATTTGGCTTCGATCGATTGAATTCCAAATTCAACAAATTAGCCACCAAGCAGGATCTTGGAACAAAGATTGAAGCCATCATGAACCAAATTAAGGAAATTTATGCTAAAAAACAGTTGCCTGCGATCCAAGATGCAACCCGAGCTGCTGTATCTACTCCTGATGGATCATTCTTGCCGAAGCCGAGAAAGGATCCTTCTGTTGCAGAAACTGATGATTTGATAGGATTTCAGAATGACATAGACACACTGGTTCGCCGACTGACTAAAGGAGAATCACAGCGTGCCGTCATTCCTATTGTGGGAGTAGGTGGCTTAGGTAAGACTACTTTGGCCAAGAAAGTTTATGATCTTGTAAAGAATGAATTCAGATGCCATGCTTGGGTTTCTCTATCTCAAGATTGCACACCCATGAATGTTTTGCAGCAGATTGTTAAATTTTTAACAGGGTCCATAGAAGTGAAGGAATTAGAGAAAAAGCTTTCTGACTGCCTCAAGAACAAGAAATACTTCATAGTCTTAGATGACATCTGGAGAGTTGACCTCTGGCAGGATATGGCTCCATGCTTTCCTGATGATAACAATGGAAGTAGAATAATGTTCACCACCCGTTCTACCGATGTCACTTTGCAAGAGAATTCAAATCCAAACCCCATGGAACCTCCATATTATCTATCATTTCTCAACAATAAGGACAGTTGGGAGCTTTTCCAGAAGAAAGTGTTTGGCGGTGAAAGCTGCACCTCAGAATGGGAGGAACTTGGGAGAAAATTTGCAGAACAGTGTGGTGGCTTACCCCAAGCAATCATCTTATTAGGGGGTCTATTATCTGTGAAATGGAGAACATTTTCTGAGTGGGAAGGAGTGCTAGATCATGTAAATAGTTCAGTCATTGAATTCCAAAATCAATGCTTAGGCATATTAGCTTTATGCTATAATGATTTACCTTGTTACTTGAAGCCATTGTTCCTATACATGGGTGTCTTCCCACACCATTTTGAGATCCCCTGGAAACAATTGATTCGACTTTGGATTGCAGAAGGGCTAATAGAAGCAAAAAGTGACCAAACAATGGAGGCCACTGCAGACAACTACTTAAACATGCTGGTCGATAGGAGCCTTGTACAAGTAGTCAGAAGAAGAGCTGATAATGGTGGGGTGAAGACATTAAAATTTCATGATGTTCTGCGAGACTACTGCATCTCTGAAGGCCAGAAAGAGAATTTTTTTGACACCATTAAGATTGTAGATTCAGCATCACTGTCCCAATCTACCAAACTACGCCGAGTTGCTTCCACTTCAGAAAATTTGGATTCAGCATCACAGTCCCAATCTGCAAAAATATGCAGAGTCGTTTCCAGTTTAGGAATTTTCAGGTACATGAACCCTGAATCTGGTGACTTCCCACTTAAAAAGGTCAGATCACTACTGAGTTTCACCATGGATAGTGACAGGGAATCCATAGACCGGAACACACTTCTTCATATAATGAATTTGAAATTGCTTAGAGTATTGAACCTTGAGGGTGCAAGTGTTGTTAATCTCCCGGATGACATTGATAGATTGGTTCATCTGAGGTATTTGAGATTAGGAACCAGTGCCCTTAGGAGTCTCCCACTCTCCATATTCAGACTCTCAAGCCTAGAAACTTTGGACATTGGATCTTCATTGATTCGCAACATACCAGTTGGATTTTGGATGCTGAGACAATTAAGACATGCAAAGTTTGTTGGTGATCCCGAGCTGCTTTTGCCCCGCCAAGACACCTCTGACTTCTCCTTGGCAAATCTTCAAACACTTTCTACTGTATCTCCCAAAATTCTTCAGTATTTGGACTTTGTTGACATGCCAAATCTAACGAAACTAGGACTATGTGGAGATCTATGGGCACATCGAAGATATATCATACGTTTGTACAATCTGGAACGCCTTGAGAAACTGAAGCTGGTTAGGTTCACTGACTACAGATTTGGATTGTATTCTATTCCAAAGGTACTACCAGAAACACTCACAAAACTCACTCTCTGTGATACTGAATTAGTAATAGATCCAATGCCAACATTGGGAAAGCTTCAAAATCTCCGAATCCTCAAGTTGCTACAGAGATCCTGTGAAACAAAAGTGATTGTTTGTGGTGCCAATCTGTTTCCACAACTTCAGGTCCTGCAACTTGTAAGTTTGCCCATAGAGGAGTGGACAGTGGATGCAACAGCACTGAAGAGACTCGAACGTTTGGTGATCCATTTCTGTCCTGGTTTGAAAGAGTTTCCAAAAGCATTATGGGAGGTGAAGAGTCTCCTGGTATTGGATCTGCTAAAGCCGGGGCAGCAATTCAAAGAAGAAATCGAGAGTTATGAGGGACGACATCAGTTCAAGATCTTGTTCGGTTAGTTAATTTCATTTCATACTTTTTTTCCCTTTTGATTTTGCCATTTGCTAATCTTAGGTTGTGTTTGGTATTATTTTCTATAAATGTATTTTACCCAAAAAATTTTACAAAATTCTTTTTCTTTTTTTTTTTTTTTTTTTTTTTTTAATAAAAATATATGGCAAACCCGCAAAGGAATTATTTACATCAGTTTCACTATCATAAAAAATATTATAATTTTTCAATAATTTTTTTATTTTCTCTTCTTAGCATCTTATATTACAAAACTATGCTATATATATATAATGTAAAAGATATGAACTAATTCTTACCATATAAATCAAGCATGACATGAATAATATGTCAATTAAGATTTTTATTCTTGATTAAATTTTCATGTGAAAAATATTTAGGGTTTAATGAATTGGCTTCTCTTGATTATTTGTTGTATTGAAATTATCATCACCATTAACAATCAACTATGTGAAACTTGGATCCACAGGCAATTGACCTTTAATCATTCAATCAAGGATCAGAGGAACTGGTATGAAAATTGGGTTAGCAAGTATTAGGCTATGGAATTTCATGGTTGAATCAGGTATATATATATGTTTTCGTTTGTAAATTATAGTAAAATAAATTGTTGAAGAGTGCTACAATAACTTGGGGAATATCTGCATTGAAATTTTCCAATTTATTTTATTTATTTATATGCATGAATAAGGTTGAGTTTGGATATCCAAAGGTTTTGTATATTTACATGTAAAAACTACATAAATGAAAATATTTCTTTTAAAGTTTCGTTTGGAAAATGCTCATGTAGAGCTAAACAACCATGCAAAATTTAAGAGTGCATTTTTATCATGAGGGGAAAATTTTACATGATCTTATTAGGTTACCAAACTAACTTAACCTATTACAATTTCAAAACAAGTGTTGTTGAGTTTTCTTATCCAATTACGTGGGTCTTGTTACAAAGCAAGGTCCAATAGGAAGGTAGACACAATTATCCAGGTGGAGGGGAAGAGATGTAAGAACGCACACATAGTCGGACAAAAAACTTCTTTAAAAAAAAAATCAGCCAACTATGGATTGGGCCAGCCCAGCCCATATGTAATGAGAAGAAAAATTACTCTCTCTGTCTCTCTTTAGTCTTTACTATACATATGGGTTCAAAATATAATTCTTTTTTGGGTTTTATTGACTTGTGTTTAGGTCTTAACCTATCACCCGAGAGTCAGTCACTCCACTCTGGAACCTACTCGAACGGACAGAAGGACAGCTAACAGACAGACAGTACTTCCCGCTTGGCTTGACTTGCTTGCTTAGTAATGAAAGAGCAAATGACCTTTCAACAAGAGACAGAGATCACTTGAAATCACTTGAAAGTACTTCTGGCTTCTTCAACTACTCTTTCCCGACAATCAGAACTGGAGATGTATTCTCTGATCCACCGGCTTAGCTTAGCTTAGATAAAACTCCTTCTGTTTCGGTCTCATACGCAGAAAGGATTAGGGCGGGAAGACGTTCCGCCAGAACCCTTTAAACGTAGAGAACGATTAACATCACCCTGACCGTGGTGGATTAAAACCTCCAGGGAAGTGTAGAGAAGAATGTGTCGCCACCAGTAACTGCTAGAGTTTAGGTCTTAAGATCGACTAAGCATTGGGATTGATTAGAACCAGAATGAGATCATCCAATATTCCCATTATTAATTGATAATAACTTCAAGGGTTGAAACTTGAAACTGATTATTAGTTGGAACAGTTTAATCAGGAACCATAGTAGTTAACACCTTTGTTTGGATGTCAAGAAAAGAAAATTTTAAAATTCTTTAAATTTTTCATAAAATAGGTAAAAAATAATTATTATTTCTTTAGAAAAATAAGAAGAAAAAAAAATCAAACAGCTTCTTTGGAAGAACAGAATCCACAAAATAAACCAAATTTGACTCTTAAATTGACAATCAATTGACTAGAATTTAAATGCCCAATCCATTACATTACGTAGTAGTAGATAGCATCCAAATATTAATGATTAATATTGGAAATTTCAAATGTCCCACCACTAGAAAAAGTAGAAGGATAAGGAGTATTGAAGGAAACTCTTTTGTCTATCATTCTTATGTTTGATAGCATGCTTTTTCTAGTTAAACTAACCATTGACTGAAAAGTTATTATCTTTTTTAACCACATTTTTCGCCCTGTAATTTATCTTAATAGTATTTTTATCTTTGTATTTTCAATGGTTAATACGAAGCAACACTTTATAATTATTATAATCTAATTTCATAAGCATTAAAAAATTAAATTAGGTCAAAACTTAACATAATGGAAAATAATTACATCATAATGCGTCTTGTAGGTAAGCTTTGTTTGGTTGCAACCAAAATGGAAAAAGAGAGCAAAGTGAAAGGAAATTGTTTTTACTTTCAAATTGTTTGGTTGCACGCGAAGTGAAGTGAAATTAATTTTGCATAGTTGTTTGATTAGATGTAAAATTGATATAACTTTTTTTAAAATTTGTAATCCAACACACTTTACTAATTGTAACACGACATTATGAGATTGAAAGCAATGAAAGAAGTAAAACAAAACTAAATTGCATTTCCAACTTTCTTGAAACAAAATGGGTATAGAGAGAGAACAAAGCTGGAATAATTGAACGACCTATTCTTCTCTTCTTTCTCAAATTCATCCTCTTTGCTCCTTGCAAACTAAAATAAAGGTGTGGAGTTAGGATAGAAATGGAGAAAAGGAGCCAAAAGTGAGGAAACCAAGAATATCAATTTTCGCCTTGTAAAGAAGGCCTTGCTCGAAGATGATGGAGAAGAAGAGGAAGAGGAAGAGTAAGAGTTCGATGGAATTAAAGAAGGAAGTGACTACAATGAACTCAAGGCTACCATATCTAATCAAATTTAAACATCGAAGTTCTTCTCTAGCTAACCAAGGAAAGCTTTTTCAAGTTTAATTATCTACGGTTTTGTTTACAAAAAGACATCGCAGAGAGGAGAGGTTTCGAGAGATGAGAGTCGAGAGTCCACACGTGAGAAACGAATTTCAAGTTCACTTTCATTTTTTGGTTGGAAAATAAAACCAGGAAGTTCAATTCCAAAGTAAAAATTAATATACAATGTAAATTGTACATAAAAAATTATTCTTATTGTTACGGGAAAATAGTCATGGATTTAAATCTGATCGTGGATAGAGAATCTGACATAGTCCTTGGAAAATGGAGCCCGTGTCACGTATCTAAGGTACAAAGCATAAGGATAAGAGATGTTCGGGAGATGAACTCGTGTTCGACCCACCTAGTTGACCAGACTATGATTGGACAGACTGGTGGAGGTAGCTGGGCATTATATGGTCTGTCATTAATGTTCATAAATACCAACAACAACCATAAATGCCAAGTAGACAGATGTGACTGGCCAGGTCACCGTATCGGAGACTGAATCAGCAAAAAACAAGTGTCACACTCGGTAAAAGTGTAAGGACAGAAACAGTTGTCAGAAGGTATGGAGGATATGGACTAAAAGGGAGTTGAAGAAGGTCGAGAGAGGTCGGAAGCGACTGACAAGACATCCTAATGCTGTCCTAAGGGGTTGTAATCCCTCCAACCTATTGTTCTCTAGGCGGCAGGTGATCGTGATGGTAGGTAGGGAGGAGTTTATTGGGAAAACCCCTAATTGGACCTATAAATAGTAAAAGAATATCGACTGCAACGTATCTGGATCCAGATTTTCTTATTTGAGAGGGAGAATTAGCTCACTCTGGTATGATTCCAATAGTCTTTTGAAAACTTCTTCTCTATTTTTCTATCCTAAGTTCTATCTCACCGAAAAAGAAGAGAAGTTTATTTCACTAAGAGCTCCATTCTGCTCGTCTTTGGAATTTTCTAGCTTTGGCATCGCAGTGGCCCCGTAGTATATCCCGCCCGTTTTCCTGTTGTGTTTGTGTTTCAACTACATGGCGCGATATAGAAAGCTGAACGAAATCCATCGACAACAATTCTTATAAAATAAAATTCATTTCCTTTCAAAAAATTTGTTTTCTCTTTGCATTCAAACAAAACCGTAAAGAGATAATTCATGTAAATAGACCAATCAAAGGATTTTTAATATAAATAAATATTAATTTATATATCCACTAGTTTCAAATTTACTATACATATATAATCATGAAAAGTTTGACCTTAATGAGACTAGAAATATGCTCTAATGAGAGAAGCCTTGGCAAAAAGTGGAGATATTATATTACCATAGACTATGGAGAATACTTTAAAAATATTTACCAATTGATGCACTATAGAGTGTAGTAGTGTAGTGTAGTGTAGTGTACTAGTTAGTGTCTACAGTAATGAGTGCTTGACATATTTGCCACACCCGACAGTACGACCCACTCAGTAGTCGGTAGACTCAGTACTGAGTAGATACGGCGCACGTGAAGGAACAGTGTGTGAAAGCCGAATCCTGTAACGACCAGGCCAATATAGTTTGGGCCCACCGACAGTAAAGTATTGCCGCTTCACACGCCCATTCAGCTCATCGAAAGGCCATTGCCCTTTCCAACGGATTCAAATCCTCTCCTCCAAGAGAATCTGGAGGAGAGGTGGCGCCCCATACAGATGGATGATATCTGGGAATCATATTTAATTCGACTTCTCCATCTGAGTCAACACCCACTGTCAGCTCAGCTTCTTGGCTCGGATGGAGGGATCGGATTAATTCAACCCCAGGTGTCGCCCATCTGTATCAGGTGTCGCCCATCTGTATGGGGATCCAAATCGTCTCATCTTTGAAATTCGGGAGGCGTGGCGGCGACCCCACTGGATGGTCACCACGTGGGGGTCGGATGAATCCGACCCTTCCGTTCGAGCCGACACTCTCTTGTCGGCTCGGCTTGTAGGCTCGAACGGAGGGGTCGGGTTCATCCGACCCCCACGTGGTGACCATCCAGTGGGGTCGCCGCCACACCTCCCGAATCTCAGGGATGAGACGATTTGAATCCTCTGTATGGGGGGCACCACCTCTCTTCCATATTCTCTTGGAGGTGAGGATGTAGATCCCTTTCCAAGGGCCTTTCTTTTTTCTTCCATTTCCTTCCTTGACCAGATCTATCGCTCTCACCTTCATTAAATTATGAAAACTTTTACAAAGTAAGACTATGACCATTCGGCTAAAAGGTAGTTGGGTTTCTCAATGTTATAATGTATCGGAACAGGTTTTGATATTGGATATGGGTATCGGTCAGTATCAGTCGTCATGTGTTGATTAGTGTCAATCCAAATATCTCAATTCAACAAAATGATACCTTACCTTACCATACCCTGATAATTCATTTTCTTCTTTTTTTCGTCATTGAGAAAACTTTTCTAAGTATATACTCAAGTACTAAGTTTCTATTGTTAGCATCTACTTATTTCATTAATTCGAGTAAATGATTTTTCGAAAAGGTTTGCCGCTTCTTCTCTATTAAGTCAGCAGTGGGACCTCATGCCTGCCTTTGTAGTTCGAGACATTGTCTGAGATGCTTCTGAGCTTCCTAGATTTGGGTTTTATTAAAGTTATTTAATTTTTTTTCAAGAAGGTAGAATATTCCTGCTGATGTCTTGTATAGTTTTTCATTAATATTATCGGATACTGCTGACCTTTAACCAAAAGATTGTTTAAAAAGTTGGATGGATGGAGTACTATCCTCATATCTTAAATTTATGGGGGAAGTTTTCTATAATTGATTTGTTTAGAAAGTGTTTTTTTTTTTCACAAGTACAATTTGTAATCAAAAAGAGGAATTTAGGAAATTGTAACCTCTTTTTTATTACCATTTTCTTCATGCCAGTTGAGCACCAAAGGGACCTAAGTTGAACCATGGACCTTTTAGACTTGACCCCTAACGCTCACCAACGTAGAAATGTTCTTTTTTTATTTATATAATTCATTGACTTACCAAGAATTACGTGGATAAAAAAATATACTTTATGATTTTGTTTGGTTGCAAGGATAATTGAAGGGAAGGGAAACTAAAATTTAAACTTTAAACGAAAACTTTTGTAATGATTACAGAATATGCTATCACATTACTATGTAATTAATTCCAAATTATTCCACATTTAGTTAGTAACTTATACTTTGTGACCAAATCCCTCCAGTTTGAAAAAAAAAATTATATCTTATAAATATCATTACTAAATATGTTAAAAAGTTCAGATAAATTATTTAATCAAGTTGTATTACAATTATAAAAATTTATATTTAAAATTAAAAAATTTAATTTCTCTTCCTTTCTATTCCCATTACAACTAAACAGAACCTTTAAATTTACAAATAAAACCCATCCAAAACTCTAATCTAGAAACCGACCATTCCACTCTCCATAGACAACACAACAGTAAGGCAGTGGAAAATTGTTAGTATTTTCCTGGGAAAGTGAACCATTATGAGAATGTAACCACAAACCTTCAATCTTCATTAAGGATTTTCCAATCCCGCAAAAAGTTTTGAAATTGTTTTTCCTTCTCATAATGATGTGGGATCCAAATCCTCTCCTCCAGCAGAAGGGTCATGTGGTTGATCCAAGGGGTTGGGGATTAGTCGATCCGCCTACCAGTACATGGGGAGATGAACCGATTGAAATCCTGCTCTTGACAGACGACATATCGGCAATAGACGATTTGGTTGCAATGATATGGGATTGATAATTGATTGGCTTTAGCCAAAGGTGCACCCATAAAATCAGCATTCTGATTGATCTACCGGTTGGAACATGTGAAACCCTATTAGCATTTTCTCGATTAGTTGACTTGGGATATTGAAAGAGGAGAAAAAGGGTGAAGACTTGTTCATTTTCCTCCTATTCCTCTTTTCCAGTAAAATGAAAATCACGGTTCCTCACTCACAGATTACTTTTTCATGGTAATTAATGCACGTGGGTCGGTTTCTCACTTTTTCACACCGGAAAAGTTCTCCCAGTTGAAGAAAGCTATGATAAACCTCACGTGGAAATACCTCTAAACAGTTGAATTAATAATGGGTTAGTCAGAAAAGATGATACATGCAATACACACACAGATGATCTGAACTCAAATAATTGAAAAAGGTATTAACAGGAATAACGTTTGAGGGATTAAAACCGATATCCAACCTTTTACGGTCCTAATTGGTTTGGTTTTTATATAGCTGTTTGGTAACTAGTAATTAGTTGTTAATGAATCAGGCTACATTGTGATTCTATACTAAATTTTGAAGAAGATGTGATTTATAAGGGTATGACTTCATCAGCGGTGGCTATACACGCTAAGCGGGTTATCTTGAGTCGTGTTCTTCTCAATTTGTTCCAAGAGAACAAAACAGTGTTGCTAACTCCCTTGTCAAAGAAAATCAGTTTGTGACGTATTAGACCATTTGATTTCTATCCACTCTCAGGATTCTTAATGCTTGTAATTCAAAGTCCTTGTGCCATTTAAGTCATCATTAATAATATCCCAGATGGATGGTCCAGATATGTATGAAAATATTTAGAATTACCACATCAGCCCTTATAAATTATTCTTGCTATATATATTCACTGTTTTTAAAGAACTTCATCTGTACGTAAAGGGTCCTTTTCATGAAGATGTCGTACTGAACTTTCTTGTTGAAAAGGTCCAGAAATTATAGAGGCTTTTAATTTTGTTGTAATGTATGACTTTATAAACCCTTTTTTTTTCTCATTCAAAGGATTCTTATCCAAAAATAATAAGAGTTTGAAAGTCCTATACAATTACCCAAACAAAACAAAAAAAGAGTTTGGAAGTTCCAGCTTCTTCGTTTTCCCACGTCTAGAGTCCTACACTTTTTAATCCTGCCATTAATCGATGGACAAAGGTTTCAGTTTCTTTCACTATTTAGTTTGCACTAAATAGGATTAAGCATTTCAATGGTTTTTCTTTTTTCTATTTTTTGCACTTTTTGTCCCTATAATCCACTCTTGTTAGTCCTTTTAAATACAGTAGACGGGTATTATCGATATTTAATATATATTAAATATTCAAAAATCATGGTGATTTTCTATCCTATCTCCTCATTTTTTTACTTCATCGTGACACGGGTGGAAGAAAACTTTCTGATCCACGAAAGTCTGAAATGAAGTAATCAAATTGACTTAATATTTTTGAAAAAGATATTAATGTTAGGGAATTTTTTTTTTTTATCCCACCGTTTTGTAATGACCCCTTTCACTCTTCTTGAATACTTATACCTATACTCTCATCGATTCTCATGCTAACATAAGAATCTTCGAATCATTCATAAAACCTTGCCCTAAATACTAATCATGTAGTAGATACGTTGCCCCCTTTAGAAATTGATTCCCACACTATTCGTCGACCACCCCATATGGATCAATGTATGAGTGGGGCCTCGTGTATGATATACATTTGGATCATCAGAAATGTATCATGAGGGTGTCCTCTCCCAATAATAGAGGTCACAAGACTTATAAATAAGGGTGTCAATTTTAAACCAAAATCAGGAGATCAAACCATCCACTGTAAGGAAAACTGAGCATAATTAATCAATTCGATTTTGTAGAGAGTACTCTCTTTTTGGGAGTGAATGATCGAGCACTTTTTCTAAATTCTCGCTTTCACAATTTAAAAAACTGAGTGACAATCCATATTTATAGGGTAGGTTGCTTTATATATAATTTATCCAATGTAAGATTAAAATGTCACTCATGTTAAAGTTTAATTACTCCTTAGTTATACGGAACCATACAAGAACCATTTATAATCGATTAATCGATTCATCAAAACAGCGAAACCAGTTGTTAATCAGTTTGGGTTTTGTATTGGAACATAAAAACTGAATATTAATAGATTGGATTTTGATTTCTACTAATAACAATCTTGAATCGAATCAAATCGATAAATCGCTTATGAACCAATTTACACCTTGAACCGAACCAAAATCGTTGTTTTCATGGGATCATCTTTTAAGAATCCAACAAATCCAACTCAATCACATCCAACCAAGGTGCCATGGACCTAGATCACTGACAGCTTTCTTCGAAGGATTCTCCTGCTAGTCATCGCTCGATCACTTTCCATTCCCAGCCACCACCTCACCCACCGGCAGAAATCTTGAATTGCCCATAAATAGCCCTTTTGGACCATAATGCCCTGCGACGCTACATTTATTTCCATGAGATTCAGACATTCAGTGTCCCTGCATATCTTCACTGTACAGAAGGATATATCCGAGATTTGATGATCAATGAAGGTTATTTTGGGAAATATATAGTCTCCAGCCGTCCAAACAACTGAGAAGAGAGAAGAGTCCACTGTTCCTGTTATTGACCGGCACGCGTAAACCACCGTGGAAACCCAGCTGAAATTCCTTCAAAACAACGTTTTAAAAAGCCTTTTAAAAATTCAAAAAGGAAGACGAGCATAGCAAAGAGATGGGAGCTTGAACCAATGGCGATTTAGAAACAGATACATTGATTTTATGAAAGAGAATCTGGTTTCAAAAGTGAAGAGAGGCAGTTTGGAAAAGCTATAAACAAAGCAGCCCTGAAGCTTAAGACTAGAAAAACAAAAAACAAGAACAAGGGGGATTTAACCAAAATTAAGATTCTCAGAAGCGAAAGAGCCAGTAAATAAACAGAGAAACTACAGCTTCTGCAAATCGACAGTTAGTTTTCCCACCGATCAAGCTTAATTTACAGATAAATACCAAACGACATTAAAACCCCAGCAACAAAAACAACTGAGAAAGGAGAAAAACACGGATTTCTTCTCTCTATTTCTCTAATTACTATTTATAATAAACACATCAAGTAGAAGATTTCAGAAGAGCTGAGAAAAACCAGAAGACCCTTTCTTCTTCTCCTTCTTCATGAATCAAAAGGAAGGGACAATACCATAACCAGTATCAGCCATGAAAGCAGTACCAGAGCTGTAGAGCGTATCAACCTCTACTTCAGAATCAGTCCGCTTCGCAAACCTCCCTTTGACCCTCGGCCTTGTCTCTGCGTATGCTTTCCTCGAAGCATACCTAATCGTCTTCTCGAACTTCCTATTCTTCCTCTTCTCTCTGTACCTCAGAACCCTCGCTTCCCTGTCCAAACCCGAAACCTGCGACGCTTGATTTGCCGTAGAACTCATCATCTGCTTCCCAAACGGATTCGATATGTCCGCCATGGAATTCCCATTATCAGGCACAACCCCCACATCCATAGACGACGAAGAGACCTGAACGAACAGAAGAAAAACAAAGATCCAAAATCAGAAAAACATTAAAAGAATAAATCTAATCAAAACAGTTGAAGCAAAAGAGCTGAAATTTACGCTCTGGCTGAGAGATGGAGTGGTGTAGCTGTAACAAGGCTTGGATCGGCCGAAATCAATGTCGTAGCAGTTGTCGCAAGAAGGATTGATGAGTGGCGGAGGAGGGGCTTTTGTCTGAACGGGAACTACACTATCATTTGCAATGGAAGGAGCTGCATAGTCGAGATCCAGGTAAGGATCCATGTCTGAGAAGAAATAGTCTCCAGATTTCAAATCCTGAACTTCGATGAGCTTATTAGGGTTAGGGTTTGGTAACAGCCAGGAAGCAGCCTCAGCTTCTTCTCCGTCACCGTCAGTGTCGTTAAGATCTTCGTCCTCGTCTCCATTAGATCTGAGGGTGGACAGTAGGTTGACGGCGTTGGACTTGACGACAGAAGCGGCGGATTCATAGAAGGGGACGACTGGAAATCGTTCGTGTCGGCGAGCGAGTGGATTTGCCGAATGGATGTCGCGATCGCAGGTGACACAGAGAGCTGCAGCGTCAGCTTTGCAGGTTACGCTTGCTGGGGCTTGCTCGCAGACCTCGCACATCCACACTCGCTCGTGCCTGGACGCGAGCTTGTTTGCTCCGTGAATCTTTCCATCGCAGCCTATACAGAGAAAGGCCGAATCTGCCCGGCAGAACAGTAGTGCTGCCGCCGATTTACACGAATCGCACGGTTTTGCTGTCATGCTCCAAGTCGCCGCATAGCCTTTAACGTTCTCTTCCTCGTTCGCCATCTCTCCTTTCTCTCTCGATCGACCAGTAAACACTGTAACAGTTCTCAGATCGATCGATCGATCTCTCTCTCTCTCTCTCTCTCCTTCTTTCTTCCGGTTTCTTCTTCTTTATTATCTCTCCCTCTCTCGCTCGCTCTTTCTTCTTCTGTCTATCAGATAGCTAGCAACTCCGGAGAAGACACGTGGACAGACCATAGCCATTTAAATATTTTTTTACCAACGAAAGCCGAGCAATGGATGTGATTAGTAGCTGTCATCGTGCCTTATCTGGGACCCACAGAGGATGGGTTATTGTTGTAGTTTACACGTTGGGCTGTTCTTATGATCATTTACTCCCTGTATATAGACGTACTATAAAAGCGTAAAACAGACTATTGCTTCTTTGAACGAATTATTGCGGTGCATGAGAGAAAAACGGAAAGGATATTTGGAGATTCGGATCCGAATATCGAGATTTGGATTCTGGGTTTCCGAATTGGGTATTAAATCGGCTGCAAATACGGGAGTGTCGGCATGTTTATCAGCGAAGTTATAAAAATATATATATTTTTGATAATGCCAAAATGCCCTTCCTTGTCTACTGTATGATTGATTAGCTTGGAAGCCAGTAAGTAAAGTGGAGTCTATAGTCTAACAAGTCGTAGCCTGTAACCTGTATTGAGATAGGACAGGACAAGTGGGACAAGTGACAACTAACATTTCATACGGAATGCAATTATTCTTCATCATTTGTACGTAAGGGGCATTCTCGTATTTGCATTCAAGGTTTAAGATTTCAATCCTACGGCACAAAGTTCGTTAACACTGTTACATGATGCACGTTATCATTGTTAAGAGGGTTTATATTTTGTAAACGTCATCCATTACGCCCATGTGAGGACATGTGGCAGTCATCTGAGCGTTCAATAACTCCGAATCGAACGGCGGATCGGCTTCGTGTCAGTCCCCTAGCTTGTTGGGTTGCATTATGGCAATATTTCCAATGGGAAAAAGTTTCCCACATTCAGTTTACCATTTACCCAATCACTATGGGTTTTCTTCTTATTATTACTCTAGAGTCATATTAGGTTAATTTTAAGAAACAAAATGTAAAAGAAATAATTACTTAAGAAATTCAAATAAATAAAGGAAATTAAAACAACTTCAGCCAAAATTATAAAATCAATTATATTACAATGCAATTGAAGGATACTAAAGTTTTAATCAACTAAAATTATGTGATTTTTGCAATTTAACCCCCAACGCGGCTTCAAACTAAAAATTATGTAAAATTAAGACTCCTTTATTCAGTTAAAATCTATAAGATTTTCTTTTTATATGAATTTTAGAGGGGAACAACAAATAGGGGTTAAATGGTTTTTCCCATTGTCTTATTAACATATTAATTTTCTTACGGAGTTCTATTTCTCAAGATCAAATAAATTTTGTCTTAGACTTACTATTATAATATATATACCATAAACATTATCTTAAGACATTAGATGAACATGAAACATAGAATTATAAATAAACATAAAAATGATATATTCAAATATACGAAGTATGCATCCAATAATCTACAAATGTAGGCATCAATTTCATCATTAAACTGGTGTACCATGCGTGGCAAAAGAACCACACGATTGAATCATAATCAAGACTACTCTCCTAAAAATAGTAGACATCCCTATGGTGACCTCATCTTTAAAAAAAATATGCTCAATAGGTAAAAATCAATATCAAGAAACTCGGACTATCAAACCAAGTTATCATTATTGTTGTCTATATTAATATATTAATATTTTTCTTTATTTATAAGAGAATAAGAGACACAATCAATGGTGAGCTCATCTTCAAGAAAATATACTCAAACACCATGTCTCATCCACAACACATATCACCAATCTTTATTGGTTATTTAAGAATCTATTAAGAAGAGAGATTTTTGTGATAATCACTTATAAAATAATAAATTAAAACACTATAATATTATTTACATATGAGTAGAAGATCACGTAAACAACATTATGCACAAAATCCAATGATTCAAATATTATATAAGCTGCCAAATGTCAGATAAAAACAACAATTATATAGAAACCCCCTATGCTATTTTAGGAAATCTAACTGCCAGCAAGTAATATTAAAAAAATGATGAGATCTGATCTTTTTCTTCTTGAAAACCCGTTCAAGACTTATTTTAATATATTTATTTAGTCTTTTAAGTCTCAATCTATAATTACAGTATTGTTAATAGCATATTCCATCTCCCAATCGAGAAGCAACACGTGTCCTTATGCATGTTATTTGTGTCGCAATTCTGCTTCGTTAGGGAATTTCTATACGGCCATATGTTGGATTGGAAATGGACTGACTATCGGAGATATTCGTGTTACTTTGTCTGCACTGGTTTGTACACGAATGCGTAAGTTATACCGAATACTCAGTAAATTATGGACCACTTCAAATCTTTGTTTTCGAGAGGGATGATCAACTCCACAAATATCGATCGAAACTTGAACCCTTGTATAGGTATGCAATTTCTCATATACTCAACGTACGGCTGATGGAATTCAATCAGTAAACAGATCTCGCCTATGTCCCGTATAAGGATAAAGTAGAAGTTTAGAAATGTATACCGTACTATTTTTTCCAACTGCCAAACTATTATGACATCCCTAGGAATATGGCATGTAGACTACATCCTAGATTGGTCATCTCCATTTGACGGTTGGATATCCTAGTCGACTATTTTCTAGTGGTAGTCATTTATGTTAACTCCACCTCTTTTACAGCGTATTCGATTCCATCAGGACTTTACATAAGTTTATAAATACACTCGACAATCATAGGTAGGAGAGATATTTACACACACAACGAATACTTAAGCTTTTCCCACACTCTAAGGAGGTTACGAACCTTCGTTACCTCCATACTGATTGCGCTATTACTGACTTATCGTTAGAGTAGCCACCGAACTACCCAGTCCGACCCCCGATGATTCTTCTTTGATTTTAGTTTACAGGCCATGTCAGCTTTTCCAGTTTCAACTGCAACAAATAAAAAAGACATGTGACCAAATTAGAATCGGGTCTAAACCTCAAATTACGACCTACCTTTGTTTGGTGCGTATTAATACTCTATAAAACAAGTTCTAATCGGTGATGGGAATCCTTTTATTAAGTTGAAGTTAGGTATTACAAATTTGTCTCCCTTTCCACCTCCCCTTCTCATCACCGTAGGCACAGTCTACTTTCATTATTGTTATAAATTTTACATTACTAAAGAAAAAAAATCACCAGGATATCTCTGTGGACCCATTTCTAGACCTAGTTCATATTTCAATATTTTCTCTATCCTCTCTGATCATGTCGACTCCTATGGAAGTTATTGTTTCTTACATCCTCATTTGTATGGCGTGGGAGATTTCCCAACTAAGATTGTGAGGCAGTCTTTCTTGGGAGAGTGGAGTAAGGAGGCGAGGTAGATATTGAATGTATACATACATGTGGTAGGGGTAAGGCTTGAACCCAAGTCCCTATAATTACAAGGATTGACATGATTTAGTTTGTACAAACTCATGATTTTGAGAATAAATCCATAGGTTAGACTTGACATTTGTCATGGCTGTTCAAAATTATGAAAATATTACATACACAAAATATAGAATTAAATGACCAATTTTTAATTATTTATTAGCTAAAATGGTATTAATACAAATTACAGCAAGCGTTCTAATTATACACCAAAAAAGAAAATTAAGTTCCAAGGCTTTTGAGGTTTTTCTAATATCTTATATATATTTAGAATAATAATTTCTCTATGTGCATATTATTTCATTATTATCATAACAACATTTATTTATGATGTAATAACACCATTATGTTTCAAGAAAATTACAACATTGTTAGCCATTTTTAGGATTGATCAAGATTCTAACTGCAACACAGATTTCAAAGTATTCAAATTGAAAGGGCATTTCGGATATTTAATTTTATTTTTATTTATTTTTTTCAAATGAGGGAGACAAGTGCAACCACCAGTAGGGGAAACTCAGGAACGGCCAAATAAGTGGGGACCACATATAGTGGGATTGATTGGGGGGGTAATGGATGTCAACGACTGTTGAAAAGGAAGAAAATTATGTACATTATCAGCATTTTGATTGAGACAAAGACATTCTTATATCTATTTCTCTATCTTTTTCTTAAAATATATTTATTAGATTAATTTTTAATAAAAGTGAATAAATTAAATATTTATTTGGGTTTGGATATTTCTATCATTCTCATTCAAGAGGTTTTAGTGGGGATTTTTAATCTTCTTATGCTTCTCCTATTGACATGAGAAAATCCAATAACTGTAATTTATTGTATGCATATATCGACATATTGATATATGTACACAGTAGATGATGACAATGACAGTCATTGAATTTTCTCATGTCAACATGAGAGACAGGAGAATATTTAAATTCTTTCAGTGGTGATGTGGTGATTCAATGACAGAAAATGTATTAATATATGTTGCCATATAAATTCCAATTAATTCACAGTCGAAGAAACTGAAGAACAAAAACAATATTTTTCTTATTTATTTTACACAAAAAGAAAAAAAAAATATTTATGGTCGATCTTATCTATATGGAATGAATCCCCATCCATGAGAACCCTACCATTGACGAGTCTTCGTTTTTGTTGTGTCCCACTTCCCATTACTTTCCCATCTAAATCCAGAGTCTCAGTCGTCAATCGTCATCCTAAAAATATGTCCGGACGAAAACACCCACGCTATGATTGATGCCGTGACAACAGTTGAAAAGGGTATTCTCGTCTTCTTACTCGTCCTTCAATCTCAGCTGATGTCAATGTTATCTGTTAATAAATAACTTTGTACGGTGCCACCTGTTAGGTTTGGACGGCAAGAAAGGACGTCCAGAGAGGATCTTTCTTGCGGGAGAATCTAAATTTCTCTTTTATACCGATAGAATGGTCTATGAATAATAACATAGAGAAACTGGTCCGGTTCAGTGACATATTCATTCAACCCATCCGGTCTTTCGAGTTTCACAATCAGTTTTCCACAAAATTAACGAGGAGTCTAATATTTGAGCTGTTAAGCGGATAAAATTTTGGTTTACCCTGATAAACCGGTCCATTTGATCCAGTTTCAAAAACTATATTGTGGTCTACTCTAGTTTCGTCAAATAGCCTATAGTTGATTAAAATTTTTTGATTATTTATTGATTAATTATAATGGGGGACTAATAACAGAATAGCTTGGGTTAACATTCAATTACGTTTGAGAAGGAAAGCAGAGCAATCAGCCCTAGTTGTTTTGGATCCGGATTGATTTTGTTTGCCCTTAAAATTGTTTTACCTTCTTGGAATTGTCCTTTGCAAATCGTTTAGACTTGCTTTATGAACAAAATTGACCCAACAGAGTCAGGCTGATTTGATCCGATCCCTAAATCACTGTCAAGTTTCTATCTCTTACTCAATCAAGTCTTACAGTTTCACAAGAGTAACGAGGCAAGTGTTGGGAGAGCATTATTTTTTTTACTTGCTCAGTCAAACCTTACACATTCAGCAGAGCAATGAGTTAAGTGTCAGGGAAATCTCCCACGTCACCAATGATATGGCGACAGTTAGGATCGAAGTATCTACGTCAATATCCTGAAAAAGGTTAGGAGGACATTCCCATAAATCTAATCAATAGATAAGGACAAAAGCGTCAGTTCTATAGCTTTATAAGGATATTTCGGTCATCACACATCAAAAAAGGGTAAAAGCAATATTTATAAAGATGCATTATTCACTATAAATACCACGAATCCCGAGATTTGAGGGATTTTGGTATTTATTATTCTTGTTTGGGATTATCGTTCTGACACCTCGGACTGAGAATCTCTCAATTACCTTTTCATATTTAAGTGGACTTAGATATCGAACCGATTGACTGTTCACAGAGTCCTAACTTAAGCATCGAAGTGGACCTGGTGCGATAGGCCCACATCCCCCTTATCTTTGCTTGTATCTTACAGGTTTAGTCAGAGTGGTGGACCTCGATTACGAATTTGAGCGAAACACATACCAAACATAACCTTGAGTATACGATCAACATCGGTTGGCTAGCAAGCCCGCTTGTCAATTGTCTTTGAATTTTAAAACCCAATTCTTATGGCTAAATCAGGCGCCATTGGATGCTGGGATATTTAGGGGGGCTAAAATTTTTTAGGTGAACCTAGTCTTCAGATTCACCTACCAAGTTTCAGCCTAAAATATCAGCATTGGAAAAAAAGAAAGAAAAAAAAGAAGGAAAAACAATACAAGCTAAGATAATCATATGCCTACAATGAGTTTGTATGGAATTTTCGTCTCAAATTGGCATATGACCAATCTACATCATTTGCAAAAAATCAATGGTCCCAATTTTGGATCACCCTTCTAGGTTGCAAAAAAAAAAAAAAAAAAAAAAAAAAACACATGACCTGCTGGTTTATTTCTAGGGGAGGGTGCACTAGAAAATTTTAGGACAAAGGAAAGGAAATTCAGTTTTGAACATTTGTTCCTAGGAAGAAGGTGAACTAAATTTTCATCAATATAAAATATATATATATATATATATATATATATATATATATATATATATATATATATATATATATATATATTGGAGAGCATGGTCTTATGAATGAAATATAGGCTTTCATTGTGGCATGGACGTATTCAGTATTAAAAAAATTAGGACAATCAAGAACATGATTTTTATAATCTGTTAGTTAATATTTTTAGTTTTCATGTTTTTCATATTGTATTGACAATGATTATAGTGTGAAGAGTGCTCACACTTATTTTGTTCTAATTGCTACTTAAGCTTTTTAATGGATCAGAACAAGTTTTGTTAAGTTTTAAATTGAAGAAGAAATTTTACATGAACTTGAGAATGAAGTTCATGCAAAATATCATAATGCAAAAAGTTAATTATGCTAACAACTTAAGATATTGGGGAAAACTAAATGGGTAATATCGAGCCATCTTCCCTCTTCATCCTTCTAGATTTTTTTCATTTTTTCTATTTTTATTCATTCTCATAGCTTTGGAAGGAATATCTCATAATGCATTTACCACTATCATCATCTTCTCTATCATCATTGTTTTCATATGTTTTCTAAAACTAGCGAATAAGGTTAGTTTTTATAGACGAATCAAACAGACTATAACAATGCCTATGAGAGGTGGTGTTGGTTCTTTAGGCATGGTCCTAGTAAGTAGAGGCGGCAATGGAATCAATCCCCATGGATTCGGATTCTGATTCTTGAACCCCAGAAATCTAAGTATGAATTGATTGATTCATAGCGGTTCAAATTGGAACGACTGATTCCGATCCAATTCAACAGGAATTAGCGATCAGATTCCAATGTCTCAAACCACATTGTTAGGGGTCTAAAGCTGCAAGTTAAAAACAGACTTGGGCACAAGTCAGCCCTAGATGATCTGGATCTCAATCATATCCTAAGTCAGGTTGGCCCTGATCGAGCTGAGTAAAGTAAAAAAACCTTAAGAACCAGCTTCCATCTGTGAAAAAACCATTCCAACCATGATGACTTGGAATGCTGCATAGGATTAGCTAAAATTGTTCTGGCCAAACTGATCTTGATCTTGGTCCCGACTCCCGATTCAATCCCTAACAACCTATAGGGCAGGAAGCACGGTTTAAATTCTATTTTGACCCAAAGCCGAAATCGTAATATATTAATAGCTTGTCCAATAAGATGCATGGAATAAGTTTATCCATTTGATCCGGCCCAATGTCGTGTATATTACGAGTTAGAATAATTCTCTTGGAAGGGGTATAGTTAGTTAGGATTCTCTTGGACTCTAAACCTGAGTTCGGACATGCTGGTAGGATTGGGCTGGACCTGTGTTGAAATCTCGGATTAAACTCAATCCGAAGTCCGGACCAACCCGATCTTATATTCATCATGTAACATATATTATATATAAATATGTATTGTAAATTTATAACGATTTTTTTTGGGTAAAAAGAACATGTATGGAGTAAGAAAAAGAGTAGAGGCCGAGGTCGTATTGACATCAACTTGATGAAGCCACAAAATTGAAAAACCTCGAGGGAGGTGAAGCAGCTAAAGTACCTAAGGCGGTGAAGAAGGCAGCGAGGGCCGAGATGTCAGTGGCGCTGAACTAGATGAAGAAAGAGACACCCCTTGAGGTGGAGCAGTAGAAGCAGGCCTTGGTAACTTGGAGAAATAGAAGTAGGAGACCATTACCGCTCTTGATTGTCAGATTGCTGCTCTCAGTGATAGATCGTCAAGAACGTCCTCCTGGTCTCATCCAATTAAAATTTTCCAAATTTATTTATTATTTTGTCTAGTGTAAGTAGCTAAAATGTATAGAATTGGAGATTGAAACAGAATTAAAGATTGGAAATTATAGCAGCTAATGGGCAAACCCACGAAAGCTTTCCAGGTTTTTCTTTCCCAGAATTTATGATATCAATTACCAACTATGGATTGTATAATTTTTAGATTTTTTTTTTGGGGCTAATTATATAGACACCCCCTCTACTGCTGTGAAATTATACAGAACTATTCTGTCTTTACAAAAGCTACACAGAATACTCCACTAATAATCCTATCATACACTTTCACCCACACTGTCACTTTTAACTTAACGGTAGAGGTTCAATTTTTTTAAGACAAAAATACCTTAGTAATTTCTTCCCAAGGGTCTTCTTCTCATTTGCCATCACACTTTTTGTTCATTCTTCAATCTCTCATCTCTCAGATGCTATGTCCAACAAAAATCAAAACTCAGAGAAAAAGAAGAGAATAGAACCATCAAGTAAGACATCCCACTCTGTAACAAAACTAAAATCACAATTACTATTCACGTGAATTAATTTCCAAGACGAATCGAGTCGTCTTTAAATGAGATTAATCCATTTTATGCTTTTCACACCTAATCCTCCATGATCAATGTGAAAGTCTTACTCTCAAGGAGGTCGAAATTGTGAATGAGAAGAACTGAAACAACAAAATAATCGCCGAAACGCCAAAAAGAAATGGTACCGCCAGATTACCACAGTAACTCAAATTCGGAAGGATCGGATCAGAATCGAGAGTTCAGATATGTTCTTGTGAAGAGAGTTGTGATAAAATTAAAATTGATAGGAAGTATAGAAAAATAAGGAATCAATCAGAACACTACTAGCGCTTCAACTCAAACAACTCAAACACCTCACCTTAATTCTTTAGGGAGAGAGAGAGAAAGAGAGACATCATCAATTGTCACCATTCTTCTGAAGAAAACCAATGCCGCTACCATGATTGATGGTTTCAAAGAATCAAGGAGGAGGAAATGATGTCATTTCCACGTCTACATGAGGCTTCTTTTCCCCCATAGAAGACGGTTCGATGGATTCAAATAGGTAGTGGGTTTTGTGCTTTTTCTTTCTTAGTCAAGGGCTCCCAAGATCAACTTTCTTCTTCCTCTGTCTTCCAAAAAAAAAAATTACTGAGTAATGTTATAACAGTTTCATCCAATTTTTTTGTAGTTGTCTCTGTTATGCAGGTTTTCGATAATCTGCTCTGTAATCTAATTGAAATATCGATTCAAAACTTCTGATTGTACCCCAAATAAGGTATCTCAGAATCCATTCTAAGAATATAAAGGTATTGGACCAAGGAAAAAAAGGGGAAAAAGAACCGAGAAGAAGAAAAGCAGATGAAAAAATCAAGAAAAAACAGAGGTCGAACATAACAGAATCAAGGATGCCGCCGGATTCTGGGTGCCACTAGAAGTGCCACCTGATTTGGGGTAGATGGTGGATTGGCAGCGGTAGGGTTTCAGAGCAAAGAAAACCAAAAATCTGGTGAGGGTTTTTCGTTGGATTCTCTTGTTCCACCATCACCGCCGCCTCCTCTGCCCTTGAGGCAATGCTATCACGCTCACCGTGGAGTTTTTCGATAAAGCTCCGGCAGCGGCAACATTGGCAAGCTGACCCACAAATCGAGTACTGATCCTTCTTAAGAACGAAACCCATCAATTTTTCCAACAACCATGAACTGCTTGGCTAATCAAAACAATAACAGGGCTGAGAAAGGGAAAAAGATAACTTGATTAACTTCTATTGGAGAAGAACTCACTGAGAAGGTGTAAAATGACTTAAACCCTTTTAGGTCATTTTACCCTTAGTAAGGGTATTTTCGTCTTAAAAAAAAATGATCTTCTGCCGTTAAGTTGAAAGTAACGTTGTGGGTGAGATTGTATGATAACATTGTTAGAGGGGTATGCTGTGTAATTTTTGAAAAAACAAGATAATTCTGTGTAATTTCACTACAGTAGAGAGGGTGTCTGTATAATTAACATTTTTTTTTTAAGTTCAAACAACCAATCTTTTTTATTCTCATGGATGAAGGGGATTGTGATTTAATATCAGTCATGGAACTGATATAGCCAATTCATTTATAATCCATTTATGTTTTATTCAATTCATTTAGAGGCTGTTTGATAAAACTTCAACTCTGGGATTCTTACTTCTGGTTCAAATTTCTACTCCAACTTCAAAAGGATTCAAGAGTATGAGGGAGTAGAAACATGTTTGTTAACCTAATTTAGTCATGGACTTCAGAGTAGTGGTGGGGGGTGGCGGATGGTGGCACTAGTGGTTAGTGGTGATGGTTGGTGACGGTGGTGGTGGTGAAGGATGACGGTTGTCACACCCCAATTTTGGCTGAACCAGAAGTGTGAGTGAACCGGTACTAAACCACGGTTCACACCAGGATCTCGAAAGACCGTGTCAACCAATCATCCCTGAGCAAACTAACACAATCGCAGTAATACAAGCGACGGAAATAATTTATAACAATGAGCTGAACTAAATGATAAATTAAAATAATTAATCCAATTATTCCATCATCCATCAAAATTTAAATAATATTTAATTACAAGCTTAACATAAAATAAAAGAATAAACCAATCACAAAGGAAAGACACAGAAGGAGCACTCGCATAACGTATCATGCTCGTCCTCCACACTCTGTGTCTCCAGGGCAGCTCATCGTCTTGTAGGTTGGGGCGGTCACGAAGTCCTCCACTGTATACCCTGCATCCAAATCTGAAAAGAGATATATATATCAGGGTGAGCTACAACATAGCTCAGTAAAGCACAAGACCAATGCAACATCCACATGCATGAGATAAAATTACATATTGGGCAGACATAACTTGCAAGGTGCTATGGTAAGGATTGGCGGTCAACGCACCTCCATGCACGAGAGTGTGGGCACACCCAGACCGGACTCCTACCACACTACTGCTGCTGCCCCACATCACTCACTTCGGTATGGAGATAGGACTCGAATCTGGCGGGCAGGCGTAAGCACAATCCCAGTCCTCCCCATGATACCCCATACCGCACCAATACCTAAGCCCCTATTGCAAGGGCTTGCAAGTGGGTTTCGTTTCTAACCAGTCCTAGATGTCATACATGTAGGCTCCATCCTAGTACAGCCGTCTACGACATAGGGATAGAGCTAGAGCGTGGCCGTTTGAGACCACAATACCTCACCTCCCCGATACCCTACCCGCAACAAGCATACCAAGATGGAACTATACCAAGTAAGCCCTATCCCAACATCACTCCCTATGGCATAGGGATAGAGCTAAAGCGTCATGGTCGGGTCAACGTCGACGTCGGAGATCACCATGCCACATCACCGTGGCCGGATCAACGTCAACATCGGAGACCACGCCATAACCTCCCCCGATACCCCACCCATACCAAGCATGCTAAGATAAGGTGCTACTAAAGGTGTCGGGGTGAGGAATGATCCCAGCCCCGGCCCTTCCCATTCCACACCCCAATTAAAACAATCACATGTCTAACATCCATCACACCTAGCATATGAAATGCATGAACAGATAAATCAAATATAATTTACACTACATGACATGTGATATGCACAATCCATCAAACAAAGCATATAAATTGAATTACTAATATAAAGAGCTCTCTAAGGTTTATTATTAATTCTTTAATTTAAGTTTCGGTCTTGTCCCTTCCGAGCGTGGTATCAATCCCTTTCGGCGTCATAAATTTCACATACAAGTCCTACACAATCATATTTACATGTTAATTTCCATTTATTAGAGTTTTAGAAGTCAAAACCGGGGCTTTTCCCAAACAAATAGAGCTCGGAACACATACCGGTCTCGCACATACCGGTCGCGGGGATAGTGCAACCGGTATGGTGAGACCGTATACATACCGGATGCACACATACCGGTCTCACTCGGATCGGATCGAGTGCGACCGGTATGGTGCACGTATGCATACCGGATCCACATGTCGGTCTCACTCGGATCTGGTGAGTGCGACGGTATGGTGCCGGTGTACACCGCGGCCCATACCGCTAGACTCGCCCAAGGGTATACCCACGGCGTGATTCCAAGAGCGAGGTCTCCACGGGTAGCTCCTAAGGTTTCACCTATCCTCGCTAGGGTCCGATCCTCTAAAGTCCTACGGATCGTGGCTAAACGCCGCATAGCGACCCGGATCCGAAAAGAGACAAGAAAAGGCATCTAGGGCATAAATCATCGGATCCACCCTACGGGTAGGTCCCAAGGGTCTCCCTTATCAATTGCTAAGGTCCATTCTCCGAAGGGTCCTACGGATCTTGGCTAGAATGCCAAAAACCAACCGGATCGAAAAGAAGGTGAAAGGAATCTAAGCATTTTTCCATCGATCTCACGCCGCTCGCGGCTCGGGATCCGATAATCAACACTACGGAAAGATAGAGCACTTTACCGGTAGCGGTTGTCGGTGGCGGCGTGTTCCTCCATGCGGGTCTTCCTCCTTGAACCTCCTCAACTCCTTCTCCGAACGGATGGGTTTACAAAGGGTTCACGGGTGTCTCCCTCTCTATTAATAGAGGAAGGCCGTCCAAGGCACGCTCCCCCCTCATATGGAAACTTAAAGTTTCCATTTTTGAGAAAAACACAAGCTGGAGACGGACTCCAGCCGCTCCAAACTATACCGATCTCGCACATACCGGTCGCAGGATAGTGCAACCGGTATGGTGAGACGGTATGCCTCCCGGGCCCATACCGGTCGCGAGGATAGTGCGGCCCGGTATGGTGCGATCGGTATGCACTTAACCGTTTTACACCTTTTCGCACTGAATTTGGCCGGTTCTTCACCGGCTTCTTGCGTGGTCCCTTGTCCCGCCGCTTTCGATCCGATTATGATTGGGGCACCTGTCATCGCATAAAACCATGGTTAGACCAGATTTTAGAGCACGATTCTTACAACTCTACCACCCTTAAAAGAAATTTCGTCCCCGAAATTTGCATGTAGGTCTTACAGCGGTGGGTGGGTGGTGGTGGTGGAGGGTGGTGGCGGTGGTGGTGGGTGGTAGTGGATGGTGGTGGCGGTGGCGGTGGTTGGTGGCTGGTGGTGGTGGCGATGGTAGGTGGCGGTGGGTGGTAGTGGATGGTGGTGGCGGTGGTGGGTGGTTGGTGGTGGTGGCGACGGGGGGTGGTGGTGGTGGTGGTGGTGGGTGGTGGTTGGTGCCTGGTGGTGGTGGCGGTAGGTGGTGATTGAGGATGGTGGTAGTGGCGGTGGCGGTGGGTGGTAGTGGATGGTGGTGGCGGTGGTGGGTGGTTGGTGGTGGTGGCGACGAGGGGTGGTGGTGGTGGCGGTGGTGGTGGGTGATAGTTGGTGGTGGTGGTAGGTGGTGGTGGCAGTGGTTGGTGGCGATGGTAGGTGGCGGTAGGTGGTGGTGGCGGTGGTTGGTGGTCGATGGTTGGTGGTGGTGGCGATGGTAGGTGGCGGTGGGTGGTGATTGAGGATGGTGGTGGTGGTGGTGGTGGGAAGTGGTGGCGGTGGGTGGTGGCAGTGTGGTGGTGGTGGTGGTGGGTAGTGGTGGCGGTGTGGTGGTGGTGGTGGTGGTGGCGGCAATGGGTGGTGGCTGGTGGCTGGTGGGTTGTGGTGTTGGTGGTGGTAGTTGGTGGTAGTAGTGGTGTGGGGAAATTGTGCTCTGAAGTCGAAAAACATCTATTTTATGCTCCAAAAAATTAGATTATAGAGCTCATTTAGAGTCGGTTCACTCATGGATTCTCCAGAAATTCGAACCGGGTTACCAAACAGGCTTCTACTCTATTTATTTGTTATTGATACACTCCTTTAGAAACTTAAACTAAAATTCTTTAAGACAACTACAAGGCCAATATTACATGGAGTTGAATATTGGACCCAAAAAAAATGCTAGCAAAACATGTATTTTGCTGAGGTTGAGCATGACCACTCTCCTATCTTGATCCACATGACAAATGATGATGCAATTTTTAGCTTCAGTGGTAGCAACTTTTAGTCTTGTTAAATTTGATTGTCTACTTCAATCACATACCCATCTTGTATTTTTTTTTTAATATTAACTATCAATTGGTAACCTGTCTAGGTCTATTTTGATTTTTTAGTATCATTGTTTTGACTGTATAATGCTTTCATATAAAAAAAAAAAAATTGTAATAGTTTTCTAGATTGAAACTCTAGAAACAAGGGATAGTAGGGCGTACCAATACTCTAAATTTGAGTATCAAGTGGATTGCCATGTGGTATCTATATGCATGTCATTTTGCTAACCATAACTCTATGTCCTTTGCACTACCTTGTGCTCTAAGACCACCCTCCGCTTGTTGGGTGCACATCTTCTCAATTACATTCTCTTAAGATAAAAAAAGAGATACTGATCTAAAATATGCAATGGAAGTGCTTTTGTTGCCTTTGCATTTTCTTTAGGGTATCAGTAACCTGCTAGTGTTACGGTCGTTCTCCTTTTGATGATCGCAGCAAAAATCTGAGTAATCATTGTCCTTACTTGAGTATGGATCATCAAAATCTATCAAAGTAAGAGCAATAATCGAAAAAGTTTTCAAGAAGTGCTACATTTGCTTCAGGCCATGTAGGGATCTTGATCAACGTGAGAAAGGAAAGGCACAAACACAATAACAAATGACATTTTTTTTTTGTTTGGTAAAATGACAAATGACATTTAAAGCTGACTTAGGAATTACTCTAACGAAACATAAATTTGAATCATTTGACGTGGTGTGGCTCAAGCTTCAATAAGGACAATATGGTGGGATTAGAGGATTTTTTATTTTTTGTTAGAAAGAAAGTATATTGGAGGAGTTAGAAGTGGTTACAATCACCCTTATGGTGTGTACTTTTCTTTCTTTCTTTCTTTCTAATGGAAACTGTAACATATTGGATTCTTCTTTATTTGATTATATTCTTCGATTTATAGGTGAGAAAGAGAATTTGAGTGTAAAAAATGTCGAATGGAGAATTTGACATTTCCAATGTGTTTGTACATGTTTGGGTTTCTCAAGGTCCAATGGGAAAAAAGTATTGCACCATTGGCCCATTTCTAAGCTACTCTATGAATCGGATATGGAATTGATTCTGATCCAAATTGTCCTCAAATCATTTAGAAATGCATTATCAGAATGGAGAATGAGTTGCATTAGAAAACACATTTCATGATCTAAACACTATTTTTGTTATCTTAAAATGTGTTATTGATTTAGGAAGTATTCCAAGGATGCATACCAAACATAGCCTTGATAAGTGAAAATTTGCTATTAATTGCAATCAATCATCGGTTGATTCTAAGTCTAATTGTCTACTCTTGTCAATTCTCATTGAATTTTTAAAACCCTATTCTTATGGCTAAACTAGGCGCCATTGGGTACTGGCATATTCAGGTGGGCTAAAATTTTGTATGTAGGTGAACGTAGTCCTCAGATTCACCTACCAAAAGTTTCAGCTTAATATCAAGTATTGAAAAAAAAGAGAGGAAAGAATAACAATAGACTACACGTTAGGATAATCATATGCCTAAAACGAGGTTATATACGCTATGATAATCATATGCCTACAACGAGTTTATATGGAATCTTGGTCTCAAATTGGCAGATGACCGATCCACATAATTTGCAAAAAAGTCAATGGTCCAAATTTTCTGATCACCCTTCTAAGTTGCAAAAAACACATAACCTGCTGGTCTACTTCTTGGGGAGGGTGCACTAGAAAATTTTAGGGGAAAGGAAAGAAAATTCAGTTTTGAACATTTCGTTCTTAGGAAGAAGTAAACTGATGAACTTTCGTTGTCGCATGTGGATGTATTCAGCACTAAAAAAATTAGGATAACCAAGAATATGATTTCTTATAAACTATTAGTTAATATTTTTTGTTTTCATGTTTTTCATATTGCATTGACGATGATTATAGTGTGAATCGAAGTTTCATTTACATCAACTTCATGAAGTCAAGGAATGAAAAGCTGTCCAAGATGTCATTACCATAAAACCCTAATGGTTAGTTTATATGAATAGTTTATTCCATAGCCTCTTTGGTCGAACCGGAATAGTAGTTCGTCAATTTGTATGGCAGGGGATAGATAGTAGGGCCTGAGCTGCCAATACTCTAAATTTGAGTAATCAAGTGGATTGCCACGTGGTAATTATATGCACGTCATTTTGCTAACCCTAATTCTATGTCATTTGCAGTTTTGCACCACCACACACGATAACAAATGACATTTAAGGCTGATTTAGGAGTGGGGACTCTAATGAAACAGAAATTTGACTCATTTGCCTTGGTGAGGCTCTTGAGAAACTCCGTTAAGGATAACATGGTGTGGATTAGAGGATTTTTTGATTTTTTTGAATTTTTTTTTAAAGGAAAGTATTTTGGGAGAGTTAGAAAAAGCGATAAAAGATATGAATGACTTTTGATTGACGACAAAAATGGGTTTCATGTAGGTTCTGTTTTTCAAGGTAAAATGGATGAAAATGTAAATTTTACAATAAAATTAGTTTTTCCACTGTTTGTTTTGAATTCCATAAAATTTGAATGAGAGAAAATTTTCTAGATACCTAAGTTATCCTTGAAAAAAGACCTCCGTATATTTTACTCTTGATTTTATGGTAAAATGTTCCTTGCAAACGTATCACATAATTTGCTTAATAGTTTTGCTTTCTCTCGACAACACAGTCTCTGGGTTTGCAAGATAAACAACATTCACTATTACATCTCTTTAGCTACCAGTGATTCTCTACATTTATGAAAGAGATAACTTTTGCTATTTCGATTTCTCTATTTGCTTCCATGAATTTGTAAAGTTCTAGTTTTTTTTTTTTTTTTTTTTTTTTTATTTTACAGCAACCTAATCGCTATGTCCATTGGTTTTGTCACAGTCAACTGGGAGTTCCTGGTAAGGATCTTCATTATTTTTGGAACAAAGGAATACATATCTCCATTTGCTAAGTCAAGTTCGACTGAAAAATCCTGGTAAGATATCCATTATTTTCCTTTGAATCTCTCTCTCTATCTCTCTCTACCTCAATCGATCTCTCTTTTGAGTTCGTTTCTCGAAGAACTATTTTGGATTTGCAAATTTTTTTGCTAATTCTGTCTAAGCTATTGAACATTTATTATATCTACAGGTTGAACTTCAGATTCTTCAGCATTTAAGGATTAAGTCAATCTGCAGAATTTTGGTTCTTCTCCTGACTCTTCTCTTGTTTGGGCTGTTGTTAGAGGTATATCTATCCTTCTACATTACAGCCATTTTCTTCTGTTCTGATAAGAGTCACCTTTTATTATATCCTTTGTTCATCGTATGATATTCTTTAAAAAAAAAAAAAAGTAAAAGGAGAGCACGTCTCAATGCACGAGGCTCCAGTTACTATAAAGTATAAGGAAAGATGTAAGTATAGAAATCGTCTCCCGCCTGAGTTTGGGCGGGAGACTTGGTGGCCCGGATGGATGGCTGCCACCTGGCTCTCTAGTGGATCCGAGCCAACAAGCTGAGTCGACAAGGGTATCGGCTCGGATGGAGGGATCGGATCCACCCGAGAGCCAGATAGCGGCATCCATCCGGACTGCCAAGTCTCCCGCCCAAACTCAGGCGAGAGAGGATGTGGATCCAAGATGTAATAGGCATATAACCCACTGATGAGATGTTTACCATTACGGCCCAAGACTCACACTGATCCGAAATGGGCTCTCCAGAAAACACGTTGCCCCTTTGAGCCGGCTTGCTTGACCCACTAATCTACAGTTTAATTACCTGTTGAGGCCCATAAAAATACGATCCAGTTAGGGCCAGCCAGTAGGCCAGACCGTAATTTTGCCGTCAAAGCTAGGGTTATCGGCATCCGTCCTGGTTTTTGTGTTATATAATAACTATGTGGAATTAAGGTTTCCCTGACAGGTTTGGAGAATTGGAGTTGGAGACTACTCATTTACACTCTCGGCCGCGAAGTCACAGTTTCAGGTAGGATCCTCATTTCTTCCGGCTAATATTCGTTGATTTTCATATATTTCGTCTCTGATTCAATGATTTAGAACCTAAAGAACAAAGAATAAGTTGATGAACTGTGTTTTATATGTTTCATGTTTTATTCTGATTGATCTAGTGGTTCGGGTCTATTCGGTATGAAGAACTTGGTTTTCTGTGTTTTATTTAGGTTTTTATTTTTATTTTTTGGGGTAAGACTATTAAATGACGTTTATATTTGTTTTTGTGGGCGATTCTTTATTATTTTTTTGGTCATTTCTGTTGATTCCTGTGGCTGATATGTGCGATAATATGACCCGTTTTTGTCGGTGATTGATGAGAATTTGGTTTTTATGCAACATGTAGTTCTTGAATGTTTGGTAAAGTGAATGAAAACCGAACACACAAGTAAATTATGACTGAGTTACGTGTTGTAGAAGAGAAACCGACAGACAACACGTTGAAAACACTAATGTAGCTCTAGTGTTCTTGAACTAGGTCAAATGGGAGAGCAAACGGATAAATTACAGGCTTGTAGTTCCTGTGTTTCAGGCTGGATGGGTAGTTATTTTTGTTTTGGCTAACTCTGGCTACCATGCACATACTTTTGCTAATACTGATTTGTGCTTTTGAACTGTTGTCATTCTTATTAATTCCCCCACTATAGAGAAATTTTGCGTTGACAATCCTATTGAAGAATTGTTGCAAAAGGAGGAGACCATGGGATTGGGTCTAGAAACAACACTAAAATTTGTGATATATTTACAATGATGGCATTTGATTGGTAAAATAAATATTGACCCTGTATGGAATGGAACTATGTGTTTCTGTTGGGACCTTTTGTTTACGAAACAGAGGTTTTGTTGTTTACAAGAACATGGAAATTCATTTGCGAAGCTATCATCGTCAATTAAGATTAAAGTCCACTCATCATTTTACCATTTTTGTTCACATACTCAATTATTTTTTGTCCTTTGACTGAATTGACCTTGAAGGAAAAAAAAAAAGATCACTGCTTTCACAATGGCATTGTATTACTCACTTGTGCGGCTATTTTTCAGGTAACTCATGGTTAAGCATAACAATGTTGTGCCTAGTGGGCACTTCAGAAAGCACTGGCAGAATTATGTCAAGACATGGTTTAACCAGCCTGCTCGCAAGACCAGAAGACGTGTTGGTTAGTACCTCCGTCAGGTTTTCTTTGTTTCTATTTTCTGATATTCTTTTATTGATTGCAGTTTTCATTCTTTGATTGTGCTTACTGTACTGATCAACTTACTTCTGAATATGATTGTGGATTGGCAAACTTTCCAGCAAGGCAAAAGAAAGCTGTGAAGATTTTCCCACGACCTACAGCTGGCCCTCTTCGTCCTATCGTTCATGGACAGACCCTAAAGTACAACATGAAAGTTAGAGCTGGCAGGGGATTTTCTCTTGAAGAGCTTAAGGTGAGTGAAATTTGAGAATATGTTCTCATGTTCTTGTGCTTTTGCTTCCTTCATTATTTTGGTGGTAAACGGTTTGAGTGATTTCATATTGCTTCAAAATTAATCAATGTATTATTAAAATTTAATATCAAGCAAATTTTTATCTTAAATCCAAACATCTATAGAGGTTAGGGTTGTTTTTGTTTACTCGCCTATTCTAAATTCTGGCTGGACATTGACCTGGTAAAAGTACCTGTTTTAGTGATATGCTCTGTATTTATCCAATCTAGCATATAAATTTTCCCATATAATGTCATAAAGTACCTTTTCTAGTGATGTACTCTGGATTCAACCAATCTATTATATATGTTTTCCCATATAATGTAGATAGGTTAATATATTGACTGCGTGAACCTTGTCTCACTCACAACTCTATTGTTCAGTTTATTCATGTAGTCTCCAATTTGAACAATATATGTTTTTACCAAACAAGACTTTAGGGTTTGAGCTCTCTCCTGACAAATATCTTGTCCTTTTTTTCTGAGAACAATTAGTTTTGGTGGACGATAAAGGCCGACATAGGTTGCACCAACCATTTGCCACCTTTGCTGCTGCAGAAATTAACAATAGCAGGAACCCCCCCCCCTCTCTTCTCCCAGTTGGACAAGAGAAGTGTCTGCCCTTAGCTTCAAAATTAAAAATTGTTTTTAATACATTGCATAACTCCATGCATCATGGTGTGTGTGGGTATACATCCAATGAAAATGCTTCAAATGGCATCAATTACAAAAGAAAGAAATAAAAAAACTAGGCAACCAACCGACCAGGGGTTGAAAAACCAAAAGGATGCCTATGCAATGCTAGGTGACTCCTTGACAACTAGTGTGTCAACTATGGTTTCATATTATTGCTCTTGCTGTGTTTCCTGCCCTTTTATATATCTCGTGTGGTATTTGTTATTTCCTGTATTTGTCAAATAATAAACCCCCTTTACCCAGAATCTTACTACTACGTTTTTGTGCTTTCCAGGCAGCTGGAATTCCAAAGAAACTTGCCCCAACCATTGGAATTGCAGTCGATCACCGCCGCAAGAACCGTTCCCTGGAGGGTCTTCAAACTAATGTCCAGAGGCTGAAGACTTACAAGGCCAAGTTGGTTGTCTTCCCAAGGCGTGCTCACAAATTCAAGGTAAAACTTGTCATTTTAACTAGAATTCACAGTTACTGATCTTTGGGTTGGGTAACCATCTGTTAATGGCCTTTGTTTTTGATATCCTTGTTTCAGGCTGGTGATTCTAGTCCAGAAGAATTGGCAAATGCCACTCAAATCAATGCCGATTACATGCCCATTGTACGAGAGAAACCATCTGTTGAGTTTGTTAAGGTTACAGATGAGATGAAATCGTTTAAAGCCTATGCCAAGTTGCGTCTTGAGCGGACGAACGAGCGACACGTTGGTGCCAGGATGAAGAAGGCTGCGGAGGCAGAGAAAGAAGAGAAGAAATAGTAAATCGATGAATCAGCTTCTTAATCTTCTGATTTAGAGGTAGTTCTTTGGCCTTGGATCTGTTAGGTGTTCCTTTTATCTTTTACTCAAAAACCTTTGAAATCATATAAATTGTATGAATTTTAGAATATTTGCTGATGCCGAGTTTTGAGGTATTAGGCTTTGGGGTGTTAGGTGTTTCTTTTATCTGTTACTCAAAAACCTTTGAAATCATATAAATTGTATGAATTTTAGAATATTTGCTGACGCAGAGTTTTGAGGTATTAGGCTTTGGGGTGATAGGTTTTCCATTGGTCTATTACTTGTGAATCTTTGAATTTGGATCTCTTAAAGAGTAGTCCCGTTTATTATGTTTGAGTGGCTTTTTTCCCAGTTGTTACTTTTGGGAAGGATCAGCAGATATAGCCACAGTAATCTGATTCTTTGAGTCTTGCCACTCTTCAAGCCCAATTCAATGAGAAAATATCTGAATACACTGATTTCGTTACTGCACTCTGTTTCAACTTTTAAGCCATGTTTCCTGCAGACTACTACTACAAGCTTCTTCTCATTCTATCCCAATGGCTACTGATTACTGACTCTGCTGCCTTAGTTCACTCTTGCTTCTGCTGCTTCTTGCCCTGCTGTTTTGTCTTTTTCTCTTCCATTGATCCCTAAATATGTCGATGTAAACGTCCAATTTAGTTGGCCCCAAAATAGTCCTTTACTAAATTGCAAGTGTTGGCAAAAATGAGTTTAATCCAACATTTCAAATTTACCAAAGTAAAATTAAATAACAAAAGAGTCTTATGTGATTCTTCTGTGAGATTTCAAGATCTTTTAACATGTCCAAAGGCTTAAGGAATTTTTAATTTACTTGGTCAAGTTGTTGAACCAATTTAACCCTGAATTTACATCAAAGGGTGAACCCCCCCAAAAAAAAAAATCCAGTTCTGTTCAAGACCTATTTGTTATAGATCTTAAGCTATACATGTCTTTCCTTACCATTCCTATCATTTTGGGTCTACTTTTAGCTCTTTCAACTAAATTGAGCTGGAGCTATTCTTATGGAAAAAGATTCCTGTTCAGCGATGTATATCTAGGCCAGACAAAATGATCACCCACCTCCTAGTTGGATACTTATGCTGTGTTCCTATTGGTTCCGGTGTTGGTGCAGGAGCTACACAGTTGGATAGAAACCCTTCCCTTTTGTTTATTTTATATTTTAACTCTTCTAATTTTATCACTTATCCAATCATATTATTAGTAGATAAAAGTTACAATCAAGGTATAAGCTTCACAATACATGAAGGTGGTGAGCCATGTCAAAAATCAAAGCACCTAATTTTTCATCAGAGGAATATCTTCATTGTAGCCTTCGTTGGGGATTGATTAGGATTTAGGAATAGGGGAGGCATTAAAGGCATTCAACATAAGGGGCTGGGGGGCACAGGGTCATTCGTTTTCTTTCCTCATCGTCTTGGCCTTCGCATTTTTTTTTTGGGTGGTAAAAAGGAATTTTATACAGAAAAACACAGTAGCGAAAGAATCAAGGAGTGGTATGAGGCCATTGTGTCCTACACACAATGGACACATTCTCCTGGGCAAAGAGAATTATACCCATAACATTGGCGTCTCTTGAAATATATAAGAAAGAGCAAGAAATGGAGTAACCATGCAGATGTATGATGTCTTGAATATGCGTCTGCAACTCAAAAGAGGGAAGAAGATCCTGATGCAACAGAAGCTCAACTAGGACCCGGCAATCAGATTCAACTTGCAAAGAATCTACACACACTCCGATGTAGCATGATCCGCAAGAGAGCTTCCCTGATAACAAATGTATGTAGGCTATGTTTGGTTGGCAGGGCAAGAGAAATATTTTAAAGGGAAGTGAAATATATTTTACATGGTAAATATTTTTTATGTTTAGTTGCCAGAAAAAAAATTTACCTTGTAATATAAATTTTACATTCTATTATAACTTTCTGATTTTATTTTCCGACCGAAAATTGAAGTAAAATTAAAACTCGACTCTCGACTCTCTGACTCGGTATTTTGAAAAAGAAAAAATACTCGTACTCTCTTCTCCTCTCTGCGGCTTGGCCTAAAAAACCTAATTTGCGTCTGATTCTTCTTCGACCATTGAAGACCTGAAGGCCTTGGTAGGAAGGCCACTACCCAGTCTGAACCTTACCTATTTACCTTATACCTTCTACTTATTCTGTAGCTGCTTCTTCTTCTTAAACGCATTTAGAGTGACATTTTCAGTTCCTGAAAATATTTAGACAAACAGAAGAAAATGGCCGAAGAGCAGACGTTTCAAATCCCAAGGGTGAAACTAGGAACTGAAGGATTTGAGGTAAAGCTCTCCTTCACTTGGGTCTCCCATCTTCCAGAATTTCTGAGAAATTGTTAATTTCTTTTGTTCATTAATAATGTTCTCCTCTTTACAGGAGTAGGATACCTTTTATTTTCTAAAATAAAGACATGTCATGGATGTTAAGGTCTTAGACTTACCATAGTTGATCCATACCCTAACTTGCCCCCTCTCTTGTTTCAATTATTTTCAGAGGCATTCAAATTTCAATACGCATCTCTATGTTGGTTTTAGTTACCAACTGTGGATGTAAAATCTGTCATTGCTGTTTCAGAGAGTCATGTTGGTATTTAATCCTCTAATCATATTATTGTTAAAAAAAATTGGATAGGACTACGCCATTGTAGTATATAACTCATGCCGTACTCATACGCTGATAAATTTTGTTTCTTTCGTGTGGGAAAAGAAGTTGAGTTGCAGATGAATTTAGGATTAAGAGTATGCTTATGATGTACGATTAGGTATAACAAAGAAAGTGTAGTTGATGGATTTTCGGGTAAAAAATCTGGTGCTACAGTCGAAATTTATGCTGGAATTTTGAGAACCACATGGAAAGTTTGAAAATGCCCAATTAGTATAGCTGAAATTGTTTGAATGCAATCCAGTAGTGTTGATGAGGCTTAAATACTTATGGGTTAATCAGGTTTCTTAGTTTTAAAAAGGGATATGAGATAGGGTTGGAAGAGGGTGATCCTATGTAGAAAAAGTTTGGAATGAACGTGTTTAACACAAACGGCAATCTGGTAATCATAAAAGATTTGACATCAGTGCAGTCAAAGCATTGCATAGGTGAGATCCTTTGTTTTTGACTGAACTAAACCCCAGTGTACAAAATTAGATGCTCTTGAGATCCTTTGTTTCTAATTGATGTTACATCCAATTCCTCTCATCTATTATTTCTGCTTTCAGGTGTTAATATGTTGACAGATCTTTTGCATGTGGGTTTATTTATTATGGGTTCGTATAGATGGGGTGGCAGCATCTCTCATTTAATTCTGGTATTTGTTGTCTTGTTAAAAGAACCTAATTTAATGGATTTTACCGTGAAATGCCATTACCATAATTAAAAGATGGGATTAGGTCGTCCTTCTGAGCCTATTATTGATTGTTTTAGAAGGAGAAAATCTGAAATAATTGTGGCAGCATAAACAAATTTTAATTATAAAGGGATTATGATCAATGAGTATCAGCTCTATGGATATGAATGACTTTAATGTTGAAATGGGTAGAAGGTAACTATGCATTCATTGGGATACTTGAGGAATTTTATTACTAGTTTTAAGAGGATCGATGAATGGTAGTTACTTGGTCAGCATGCATCTCACTGTTAGTTCTCCATTTGTTGTTAGTAGTCTGCCAGGCCAGTCTTTTTTATATAACCATATTGACTCTATGAGAATGATTGTCTTCATTATCTACTAACTAACTATCTTGGGGAGGTAAAAATTATTAGATGGAAATGCTTGGATTCCTCTATATTACTCCATTGCTGTCAAGCAGCAGCAATGTTTAGAAAAAAGATGGCCTCATTTTCTATAACAAGATGAAATGCTGGTTCTAAGGCCTCAGCTTTGTCTGCATTTCTTTGGGTAACTTTTGATGTGTGTAATGCCAACTAAGAGCCATTAAAATGCATTGATTGACTTCCCCACTAATTTATGCTATCCTTAGGTATGCGCTATCTGTTCCTATGGTCTAAGCATATTAGAAGATTGAAAATACTGGTCAAAGGTAATTTGTAACATCCTCAAATTAGATTGGTAGAATACTGTTGATGCTCAACTTTAAATGAAAATTTCACCTCAAAGTTTGAAAAACTGCTCTGTTTGGATTGCACATTGCACTTTGCTAGACTTGTGGTAGGGCTTTCTATAGTCAATTTGTATGATTTTCTTTTTTTCGTATTTTATTTTTTAAATGTATTGGCCTCATGCCGAACATCATTGGATCTATACCCAATCTGTATTGGTATCAGATTGGTTTTGATTTTTGACATTTGGCTGATACATGTTGGATAATGATTATTGAAATAGAGTTGCTGGCATGTTTCTTGGAGACTCAAGAACCATGCCATTCTTCCTTTTAATGTTCATAATCTAGGTAACCTGAAAAGAGCTTTTGCAGTGGAGAAAAGCTAAGATCACTTTTTAACTTTTAGTCCTTCTGAATCTTGACCTTTTGTGATATGCTCTAGGAAACCCAAAGAAGTTTCAAGGGTTACCTCTTGCTTTCTACATGTAGAATCTCTGTTTAGAATTCTTCTTTCAGTCATCGGGAATCAACTAATTGGTACTGTTAGGAGTGTTAATGTCATTGACTGATGGCTCTGAAATTTTGTCCTCACCCACTAATCAACTTATCCCTTTTGAAAGCAAGTTGAACAATGTAGTCTATAATAGATATGGGTAGTTGTTAGGAAGGCCTTGAAAAGTTGGATAAGAATTCCATGGGCATTTGTGAAATTATTTTGGTTGTCCTGTTTGTGGTTTGTGGTAATTAATTGATGTAACCAGGGTGATTCAAATGTATTGTTCCATAGCTTTTGACGAGTTGTATCAGTAATCTCCACAATCCAAAACCCACAAAATTTGCCCATGTTGGGCCTAATATTGAACTTGAAAAGAAGTCCATGGTGTCTGGTCTTTATAAGGATTGCTGGTCTTTGATGGCAAACTGACAAGACTCCAAAGTTGTGGAAAGGGCATCCAGGTGGCACTTGTTTGATAGTGGAGACAAGCATTAGGGTATGGTGGAGAAAGAGATAAGAGAAGAGAAGGCGATACACTTCCACATTCCACTGCTCTCCTTTCTTCAACTCCCTTTGTATTCATTCCAATCAATCAAATATTGCATTTGTATAATCTAGTCTATAAAATACTGTAGGTCATTGACTTTATCTTCATTGTACTTTATTAATTGTGACAGGATGTCAACTTGCTTGAAGGTTAGGATGATATGGTTTATTAGATATTTGAATTTGGAAGCTTATATCCCAATGGCACATCAATTATTTTTTTTTCTTAAGCTTTTGGTAAAATATCAAACAAAAATCCCAGAATACCTTTTTGTTGGATTTGTTAGGTGTAGTAGTTTCAACATTAAAGGCATGAACTCCATTTAACTTTCTCCCTATATGAAGAACAAAAGTTTGGATACACTGGAAATGTTCATAAATGGATGTAACAAGATCTCACTTTCTTAGATGTCCAAAGCACAAGGTTTAGGTGGGGACAAGTTCTGGCTCTTGGTCTGTGAGCAAGTTTATCTATTTACAACTCATGCATTCTTTGGTGGTAATTACTGTTGAAATGTACAAATAATAATTCTTAGTGCTTCATCGTGAATTAATTCTATGAGTTGTCTAAGTTACTCCCTTATTTTTTATTAGTCTGTCACTAAATGGGCTTTTTAATATCTTTTTGGATGTTGCAGGTGAATGTGAGTACATATATATTATGCTGAAGAACAACAATAGAAGCAGTGGTGGTGGACATGGTTCCTCCTAGTTTATCAAATGGGCACCTCTGTGAAACCTTATAGAAACGATTTGAATATTGGGTTTGGCTTGTTTAGGCAATTTTCTAATTTGAGTATCAATTTTTAGTTCTTAGCCTTAGCTGAGGGTTTTGTATTTCACTAATGAGGCATAGAAGTATTTAAGTTTTGGATTGTTTTGAAGGCAGGATGTTCACTTTTGTTAGTTTACCTTTTTTTTTTTTTGTTAATTAATTACAATGCTTTTGAATCTCTCTTTTTTATGTCAATTAGGCATTGGCCTACACACTTTCATTTGGAATGAAATTACATTTATCTTATAATCTTTTGGTTTTTTTTTTCTTTTGTTAACCAAGAAAATTGATATTTTCCATACCATAATCTATTGTTGGTCCTCATCTCTTAAACACTATATCATTAAATTAAACTTAATATTCTTTTCATATTTTGATTGTCTTGAATTATGTGAACTCTAATTAAGAGGAGACGGCGTACCCATCAGTCCCAAGCGAATGAATTTTGGCTCTTGCAAAAATTAAAATATGAGCCTGTATGTGTATGAGGTGATTGTGACCAAGGTTTATTGTAATTAACTTTTTTCATTTTTTTTATTGCAATTTGAAAGAAATGGAGTTCTGATTTCATTGATGGTGACTATTAAGTTTCTAATTTTTTTATATGTGAAAAAAATATTTAAAATAAGTATGAATTAAGCTTTTATATGTTAGATCACAATTTGGGTAAATTGGCAAATGGTCTTGAGACTATTTTGTAATGTTAATAATAATCATTTAAGAAGAGTCGCAACATAGGTTTTCAATGTAGTCATATGCAACAAAGAATGGGGCCATTGAACAATGATAGGCAAGGTTAATACTCACTAGTGGTGGGTCCATTCATTAAACATTTAGTTTAAACATTTAGTTTTTAATAAATGGACTTGAAAAAGATTATATAACTTAGTAAAATATGTTAGATTATAAATTACATCAATTATACATCGAACCAAACAACCAGTGCAAAGTTAATTTCACTTTTCTTGACTTAAAAGGGAAAACAATTTCACTTTCTTTTTTCATTTCCCTTGCAATCAAACATAGCCTTATGATTTTCCTATCCTTCCCATGCTCATGCACCATGCATTTTTCTCGTATGATTCTAATCTATATTAATGGGCTTCTGTTTTGAATTTAGGGTTTGGAAATTTTTTTGCAACAGTCCTCCTTGTACAACATTCTTCATGGTCAAAGCCCATCCAGTAGTAGGCCCATGGAACCCGTCAACAGATGGGCTAGTGGAGCTCTATAAACGTTCCCTACTTCCCTCTCACCGCCAAGGTCTTCAGTCCATGTATTAAATACAATATAGGCAGTGACCGAGTGCTAGTGGAGGCTGAAAAGCAGAAGCTCGACCTCAGGGGAGAGCCTGAGTGGTCGTAGATCAGATAGACCGCAGGTTGATCTGGATCAATTATGGCATCAATGTTACACGACACTAATCGTTCATCACCAAAATCAATACGAATCGGCCGATCAAATACCGATTACTAAAACGATGCTCACCATCATTTGAAATGGAAGGGCAGGAGAGGGCTAGAGATAAGGTAAAAAGTTGGGTTAGGATCTTCAACATTTGACATAGAAACCCAAGTTGTCTTTTTTGAGACATTGCTGCTGGGCTGATGGCCCAAAATAAGTCACTTTTGAAGACATCAGCTAGTGATATAAGATCTCCGTTTCTCTCTCTCTTGCGTTTTCTCATCTATCATCTCCCACCATTGTTGTTTTATCTATATCACAAAATTTTTGGACTTTCACTCTTTCAATCAGAATTTGCAGATTTCTATAAATGATTTCTAGAAATTGCAGATTTATTAGTTGTCGGTTCAGTTTTGATTTATATTCATTACATCTTGAACCAAACTTCAATCTGTATGGTATTGTTAATTCGGTACGAGAAAAAAGAAGAGTTACTATTACCGTATCATACTGAAAAGAAAACGATTTTCCTATGACGTTACCATACCAGCTCGGTACTATATTATTCGGTATCTAATATGGTTTTTATTTGACATCAAATACGATTTTTATTCAACATCGAATGGGATTTTAATTTTGTATCGAATATGGTTTTGATTCTATGTCAAATACAGTTTTTATTCGGTACACGTATAGTTCTGATATTTGAGTTTATTTATTGTCTTCAATTATGTGAAAATTTGTTATTATTCTTGATTACAAAACTCTCTGATTATATATTCTATACGTCTCTGATATGGTCAAATGAATAAGAATATATCTTTTTGTATTAATTATTTCCCATAAAAATACGTGGTATAACATTCGGTATATAATCGATGTGTAAACAATATAACATTTAATATATAAACAGTATCTATATGATATTATACCGTATTGATTAAGTAAACAATGTCAGATTTTGGACTACTACAGTATCAATATCAGTACCAAATTGATACCCTTACCAACCATGCCCAACCATATTAAATGCCCTTGGAATCTATATTCATTTCATTATGAGGTGATTTGACAGTATTTAAGAAGAATTATCTTTAAAAAAAAATTCATGCCTGTTACAATCACTTGGTGGCCCCCATTTTTTTGCTCGAATATTTTTCCCCACAAAATAACTGTACTTTATAACAGCAGCCTATGAATAAGCATGTCCAAGTATTTTTTTTTACTGATTTCTACGGCCCCACCGGCTGTGCGATCTATGGAAGGAGGGGTTAGTTTTGGTATTTAAGGAGATTGTTAATCTTTGCGGATCTGGCGGCTTCAAAGTCAGTAACAATTAGAAAATCAGTTACAACTAGAAAATCAACATCATAAATATTTTATCATAGGCTTCTTCTTGTTCATTTAAGAATGAAACGATTAGAGTTTTCCCACGCATGCGCATATGCTTCCTCTGAAATTTTTTCTTCCGCTTCAATGGCGGCGAGCGAGCGGTGAAAGTCTGGACCAGGAAGTGTGTTTATGATCGTGCTACCTGTGCCTAAGGACGAAGATGCTGGAAGCGCGGAAAGTGTCTCCCTCAGTTCAGATGGAAAACAGTGGTGCGACATACGTGGGTATTGATGAGGAAAAACTTTCAAGCCTCTGTTGGCTGGCAGGAAGTTTTTCCTCATCAATGTCCATGTATATTGATTGGACCATTATCCTCTCCCACCCTGAGCCGTTTTCGATAACAATGGAATTTCCGGCGGAAACCACAATCATCACATGCGACCTCTTAGGAGAGCAACATAAGCATGAAGCATCTTGAGATGTGCTGAAGGGAAGGTGCAGTCTCTCTATCCCTGCCCCTGTTTGAGCACTGCAAAGTTATTTGAATGCTAAGCCTCATCAGATAGATTCTGTTCTAATGTTTCAGCATTCTTCCATAGGGAATCTACGTTTTACTTTACAAAATCTAAAGAATTGGTGCTTTTCAAGACATACGGAGGAGCCATTTCATCTGACTTCTGTTTCGATACATTTCATCTGAGATTTTATTTTTTATTTTTATTTTTTTAATTTATTTATTTGATGAAAACTTGTCCACATTTTGTATGGAACCTTGATTGTGCAAGCAAGACTTAACCTGGAAATACTTTCAATGCTCTAACCAGAAGCTTAATTCTTCCTTGTAGAAGTTAGTCATATGACTGCTTGAGTCTGCATTATGATGGCTTGCAATTCACCAGGATTCGTTAATAACTTTATCAGTCACTATCATTCTCAATACTAGAGTGGTTGATCTAATTACAGAGTAAGAGTCCTACAGTTCAAGGTATAGGACGAAGGGAAGGGCAACATACCATATGGCATAGCAAAAAAGTGGAGCGAAAGCTATAAACCAGAGTCCTAGAAATCAAAATACCAAAGATAAAAATTGGGGAAATTAAACTAGTTTGCTTAGCCAGATGCTTACCATATTTGCATGCCAAAGAATGCACACAATCATTTACTATTACAAAGAGGAAACCTTGTAGAGTAGCCAGTGCTCAGAAGAGCTAAAAGCAGACAATAATAACTACAACAGACTTCAACACCAGCATGGCAAAGCCCTGAACAAGAACGTGGCCACCTCACTACAGAAAAAGAAAAATTACCTCTTGCCTCAGCCTTTTACAGAGCAGAGCCACAGGAGTACACTTGAATAGAGACCAGGTAAAGAAGAACCTCAATTCTGTCTATAGCGGAAAGAATGAGTGGCTTCTTTCCTCTTTGCAGCATAGCATCTCTTATTCTATTTTATTTTCTGACCCAGCCCATTGCAAATATCAGGTGAGTATTTCTTACAGTGCCAACGGCCTTCATCTTACCCTATAGCGTGAGGAAAACAAACTCTTCAACGGCTTGTACCTCACCAATCCTCTTGAGGGTCTCCTTGTCAGGTTCCTCATCTACACCGATCGCCATGATGGCCATCTTCCTTGGTGCTGTTCTACACACGCTCATAAAGTTCACATTAACATTCTTCTCACCCAGGATGTTCCCAACCTGTCCAATCATGCCAGGTTGGTCCACTTGCTTGCAGAGTATGAGGTTTCCTTCAAGACTGACATCAACGCTGAATGACCCGATGCGTGTCAGGTGTGGTATTCCTCCCTTCACTCTTCCCTCTACTGCTATCTCGCCGTTATCCATGAGAGCACTAGGAAATTTAGACTGGACATTGGATATGCGAATTTCAATTGAGTCAACAGGGCATTCGGGGGATGCATCAACTACCACCCGCTCTTCACTAATCCGGAGGCCCTTTTGCTTGGCTGTGAAGTCAGCATTGACCAGGTTGACAATAGTACTGGATATTGGCTCAATGATGCCTTTGGTGATCATGGCCCGAAGTAGTCTAGTGTCCACGTTTTCTGGATCTCGAGCTGATCGGTACACAACTTTGACAGAATTGATGCCAGCACCTCCTGCCACTAACTGTACAACCATCCTACCAAGCTTCTCTGCCAGTACAACATATGGGGCCAACTCGGACAGAACCTAAGAACAAGAGAGTGTTGATTTCAGAGGGTAGAATTGGAGGTCATCCTCCCCACACTAGAGTGCAATGGGCACGGATGCAGAAAGGAGTCAGAAAAAAGAACCATGTCTCAGACTGAAAATCCTGGATCAGAGACAGACAGCAAATGAATCTAGCATTGTTTTACCTCTGGAGGGACCATGGGAGCATTCACTGCAGTAGCAGAAAGTTCCCCATTCAATGCTCCAACTACAGCCTCAGCTATTTCAACGGCTACCCCTTCCTGCAAATATATCAAGGTAGAAAGTATTGTTGATTAGAGGAAAAGGAACAAACATTGTCAAACAAATTATAATGCTTCGGATGGATGGGATGAGAGGAATATGTAACATTGCTGTGCCAGAAATATACCTGAGCTTCTTTTGTGCTAGCTCCAAGGTGAGGTGTGACTGTGACATTTTCATGTTGCACCAACTTGCTGTCTTTGGGAGGAGGCTCCTCTGTGAACACATCAAGTGCTGCCTGTTCCGCATAAAAAAAAAATCCTTTTCCCATCAGTAAACAAAATGAAACTGACACAATCCTTGAGCAAAGTAGAATTTCTTGGTGTGCGACAGAAGAGTATAGCTGTCCTGTTTCCAGCCTTTGTCCACAAATCTTGTATAAAGCAGAAGGTTGGAATGATCACTAGCTGGTGGGTCAACAGAACACTACGGCTGAAAATTAATTCAATACGAAAGTCTATATTTTGTGGAACCCATCAGTCAGTCCCACCCTCACGGATGCCTCACTACCAAGAAGCACTTGAAACAATAAAGGCATACCTGGGCAACAATTCCACTATCGAGTGCTCTGACAAGTGCATCCTCATCTATGACTCCACCTCTAGCAACGTTAATGATGCGGACTCCCTTCTTCATTTTTGAAAAGTTTTCATCATTGAAGAGCTTTGAAGTGGCAGGAGTGAGTGGCATATGCAGAGAGATAAACTCTGCAGTGGCAATGGCTTCATCAAAAGATACCAGATCCACACCAATAGCACGGGCTCTATCTGCCGGAGCATATGGATCATGTGCAATAACATTCATCCCAAGGCCTTTCGCACGTCTAGCAACTTCAGTTCCAACTTTTCCAAAACCCATAACAGCCAATGTCTTTCCAACCAAAGATACACCAACATACTTGTTCCGTTGCCATTTTCCTGTAATAACATCAATGCCAACAAATATATAAACTCCGTTATATGTTGGACCAAAGCTCTTTAAACACTTATCCAACCAAGCACGAAAATCCACAAATTATGCAAGGCAATAGCAGTAAATAGGTCAAGTAAAATTCTGATGCAGTTTTATAGCTCACTAAAAATTGTTAATCAGACTAAAGAATATGAAATTAAGTTGCTCATATACATGGATAGGGATAGCTGCATCAGGGGAAAACCTGAAATATCCCTCAATTCATGAAACGGATATCATGTCATATATATCTGCAAGAATGTAAACACCGAAACTTGTCTTGACTGAAAGAAAATTGACCTTATTGGTCAGTCACATGCACCCATAATTTGTTTACAATTTAGCATCACAATTAAACAAATTGCAAATACCACATATCGGGTGTGACAGATGGCTTGTAGAAAGAGAGGCTCCATAGAAGCCTTAAAGTTTACAAATAGCAGCTCAGCTGCAACTCTTAAGTATGGTTAACAATATAAGCCCAAGTCTTGAAGCATAGTTTTTAAAACTGGGCTGGATGTTGAACTGAAAAAAGACCCTGTTTTGCGAGAAAAGCGGGGTATATAGTTCTCATTTTTCCCAGTTTAGTCAATGGTTGGGTCCAGTTATAAAACCGTCTGTAAGAGTTTCATATGATTGCAGCAGTTGCTTGGCCCATCAGCACAATCTTAGTTATGGAGTCTGAGCTCCATGTGAAAACCAAAATCCCTGATCTATGAAAGAGTGGTCTCAATCAAGAGCAGTTTACTCAAAATAAATAAATAAATAAAATCAAAAGATAAAAACTAGAAAAAATAAAAGGATGGATGAGGAGTCTGTTTGCACTTGTATGGATGTTGAGAACCAACCAGTCTATAAGCTCACTACCAAGGTGATCTCAACAAACAAAATATATAAACAAGATCAGATTTTCATTATCATTTGATCCATCGGTGTTCTCATTGAAGGTCTGAAGCTCGGCCTCCGATTTCAAGGACCGATAATGCTATAAAAGAGTAAGATTAAGAATGAATCTTTGGTTACCCTCTTTCCCTCTCTCTCTCTCTCTTTCTCTCTTTCTCTCTCACGCACACACACACATGACACACACTCACATAGTCACATTTCCACAAATATTTCCTATTTTAGAAGAGTGAGCACAATAAATATAAAAGACACATATATACGGACCCCAATGTCCTCTTCTTACCTGTCAAACTTTAGTAATCCAAGTTAACCAAGTGGCAAAACAAGATATTGAAAAAAAACAGGAACTACCAAAGAACCACGGGGTGGCATATACATGGGAGGGTATGCCTACATGTGACAGGTCACACTGAATCATGGTCTGAAACTTGATATGTGGAAAATCTACATCATCATTTCCTGAAAATCCAACAGTCAGAATTTCCAGATCATTCCCACAAGGCATACTGGTCTACTTCCGGGTGAGGGTGTTCTGGAATCTTTTTCTCATGTTTTGAACTCAATAAGCAATATAAAGAGCAGAATATAATTCTTTTTGGATGGTAAGTTGTAACAGATACTATGACTTTAATCCATCAGAATCTTACAGAGTAAGGAAGCATTCAAGCACAAATATGGGTAAATTATTGGAATGGTAAACGTGAATTCTGAAAAGTAAAGTAAATGCCTATTTTTGGATTGTACAAAAACTATTCTTACCTAAAAAAAAATGGTATAGGAACTATTAAAATAGTAAGTCACAAAAATCATGGAGTGGAAATAGCCCTTTTGAATATGAAAAATGGTAAACGTGAATTCTGGAAAGTAAAGAATATGCCTATTTTTGGATCGTCCAAAAACTATTTTTCACCAAAAAAAAATGGTATAGGAACTATTCAAATGGTAAGTCACATAAAACATGGAGTGGCAATAGCCCTTTTGAATATGAAAAGACCCAGAAAAAATTTTTCTTTGTGAATTTTTAAAAAAGAAAAGAAAAGGATTTATAGTCATATTAAATAGATCCAAAATCAGAAGGTTGAATTCAAGAAGCGCAATATTTGGAAAAAAAAGAAAAAAAAAAAAAAAGGAGACTACTGGCTCTGTAGCAGATATATTGATTTCATTAATAGTCAATGGCTCAGTGTTCAAGACGATCCAAAAAAAGAACTGTTCTTGAATTGGATAGTTATGATGGTAGCAGCAACCTGATTTCTTGTTGTAGTGAAAATAATGGTCTTATATCCCTGGTAAAAGGAAGGGTAACGGAAATAGATTTATGTTTCAAACAATAACACAGGATTTCAGCCATTTAAACATCCAAACATATTTCACCAAAAAAAAAAAAAATTTCAAACATATCAAAATTTAAGATGCTGATCTCCTTTTACCAGATCTAGATTTTAAACGTCGAGAGCCTGGATCCTTAATCAAATCCAGGTTGCTAATACGGAAATACCTGCGATACTCATCTCTGAGCCGACATGGCAATGCATCCGAAGTATAAATAACAAATTGGATTCAATATCTAACTCGAAATGGACGTAAAAGATACTAAAAATAGGGGTGGAGAAAAAAAAATCCAAATCAGGATTTCTCCCCCATTTCTAGAAACCAATTTGATGTTACTCGCTGGAAGCGTCTTTCCTAATCGAGCATTAACATATCATAGTTTCAAGAAAAAAAAATCGGCCTATGTTGCAATCACTTCACAAACAAATCTATGAAATCTAGGATTATAAGCTAAAACTAGTAACATGCATGGATAAAATTCAACAGTTATTCCAACAGGGAACGAAGATTTAGAACACGAACTGAGAGCTCACCAGCTTTCATGGAGGCATCAGCCTGAGCGACATTTCTCGCCATGCCAGCAAGCAAAGCAATTCCATGCTCCGCAGCAGCAACAGTGTTGGCGGTGGGAGCATTAACCACAAGACAACCAAACTCCGTAGCCGCCTGCAGATCGACATTGTCGATCCCAACACCAGCTCTCCCAACGACCTTCAATCTCCCTTTAGCTGCCTCAAACACTTGCCTGGTCACCTTTGTCCCACTCCTAACGATCAAAGCATCACAAAGCGAGATCTTGGAGCAGAGCTCCTCGGGAGACAAATTATAAGAGCAATCAACGGTGCCGAAGCTCCGGAGCAGCTCCAATCCCACTTCCCCGAGCTTCTCGGAAACCAGAATCGTCGGCTTAGTCCCCAACGACGGAGCTTCTGGGCCAGAACCTTTGGAAACTAAGGTACTTTTAGATTCCAGGGTTTTTAATGCATTTCTGACGACAAGAGCCGTAGATCGTGATCGAGAAGAAGATGACTTTAAGGAAACAGAGGAGGAAGGTTTGAACAGAGGAAGAAACGCAGATCGCATAGAAGATTGTGAGGAATTATCAGAAGGAACACGAAGTACGATAAAGGGAGAAGCAGAAGAAGCCGCCATGACCGAATCTTTCTCGAACGCTGCAAATTAATTTGAAAAGCAAAATACGGGGAGGTGGAGGAGAAGAAGTGAGTCTCGTTCGTGTGACTCGGGTCGTTCGTGGAGGCTCGGTTCTTTATAAGGACAAACGAAGTTCAAATTGGGAACAAAAACAGAGAATATAGTGAAATGACGAAATGCCCTACAGAGATTTCCTCACTTGTGGCAAATCGTAGCCGTAGGTTAGAATCATAAATATAAAGGTATAATCAAATGACAGTAGTTGCGGCTCTACCGTATCGGTATGGTATTGACGTGGACTATATCGGCTGAAAAAGGAAAGTGTGGTGGTGCGCCTAGGGTTCAAGACGAGAGGAGAACACGTCGACAATTAAAAAATGGTCAAAAATAGGTGGCGAACAACATGGACCGAAAAAATGGACAGTTTGGAGTCCCGAAAGAATTCCCGCCCCTCTGACCAGGAAAAACATGTGCGGATACGCATTTTCCTGGGAGCGAAGAGGCCGCTGGGGGATCTGAACTTGGATACTTCCTGCATGGGCACGTGACGAGATTGCTTCACTGTAATTACATAAACACCCTTATACCTTTTGTTCTTTCCCATTTTTTGTGATCCTTATACCAAATATATCCTTGTATATTGTGGTACTGTGATAGTCTAATTAATTAGTTCGAAAGAGAATCAGTGTCAATTAGAAAGACCCTTTTTAGAATTAAATTGTTATATCTTAGCCCAAGGTCATGTCGGTCACAACTAAATTACCAGAACTCAAAGGAGCTCAAAAAGGAAATAGTAAACAAAGCATAAATTGAATAAAATAGTAAAAACCTTTATAAATATAGATTGACACAAAAAAACTCCATTCATTTCTTACTTTGTGGTATTTTTATATTATATATCAAAAATTGTAAACATATATCTAGTTATATAGTTCTTGTCTTTCATATATATATACAAAAGTTCTCACAAGAACGAAAGAGATGGTAAAACAATGAGTCCAACAAGTTCAAACACTCCTCTTCTCGAAGCATAGGTCAATTGAGTTAGGAAAATTTCTTTGTACTTTTCACCTGCTTTATGCATTCTCAAAATGAAGATTGATTTAACAAAAGAAAAATAAAATTTTGTAATCATGTTGTTGGATGAATATATTAAGGGAATATATAAAAGTTTCATATTTTTTGTGACCAACTTTTTACATATCGTTATAATATATGCACCATAAACATCATCTCAGATATGAGATGAAAACGAAATATAAAAAAATAAATAAGACTTATCGAAATACTATAACACAACATGATTGTATAAACTATTTAAATTTATTATCTTATTTAATAATGATAATTATTAGATGTAAAATACAAAAATTTTTGATACAAAATGAAGTGTAAATTAATAATTAAATATAGAATGATTTGGAATTAGATTACATACTACTATGATAGTATATGATATAATGATTATAAAGTTTTCTTTTTAAATTTATAAATTTTCATTTAATTCCTCTTGTAATCAAATTGAGCTGAAAAAAAAAAACTCAAAAATTTTATGATCAATAATGGAATTCCAATTTATGTTGACAAATTTAAGCGTAGATGTCTTTTGTCTTTCGAAATAAATGCTTAATATATAATCTCCATCATTATGATGGTAGTAAGTTTTTGAATAATAAGTCTATTATCAAATATTTTTTAAAATTCACGATTGAAAATTTGACACCTTAGGGCGTTGAAAAAAAAAATAGAAATGAAAGTGAATCGGTTGCAAATAATGCAAGTAATGATTAATACTGGTCACAAAATTTCGCTCACAACATCTCTATTCCACCTACAATAACTTTAATTGGTTTCCACATATTAGTCGGATATGACGTTTTACCAACTTATTTTGAAAAACAATCATATTTTATTATTTTTTTCTCAAATGAGAAGTCTAAGTCTATCATAAAGAATCCTATATCTTATATCTTATAATTTTATTATTTAATACATTAATCATAGAAACTAGATTTTGAAATTGACAGTACCCCGTTCCACCAACCCCATGTTATGTTTAATGTCTTTTGGACTATTCTTGTTACCGAAAACAGGGAGAGAATGAATGAGAACCACCTTTAAAATACTAAATTGATTTGGAATATTTTAAAGATACTTTGGTGCCGTTAATTGGGGTATTTGTGTTGTAATATATGCATCATGGATATCCTCTCGTTTTTTTTTTTTTAATAAAACAATCTAAATATATAAAAATATAAATAATTATAAAATTGGCTTTCTCAAATACACCATGTATGCATTCATTAACTCACCAAAGAAATCATCAAAAACGTGACGTGATTCCTAAATTGACATTGAGAGAGAAGGGAGGGGGGTCCAACCAAAACACATATTGCTGTCAAGAGCTGTTCATTAACATTTTGCTGCCTTAAATTGACTAGGGTGATCATTTATACATTTGCTCTATTAATAAATTTCGTGTAACATATCATGCCATACATCTATAGGTATCCATACTAGAGGCTTGGTTTGCCAAGTGTGTACACCCAGACCTGCAATCCACGCACTTTAAATGTACAACACAAACAAACACATCTACATCCACATAACACACTATGTAACGTGGTTCACCTATCACACATTATGATGGCTACTCCACGGGGCAATACCCTAACTAGGGTTTCATATTATACCAAATACGCTACTTTAATGCTATAGTTGCACCTACAACCTAGATGCTACAACATCAATCACATTCTCAACTGCAACTGAGTCTTAGGCAACAACCCTCATTCCTGTCAAACCCCCAACTTGACAGGTTACAATGTATTTGTCAAATAGATATTATAAACCTTTTCCATATGGCATTGGTATGAATAAATATGGTCTGTGTGCATGATTACCTTCTTAGTGTGATCACGGCATGTATAGTGCTCACCAAATGAGCTTCTCAGGCTCTCTAGTGGTAGTGGGTGAGCTTCTTCAATAAAATGGGAGTTTGTCACTCTTTCAACGACTCTCGCACAATCACAATCTCACCAAACTCTCAAAACATGCTCACACTACCTCATTCATGCTTCATGGTCATTAAACTCAGAGAGAGGTGAGTGGAGATAGATTTTACACACCAAATGAGCTCAAGAACCTTCTTTCTTCACAAACTAGGAGCCACTCTCACCAAAACTGATTTTTCTTGTTGCAGGTGAACGGTACTGGAAGAGAGGAGTTCGGGACAATTTGAATCATCCAAATCGGACATTGGATGGTCGAGATATGGCCATCCAAAGAACAGTCAATGAGAACATTCCAAATAGAATCTTCCTTAACCATTTCATGCGCCTACGATGTACCGTAGCCGCCGCTCCGTTCACCCACTGTACACCGCTGTCGAGTTCCAATTGGATGCTCAAAGCATCTTCAAAGATGGCCGTCAGATGCGTCAGGTTTAAGCTGAATTTGTTGTGAGCCGTTCGATTAGACTCTGTCGCATGAAAAGATCTCGGCTCAAAACCTGGCCGTCAGATTTGGATCTTGATCGTCGTATTACAATATGCGCGCCACACGGAATCCAGAGATCCCTTAATGCTTTACGAAACACCATATTATGTTACCTCCAACCAATGAACATGCTCGCTGGAGAATCTGACGGAACTGTCCTTCTCTGCCTCGATCTGATCCATCGGATTAGAATTTCTTCAATGAACACTGGTATAAGTCGTAGATCTGGCTTCTCCTTTTGTTGCTTTCCCCAAAATACCCTTCTGAATCATTCGAGTGGCCTCTCTCCCCACATTACATCAAACAGATGGGGGCACCCATCACCTTGTGTGAGTCCTTTGCGCGCGTGGGGCCTGCGGCATACGGTTGTGTTGTGTGCTCGGCATGGCATGCTGGGCATGCTAGCTGGCCTTGCTGCCGTGCCATGCTGCTTGGCTAGTTGGCTGGGCTGCCTGGTTGGTTGGCTTGGGCTGGCTACCATGCTGGCCTGACCACCACATGTGGGACCCACCTAGCCCACTATCTCTCTCTTCCTTCTCTATCTTCCTTTTCTACATTTCTTTTTCTTCAATTGCTGCCACTAAATGTCTTTCTCCTCATTTGTTGTGCCACACCATTAGTAGGACTTTAGTGGGGCCCAATGCCACATTAATAGGGCCCACACATACTTTCTCTCTTCCACAGCACTGAACGAGTGTCCCAGATACCCCTGTTACTAACTGAGACACTGCCTAAACACACAAAAAAAAATCGTCTCCTATTGAAGTATCAACAAGAAGAAGTGCAATCATTGACAGATTTGCAACAGGTGACAACCAAGATGTCAATGGTAAAAAAAGCAATTTCAAGCAACAAAAGCTTAATCCGCTAAAGTTACACCAAATCAATTGAAACTGAGAAACAAAGGATATCATGTCAGCAAATCTCCCTTAACCTCTCAATCTTCAACCTCCGGAAATCTGGGTTGGTCAATGATCAAAAGCTCAATCACTGCAATATGTTCCATACCAACATCTCCTTCAATAGGCCTGAGGTATTTGCTTCTTTTCAACTTGGAACCCTTCTTCCTCTTCAACTTCCCTTTCTTTTTTTATTTCTTTTTCTTATACTAAAACTTGGGGGGGGGAGTCGTAAACCCACTGGGGATTTCGGTTTCTTCCACTTTCCCCAATGGGTTCATAGCTCCCCCTTTTGTTGCAGATTTCTTTGAAAATCGGCAAAAAAGAGAGAGGACAGAGATGGAAGGAGAGAAAGAAGCTGATGAAGATGCTCACCTGTCCATTGTGCATCACCATTGGCAGGCCCATGAGAGATGAGTGACACTATCAACCAAGAGGAAGCCAGAGTTATATATTGGGTATCCTCACCCTTTGAACAAACTTTTTCCATCATTTATTTGAGTTTCTACTTACTCAAATCTTAAAAATTGCGAGACCTAGCAAATCATCTTGCACTCCTTGACTCAGCAGGTTCCGTAATTGAACAATCCAAATTCAAATTCAATTTTGAACTCCCAATTCATGACTCTGTCTTTCTCTCACGGAATGATGAAGGTTGAGGGAGGTAGAGGTTTGCAGAGGGATCCGAGCTTGAGCAATGAAAATGCTGAATCTAGGAGTTCTTCCAAATCCGGTGTTCTTGCAAGTCAAAACCAGTATATTACATCATCTCAATCAAGACCATTGGATGAAAGGAGTGCCATATGTCACATATCAAATCACGGCCGGACAATCTTCTCTTGATACCTCAACATGACTCAATTCTCCTCAACATCACTTGTAAATGCGCTTATAAAGAAATTAAGAAGAGACAAACCTCTTCAACACCACATGAAAAATAATAAAATAATATTTCAAATCTATTAAATTTAAAATATTAAAATTACAACAATATAATAGTTAAAGTCATTGAAATTTGTATAGCTCTCAAATTCATCCAAAGGTAGACATTGCCCTTCTATGGTTACAATTTAGTCTAGGTAAACTTTGTCACATAGCAAAGTACGGAAAATGAAAAAACAATTTCTAGTGGAAATTAAATATTTAGCTCCTAGCATGGGATTCTATCACGTAACTGATTGGATGAGTTTAAATTATTAATAGGTACATCTCAAGATTCTTTACTCATGTGTCAAATCTCAGTCCAAATTAAATATTCTAAAAGAAAAAATAATTTTGAATATTTAAGACAATTACATTGGAGACCATGTTGTTTATTATATTGTGTTGATTTCAATTTTTTTAATTCCAATTCCTATTTACCATAAACACTGATAGCCAGTTGAAATTTTTTTCTCCACATAACATGTAGAGAAAAAATTCATTAAGATTTTTTATATTTTTTTTTATAGAAGATCATTAAGATTCATTTCAAAAAGCGGATTGTGAAATTGCACCTTCAATTATTCTGAGAATAGTTCACTTGCATGAACTTGTATTTTCCTTGGGATCCTATCATCGTTCATATCAAGTGAGTCTCGCACCACGTCAATGGTGAAGGGATCCCATGGAGAGTACATGTGAGACCTACATGTAAATTTCCGGGATGAAATTTCTTTTAAGGGTGGAGGAATTGTAAAACTCGCACTCTATGAATCCGATCTAAACCTCTATTTCATGTCGTAACAGGTCTTCTAATCATCACCGGACCAGACAGGACGAGCGGATGACAGTCAGGTACGAAAACGGATAAAAATTTAGGATAATTGTCATACCGGTCTATATACCGGTTGATCGGTATGTCTGCATGGGCAGACTAGTTAGATCTGGAAACGGATCTCTGTGGGGTTCACTTACCAAATCTAGGTCCTAGAGACTTTCCTAACGTAAGAGAACTTCCCTAAACTCCATCCTAACTTATTTAAAGACCCCTAAAACTCCTTAAACATCTTTGATTGATTCTCACAAACTTTAGAGAGGAGAATGAGATCTGAAGAGGAGAAGGAGCTGAGAAAGATTGAAGAGGAGCCTCCGTTGAATGAAGAATACCAAAGTTCGTGAACCAACGGTAAGTGCTTGAACTTTTTTCTAGGTTAAGATTTGTGAATGATTGATCAATATCTGATCAATACTATGTAAGGCTAGATATTGATCTAAAACCCTAAGTTTCCGTTGAACCCTAATTCAGTCAATAAACCCTAGATTGAATGCTAAACTAAAGTTTCTTAGAATGTAGGTCTTGAATGGAAGATAAAAACAACTCTAAAACGTTGTTCAGGCCTAGAATGTATAGGAAGAACCCTATAAGCCATAAAGGGTGACCGGCGGAAGACGAACACCAAGTTGGTGGTCTTCCGAAGGCATACCGGTCAACCATATCGGTGGCATTATGTGCGATAGGTATATGCGATCGGTTCCTCTCGGAAAGCTTGTCAAAGTTGTCTGGTCGAATATATCGGTCACGCCACTGTACAGTGACCTGCGATCGGTATATGTGACCAGTATGTCCAGATTGGGTTGGTCTTTGACCCAGTTGGTTTTCGACCAACGTAAAACCCTAAGAAAAATCCTAATTAAACCCTAACATAGTGTAGGACCCTTTGATAGCAAGATTGGACGCTGTGAGGAACAAGTAAGCAAGCAATCAAGCGTCATCTAAGAGAATTGGACTTAAACCCTAATAACTTAATAATAGTAAAACTTTGTTAATATTTATTGTTCTATGGAGTGTTGGTTGTGCATATTCACATGTCATCTTTGCTTTCAGTTATTATATTTGTTCATGCATACTCGCTATGCTTGGATTGTGTACTAGGCATGTGAATATTTTCGTTAATGTGTGGAATGAGAAGGGCTTGGGGTTTTGGATCATTCATCACATTAGCATATTTTCATATTGTTGTTGTCTTAGCATGCTTGGTATGGATAAAGTATCAGGGGGAGGAGGTGGCACTGTGGACTTTGGTCTGGCCATCAGACTCGAGTTCTATCTTTATTCCATGGTGGGTGCATGTGGGACGACAGTGGTGTTTGATCCATTGGGAGGATTCACAAACTCGTGTATAGAGGTGTCGTGGTCACCAATCCCTTCTATAGCACATTGTAAACTTAAAACTAGACAATAATGTGAATGTTATTCATGCATGTTGCTTGTTGCATTGTCTGATTTTCTTACTAAGTTAAGTTGTGAGCTCACCCTTGTATATATACATGTTTTTAGATGTTGATGCAAGTTATACTGTGGAGGACTACGTAGATGCTTCAATATATGGAGGTGTTGCTGCTCTGAAAATGCAAGCAGGGGAGGACGAACATGACGCTTCAAGCGAGTGCCCTTACTGCGTGTACCTCTAGGCTATTTCTAGTTTAATTATTTTATTTATTTCAGTTGGATTTTATAAACAATGTAAAGATATTTTACTTACATTTTAGTATTTGAATAATTGGATAGTATATTTTATTTATCAATAGAATACCCAGTTCATTTATATTAAAACTTTCGTTGTATCTATTTATATTCTGATTATGGTTATGTGCAATGGTTTGTATAAATGGATACGATCTTATCGAGATCCTGGTGTGAACCGTTGATTAGGTGACGGTTCACTCACATTTCTGGTTCAGACGTAATTGGGGTGTGACAGTACATGTGCATGTAGGTGATCCGAACTCAATCATTCTTGGGTATTTATCCATGAATTGGAAATCCATGGTTTATGGAGATTCTCCCCATGGATGGGCGATAAAAAATTGGGTCCACATTAGATGATGTGAAGAAGTATTAAATAATTCAAACTTGTATACGCATGCCTGGAATCAAAATTCTGGAAACCTTAAAAAAGAGAACGTTCCAATGTATGAAGCTTTCACTACTATAAGGTCTGGATAAGCAGAGATTGTATACAATCTTATCCATGCAACACAAAAAGGTTATTTTCTTGTTTTAAATTAGTAACCACTAGATTGCAATGGAACGCATTCAAACATCTCAAAATTTTACATGCTCATCTTTAAGGAGATTTATATAATCATTGACGACTTCACTCTATCTTCTCCTACTTTCCTAGGGCTCTTGCTGAGGATGCTTGAGGCTTTCAAGAGATAAAGTGATCATTGTCATGGGTTTTGCTTCTCGTGAACAAATTGAAAGCTGGTTCGTATATTTGTAATGAGTTTGTAGAAAATCAATCCCCGAGAATATTGGATTCTCCCTATACTGTCTTGTTTAGCTCTCGAGACAACCATTTAAATTTGAAATATCCATCTAATTATACCAATTAATATAATATAAAAGTTTTCGTATACGACCATGCGTACTTTCAACTATCTGGTTGAACAAAGAGGAATATGTGTATTTCCTTTTGAATGAAGAACATTGTCACTGATGTTCTAACTTTTAACTGTGCATGTACAAAAACATGTTTTTAAGTTTAATGGGCTGGGCTGGGCTGGGCTGGGCTGGGCTGGGCTGGACTGGGCTGAGTAGAACTATAAGTTGGCTAGTTTAAACACGGTGTAATATTAAGACAGTGTTTGGTAGGTATTGTTGGAATGCATTATCAGAATGGATAAAGCAATCTTAATTTAATTTGGATAAGAATAAACAAAAAAGGGAGGCATTTTTGTCCTGGGCTTCAAATGCAAAATGAACAAAAGAGTGCATTCTACAATGGATCATGTTCTTATAATGCATAGAATGCACACCAAAACACTATTTTTGTTATCTCAGATTATGTTCTTGAATTTTTACCAAAATAAATAAATAAATAAATAAATAAATATTGTGTTTTTGAATTAGATTGCATTTAATGAATTCATATCAAACGCAACTTAATTAATCACTTTGACTCAAACAAAATTCATTATTTAATATTGATCAATTAACATGAAACAACACACACAATTTTTTTTTTTTTTGGGTGGATAGGTGGGTTGGGAGAATGAGGGCAAGATTTGAAAAACTTAAAACAGACAAAGGACTTAATCTCCATCAATTTCAATTGAATTGGCTAAGAATTGGATGAAAATTGGTAATAAAAAAAAAAAAAAAAAAAAAAGCCAAAACCTTAAAATGGAATATTTCCGACCAAGAATTGAGTGAAAATTGGTAGAAAAAACTGAAACCTAAAATAACGGAATAGATTCTAGATAGTTGTTTTTGGAGTTTTCAATTAAAAAATAAGAAAAATATCAGCCACAACCCCTGTAGTATGGCTTAATATCATCCACCCACCTTTTTTCAAGAATAATATCACTAATACCCCCTCAAGACACCTTCAAAAGACCATTTTATCCTTAACACCATTCATTTTGATATATATATATATATATATATATATATATATATATATATATATATATATATATATATATATATATATATATTCATTTTGATTCTATATCAACAGAGAATAAATCTTTTCTGTCATTTTTTTCCCAAGCCTGCAAATCAGCCTCAACTCCTTTTGTGATATCTTCCCTTCTCCAGCAGTCGAACTTGTTCCTAGAATATTACTTGTGTTTTGGTTGGGAGTTTGAGAAGGGAAGGGTTGCTATCACACAGATCTTAACTCTCCCATTTGCAAATCGATTTCGTTGGAGAGAAGCTACTCTTTTGCGAGAGCAGAAACACACAAAGATTCAATGCAGTTCTCGTGTAATCGTCCATGGTCTCTTTTTTTTTCCGATACTGTGCCCTATATAAAACTGTTAAAAAAATATAGTACAATTGTTGTAAATATAAAAGGAAAACTTTAAATGAGAACCACTTACTGATGTCATGCTTCCAATGATCTGTTGAAGAAGACTGTAATTGATAATGAGTTTGAAGCTGGGTCGTATCACAAGCGATACTGTCCTAAAGACAGAATTTGCCCCCAATGGTGCAACCGGGTTTTGATGCAAATCTGGCTCCAAGATAAAGCAGCTTCTCGGCTTTTCGCATTAAACCTGCACTAGTTTAATGCGCCCCTTCGAGTTCTTCAGAGTTGTGCTTAAGTCAAATGCAAGACGGTAATGCAATTTCGGTAAAATAACGATGTTTCAAAAAACATAGGGGAATATCCTCAGTATGTGCTTACAAAGAAGGAGAGAGAGTGAGAGAGAAAGAATCAAGAAAAACTTAGTTCTTCTTACCATTTCTAAGGCTTCCTCCTCCTCTATTTATAGAAGAGAACATGTCTTTTCAAGACATCCCTTGAGGAAGGGTGTGTCCCTTTAAACCAACAAGTCTTTACAAACAAAGGATGTGTCTCTTGTAAAGACACTTTAATGAACCGGGTCAAACAAGTTGAACCGTTACCAACCTAACAATTTCAGATCAAATGGGTTGAACTATTATTGACCCAATATAAACCAAATTAAAACTCAACTCATCAAAGGGGTCTTGGGTTCCAATCTCACTAACCTCACTTCACTAGCCTCATACAGAGAATGAAAACAAAACATATTTTTATTTTGAAGCTTTATTTAACAAAAATCGATAAAATACAACAACAATGGTTTCTTATCAATTTAAAAATATAGCAGCAGATTTGCAATTTTTTATCTCGACTGTAATGGTCTCTTGTGAGGGTATCCGCCGGAGACGTTGCTGCCTTGGTCCTATGCATGCCACGTGGAGTCAGACTTATCCAACGGCTCTTAAAATCCCACCACAGGAGACACAATCGTGAATCCTAATCAGCAAATCTAATGAATTTCTTCGACTTCTAGCTTCCCTTTTTGGAAATCCCTAATCTCCATTCCGAATTAAAATGTCATCGACCGGAATGCGGAGGACTAGGTCGAAGGGAGAGTCATCTCAGTCAAAACAATCAGTGGATAAAATCGGTCATGGTTCAGAGAACAACCCCATTGATTTGAAGCTGTCGGATGAGGAAAACTGTGTAGAGAAGTAGGAGGGCAGGTGGAGGAAGAGAGATCTTCCAGTCGAACTCATCCAACAAAAAAACAAAGAAATCTCTCTATAGTGGAGAAAGCCGTTTATACGGAAAGTCTGTTCCAGGGAGGAAGCTCGACGCCGGCGTCATAGATACAAAGACGATGTTAGGGAACAAAATCTCTAACATTCCTTTATTCTCTTTTGTTTCTTCTTTTCTGCTACTTATTTTCTCGTTCTTCGTTTTGCCCAGTCTCTGTGGTTAGAACTTCAAGAGAAATCAAGAATCCTTTCTAGAATGCCCTTTTTCTCCTACTGTTGGTTTGCCTCTCCCTTTTCTTGATTTGGTTCTCCTTCATTCCTTTTTTGGTGAAAGATCTTAAGAGTAAACCTCCACCTTCTTCTTAAACCCCCCTTTTGGCCCCTTCTTCTATCCAAAAGTGAGAAAAACCCCTCTCCTTTCTCTCTCTCGTTTTTTTTTTTTTTTTCCTCTTCTTTTACTCTCCCAGATGTTGGTTATCTAAATGATGAGAGATGATATAGAAAATCTATGGAATACAATGATTGTCAATGGCCGGATGAAGATAACCAGGAAATATAGGACTTTCTTCTTCCTCTACCTTCTCTCTCCCCCCTCAAACCACAAAATGATTTTGCAGGCTTCAAAATAGCCATTTGCTAAGCTGTAGCGGTTTCATGAGTCTCTCCTGTGGCAGAATTTTGAGGGCCGTCGATTAGATGCATCGCCACCTGTTGCGCATCAATCTTAAGCAGCCTTGTCTCCCCCAACCTGTTTCCTCCTGCTGTTCTACTTATCATCTCCTCCCCAACTTGCTCCTGTCTCTTAATAATTCGATAGTTGTCTATTCGCTCTTATTGGTAATAAGAAAATAGAATAGGAGGGCTCTTCAATAGTTGTCCATTCCCTCTTATGGATAGCAGTGCCTGATTTTGCTGTTATTGCTCTCATCCACCTCAAGGACGATGAGAGTTTGATGTCAATACCTAATAGGAAGTTCCATCAATCGGCTCCGGTGAACGTTCCAGCAATGCTGAAGTTGGCAGCTAAAGGAAGGAATCAAATTGTATCCTTAGAGGACGATGTCAAGGGTGAGGATGAAATCCTCTAACCTCGTGAAATTGTCGCTAGGGGTACTAAAAATCCAACGAAGAAGATAAGAAGGGCTTTGATTTTTTTTTTTTTTTTCAATTAAAAAGATAATATTAAGTCATATTAATAGAGATAGTTTTGTCATTAATGAATTTAAGATGGTAACACTTCATCATCAGTTAATGCTTATAACTTAATGTAAGAGGTTTAATTGAATTATATTTTCAAAAGTAAGGGTGTTAATGATATTATCGCTAACAATAGTGTACGCATGAGATTAAACTATATTACAAAAGATGTGACTGATATTTTTTTTTAAATACATTGTAAAAATTGAAAATAATTAAAAAAGACGGATCCATGTGCATTCACATTCAACCCAAAAATAACATTCCAAAAAGAGTTATTAGGGCGGCATTTTTTAAAATCAATGATGAAAAGGTCCTAATAGAATGTGTTAAAAAAAAATTAAATTGATCAATTTTGGATTTGGCCAATTCATAATGGTAGCCAAAAATTTTTTTATTGCTTTAATGTCCGATATTTAACATTTTGTGGTTGTCACGTTAGTGGTTCGTGTAAGTTGTAGGCCCTTCTGTTAAATCATACACTGCTGGTTTGACATAATATTGATCCTTTAAAAGGGTGAGATCGTCTCTTCTCGTCTAGTCTTGCATTGGATGGATTGGACTGTATTAGTGTGCGTGTCGATCACTTCAGCCCATTGGATGGACTACTAAAGCGATTAGGCGACAAGAGACTATTCCGATCCCCTTTGAAAATAATTATCAAAAGCTTATAATTAAGCAACAATGTTTTAAACTAAGGCCTTCATAGGGACACGGATCCAGAGTCCAAACCCAGCCACACAATTTGTAGGTTTGGCTTGGGTTTGAGAGCGTTAGATATCAAATACAATATCGGTCATATTCAAAATCGATTTGATAAAGATCAAATCGGTGTATGGATCCAATGAGAAGCTGAAACATGTTCATTCCTAATTAAAATAATATTAAAACAGGCTGAGGTAAGAGATTGGATTGAGGATCAGCCTGGTTTACGGATCAGCCAATCCGGTACCAATACCTTGAACCATGGTTCAAAGGGATCGGTTCGGTTCGATACTTACTCATGAGTCGAGTCCTGAGTCTACCATAAACAACGGAGTCGGACAGGACCAAAAGGGCAACGGGCACAAATTATAGTTATTCTCATATCACAAAGACAGAAACTGCCATTGAAATAAAAAATAAAAATCTGCCATTGCGTGGATTCCAAAAATCCAAACGAAAGGTTGCCGAAAACCCCAACTGTCAATCAATTCTGCGACTGGCTTTCAATTCAGGCCGATCCCATTAACTTTCTCACATAATTCCCCATTTTTCCGTTGTGAAGAAGAAGAACTAAGCACAGCAAGCAGGCCCTGTTCTTGAACAAGGCATGTACAACCTCACGCCCTCCCAGATCTCTCTCTTTCTCCTTCTATTGATCTTATTGTTTCTGGCTTTTGCAGGAGGAATAGGGTTCTGCTCTGCGGATCTGATAATCTCAGCTGTTGATCTGCTAACCATTCATGCTGAGCTTTCTCTCTTGTCTCTCCTTGTAAGGAATACACAATGGGTATTTTGTTTACTCGAATGTTCTCGTCGCTGTTCGGTAATAGGGAAGCTCGGATCCTTGTTCTTGGTCTGGATAATGCGGGCAAAACTACAATTCTATGTATGTCTCCTTGTTTCTCTCTTTTTGGTTTGTCTTGTTTGGTTTTTGGGTTTTTACCTGTTTCTGATCTTTGTTGGGTGTTTATGAATCATTCAGATCGGCTTCAGATGGGGGAAGTTGTCTCCACAATTCCAAGTATATTTTTTGCCACTCTTTTGGCTTGTGGTTTCGTTTTCTTTTTTCTGCTCCTTCTTAATTGCTAGCCGTTGCTGATCTCTGCGGGCGGATTTATTACGATGCAGCAATTGGGTTTAATGTGGAAACAGTGCAGTACAACAATATCAAATTTCAAGTCTGGGATCTAGGTATTTCTATCTACACCTTGATCTCTTGATAAATCTGTTGTGTAATGATTTTGAACTCTACAATTTATTCCTTTTTTTTTTTTTGGGGGGGTGAGGGTGGGGATCTTTGTCATTGTATGTAGGTGAACAACTGATCACAACTCATATGAACTAAAATCATAAGTGAAGATCCAATTTTTTTTTTTTAACCACCACCATTTGAAGTCCTTGGTGCTGGGATTCATTTTGAAATATATAAATTCATTAGATTGTGCCTTAGGAACTGGGCTAAATTAATGTGAGCCCAATTACTTGCAGCCAAAGAGAGAGACTCTTGGTAAGGTAAAGTTGACTTTAGAAGGTTCACATGAAATCCATCTCAAACTGAAACCTGTGGTTGGTTAGAGTTTTATGATGGACTTGAGTTGATTCTTCTACACCGACATCCTTTTGATATCAATGCTCTGGGAGAGGCAAAATTTGAAATGTGGAGCGTAAATCCACAGGTGACCAAAACTCTTTGCGGCTTCTCTAGAAGTCACCAAAATATACTGGTGTCTTCCAATTTTTTGTTTGGAATAACAGTCCAAAAGATCAACTTCTGACAAGTGTGGCAGTAGATGGCAAGTCGACTGCTTTTTAGTGTTAAATAGAGATGGGCATGGATGCTCATTCCAGTTATCATTTTCTAATCAAGCTCCAAGTTTACATTTCCAAAACTCAGAAAACAGGAGATAATTCCATTAAAGAGATTTGTTTATTCTAGCACAATGTGATTAGGTAGAATATTCATTTCAGGGAGATTGTTGATTTAGCTCAAACAAGGTCACTTAACATACGGTAAAAATGTGTGGGTATTCATTACAATGAGTATTAATATGGTGCAAGCACTTTGTGGCTGCTGTGAACGCTATAGAGTGTAGGAGTGTCCTCCCGGCCTCCAAAAAAATGTGTAATCATTTCTCTGTAGTCCCTGCAGAAGGAGCAGAAAATTCATTGAGGAGAACCCAAGATAACTAGATTTTGATCCTTTGAAAGGGGACTCAAAAAAATGGGAAAGTAATAATTCTCAAAGATTCTATGTGTGTGACCATCTCAAGAAGCCAATCGCAGTGCCTTATGTTTTCCAAATAAATCCAAAAGCTAATCCTTATGTCAACAAATGCCACCTCTAAATAGGAAAGAATATCTTTCCCCCCTTTTTCCTCCCCGCCCCAACAAAAATAAAAAAAATAAAAATTATAAAAATAAAAATAAAAATAAAAATAAAAATACAAAATAATAAATAAAAGAAATCAAAGTTGAGATATAGGAAATTAGGAATATAATGGCAAAATTCAGTAAACTTCAATCTGGTTGTACAAGAAGAATTTCCGAAGGAAGCATATGCTCTTTATTCAATCTCAAAACTTTCAATGACAGCTGATTAGGATTGGATGGGCAGAATATGGGCATGGTTTCGTGAAAAAAAATTAGGGGAGAAAGATACTGTGTTGTGGGCTGATGGGTTGCATGGAGAACGGAAGAAGACTATGGTTACATAGGAATCAACCTAGTATAGCAAGAAGCCACCCGGACACACCATGAATAACTTGGCTGTTTCAAATGATTTTTTTGGTTGTCTTTAAGTGGTGGTGGTTGGGGGTTACAAATTAAACAATAGAAAGCCACTTGAATGCATCTGCCAGCTGATAATGCCCTTATAATAGTTCAAAATGAACTTCGCTTCTGAAAAAGAAAAACTCCAAGAAAAAATGATGATCCTAACTTTTCCCCGCTTGATACAGAACAGAACTGCAGCCAAGATGATTATGACTGAAGACAACACATAAAGTATTCGATTGATTAATAACTTGTGGCTTAAAAGAACTTATCCAATAAATTCTTCCCATGGGCTTTTATGTGGGTCCCACAGACCAAGAATTATGAAAAAACCTGGTTCAACATGTGTCAGTTATGTAATTCTGGCATTGTTTCTTCTTTCATTCCTTGTTTTTGAATCCCCATCATTTTGTCTTTGCATGCAAACATAAGAAGAAAGAAATCGGAGATGGGATATAGGATGCCAAAATTTGTTAGATGGAAACAATCATGAAATTTATATCAGTAAATAAATGCAACTTTATACTGATTACTCTCATAGAGAAAAAGAAAAAGTTGCCATTTGTTATCTTGATGCATTTTATATCATTCTTTGTTGCCATCCATTATTCATGTTAAGTTTATTTTTTCTCTTTTTTTTTTTTTTTGTACTTTTATATCTTTCTGCTGTCTCAGGTAGTAATGTCATTCTCTGGTTCTGATTAATTATTTGGTTTGTTGAACAGGTGGCCAGACAAGTATCCGGTAATTTTATCTTCAAGTTTCCCCCCATTCCTTTCTAGCTGAAGATTTTATTAGCTATTAGCTTTCAAGAATGAAATGCCTAACATATACATATTTGGTGGTGGGTTCAAATACTTTAGCAAAAAAGTTACAGAGAGGTATTTAAGTGTTTATTAGCATGAAAAACGAGTCCTTTTTTTAGTGATAGGCTGATAGCTAGGTTTCCTTTCTAGACTGTTGTTTCCTCCATAACTAGTCTAAAGAAAATAATAGATAAAGTGAACTTATAATGACTCTTGGGATAAGAGTTAACAATTAAATTGCTATCAGTCATATGTCTCTTGGGTATCTTGCAGAGATGAGTTGAGCCTTCAGGCAATGTTCTTGATTACTAGGTTATAGCACATATAGAAAAGCACTGACAATAAAAGATTGATAAATTGGTTCATCTATTGATTATAGAAATATTAAAGAAACATGTAGTATAGTGCAATTTATGGTTTTCTCACCTTTCAAATACTTGAAGTATACAGCAAGTGTTGTTGATGAAATCATTGATTTTTAGCATCTTTTATCATTACTCCGTTAATTTATTGGTGAGTTTGGGTAAATATGGACAAGTAGTTATTTATTGGCTAAAAATATTTTATTTTGTCTCTAATTAATAATGTAAATATTTTTACAAGACAAATGATAAGGTAGTACCATCACAAAATATCTCCCAATAGGTCTTAGAGGAACCAATAGCGTAAAAAGACCAGACTAGCTCTTATAGCTCTCTGCTTTACTAATTTGCTGGCAATGGAATGGTGGATTAATTCCATCTGAATGAGATGTTGAAAGTAGAAGTTACATTTATAATTTCTTTATTTAGTGTGGGTGTCCACAGTTTTATCATGAATGAACCAACCTAGAACTTTTGCTAAGTTCTACCTCAGCACTTGAAAGCACTTGAAAGCTGAGTGAACTGGCATCCGGGAGGCCCCTCAGAAGGGGTAAGACCTGCGTTAATGGAATCACCAATACCAGCTAATCCTGAATATGCATATGCCACTAAATTTGTAGGATCTTTTTTTTTGTATTTTAAATAAAATTAAAGATTCAAAATGCCTTCTTCACAAGTGGTTGACCGGCTAGGCCAGGTGGACGATCGGTTGAGCCGGACAACACTTCCCAAGCGCATGGGTTTTGGATTGTTGGATGATCCAGTTAACTGGCTTGCCAAGTGGTAGACCAACAATGGCTCTTTTCTTAGAATGTCTCTATGAGAAACACCTGTTGGGCTCTCTTGGACAGGTATGTCCAAGATGCATCTCCCTATGAATAGAGGACATCCAAGCTTCTTGGAGGTCATTTTTGAGTCTCTTTCTCACTCTCTTACTTTCTCTCTTCCCTTTGGTTTTGTGATTCCATTGTGCCATTTCCCTTGTTTTGAAAGCCTCTTGCTTCTTTTTAATTAAGCACACCCTACAGTGTCCCAATGTGGTCCAGTAAGGGAGTGCAATGATTACTGGAGGGACTTGCGGGACTGTTTCATCTTGGGGGCCGATTTATATAAACCTAATTTGCACCATATAGTCTTAAGGAGTGTGAGCCGGTGGCATGATTCAGCCCCTCTGTTTCCTTAAAAATTTTCATATATTTTCGGGTCTATGATGCCATGTATTGTGCTTATGTTTGTTGTTGTCCATTGTGGTTTGTCTATGGTTTAGATAAGTCTTTTTGTTCTTCTTATTTATAATGTACCATAGGCTATACATTTACTATGTTGGATGCTGAATTCAAGTACTTTAAGTGGATACGAGATTGAGAAACTGATGAACAATGGATGAGAACACGTAGAACCGCGGCTCATGGGTCACACTTTTAATTGGTTTTAACCATTTAAGTTGTATTTAAATATTAGTATTGCATATGGCTAATAACATTAATTTAATTGATTTAAATATTAATTCAGCATCTAAAGTAATGTGACAAGTAATAGGAATATGACATTCAAAGATGATATGGATTCGCGTGTCAGACTTGAAGTTAGGGTAAACTCCTTGTTAGACTAGAATTGTCACTTGTCCAATTCGATGGGAAGTGGACAGCATATAGTCTCACTAGTTCCTTGCCCACGGTGACTTTCCTCTTTCAGCGCCACATTCCCGTTCATGACAGCTGTTGTTTGTACTGGTCAGCCAGGTAAGACATCCCCCACCTGTTCTTTGAATGCCCTTTCTTATCTCGTATTTGTTAAGGTATAATAAAAAAATGTTGGCCCTCAAGTAGAAGGATCATCTCCTTTGATAGAGAATGGAAATGGATCCGCAATAAGTTCAAAGGAAAGACACCGTGTGATAAGATTAGAAAGCTTGCTTTTGTTGCTACCATGTACCACGCATGGATGGAAAGGAACCTTAGAACTTGGGCCTCCAAATCTAGAACCAACATCCAGATTTGGGAGGTAATCAAATTTGATTTCCGTGGTGTTTTGATGCTTATCACCATGGGTTGACCTGTCTCCTCTAGAAATAGGTTTATCTCTTCTTCTTGGCACCTTCCTATTCAATTCTAATGTGAATTGGAGGTTGTTCTAAGTTTTGACTGCCCCTCCCTTTGGGATGGCCCGTCTCCCCTTGTGGGTTTTTTTTTTTATCTTCTTGGGTTTACTTACAATTCTTTATTCACCCCCCCACTGCCAAACAATAAAAAAAAAAAAGGAATAAGAAGAAGAAGAAAAGATGAGCAAACGAATGAGAGAACCATGCATCGATTTCAAATAATAACAGCAAGCGAATCCCCTTGACATATCTGAAAACTGGGAATGATATCAACCCTAGACAGATTTGATAAACAGTGACTTAAACAGCCCAGCAGAACACCAACCGAGAGCAGTAATGATTTAGGAAATCAGATCAGAACTTACGTGCTACTGGACTGACATAAAACCTGAGGTCAGACTTGGATTAAAGTTTTGCAAAACAGTAGCAATAGAACACTTATTTGATTAATGGAGAAGAAAGAGAGAAGAAGAAGAACGATATGGATCTTGGCCTCCCACCTAGAGACTTGTTGACTTTCCATCAACATAACTTGATTTCCCACCAAGCATTGCTGAATCTCACTGCTGTTCTGAATCCATAGAAAATAAGGCAAAGTGAACTTTTATTCATCACATTTGTATCTAAGGCTGTAGCCCCTTGCAATCTTATATAGAAGACTTGAAACAAGAATCAAACTAGTCCTCAAACTTCTCTAGACAATAACTTACCTTGGATTCTACTAAAACTCAACCTAAAATTAAGGAAAGTAGCTTAAAATATGTCTGGACTCTTAGAGATCTATTCCAGCCCAACTAAAACATGTAATAACAAATAGAATAAAGAAATAGGACTCTAAGTGGACCCAACAACTTAAGTAATTAATAAATCCTGTATTCTTACCTCCTACCCATAATTTAGGGTCATTAAATGTCACACCCCAATTCCGCACATTTCAGAATGGTGTGATGAACCGCTAAATAACCAACGGTTCAACCAGGATCTCAAATAGGCTATCCCCGCGTTACCTGAACCTTCATATACTCACCATCATAATCAGAGTAAATACACAATAGCGGAAGTCTTATAAATAAATGAACTGAGAAATAAAATGATATTCATAAATAATAGCAAATTATTCTGTGTTTAACTGAGACATAAATAATTAAGTACCAAATACATGTCTTATAAATCCAATAAAGAAACCTATAAAAATATCTAGTCAAATACACACGAGTTGCACTCGCAAGAGGAGTCGTGTGTATCGTCTTCGACTCCAACTTCCATAGCTGCTACATTCCCATATCTGGCCGCGTTCATAAAATCTTCAACTGTATAACCTGCATCATCAACTAAAAATATTCGACGTCGAGGGGTGAGCACACAACACGGCTCAGTGAGTAGCCAAAACAATGCAACATTACATATGCATGCAAAAATCAATTTATATCTTTGGTCTTGGTTTATAGTTTGCAATGTGCAATAGAAAGGTTGGGTGGTCAAAGGTTAACGTTTATTGACACCGCCTCTATACACAGGGTGTGGAAGCCCGCCCGAAGGTTAACGTTTATCGTCGTCCCCATCCACCCTACCATAACATTATACAACAAAGGTTAACGTTTATTGCTATATAATGCTATACCAACACGTAAGTCCCCCGTTAGCGAGGGCTTGCAACTGGGCTCGCGGTAACCAATCCTAATGCCAAACAAGTGTATCCAAGGCCTCACCCCAACATCCCTCGGAACATCCATAGAGATAGAGCTAAGGCCCCCGGTAGAGTCGAGACTACAAGGACCGAGACCACCTCCCCGATACTCTACGACATAATAGTTCCGCTAAGGTAATGGCGATACGACGATGTCAATGCACAAGACTTGAGTTAGAGATAGAGCTAAAGTCTTTGAGACCCGCCAAAGGTTAACGTTTATTGACGTTCTCATCACACCTCCCCGATACTCGCCGCATCAAGTACATCAACCACACACATACAAGCACATGCCTATTCCTATCATCATCATCATCATCATGTTATAAACAATAAAATAAATATGCATGAACAAGTAATAGAAATATTGGATGGCATGTTGTATGCACATTACAAACATATTCGCATAGAATCAGACATGACATAGGACTCAAGAAATAGAAAACAGTTTATTATTAACCAATTTAGTTTGGGGTTAAGGTTCCTCACCTTAGCTTGCTAATAGATATTTCCCAAGCTTTAAAATCACCGTTACAATGTTATTAGATTGCTAGCAGACCTAACACAGTCGATAGAATTTAATTAGAATTAATTCGGAATTTAAAACCATTCCGTTAAGCGAGGGTCGATGCTAGGGTCGATGCTAGGGTCGATGGATCTATCGACCCTCCCTCCATCTCCGAACTTCCCGAACTGCCGAGGGTCGATGGTCAGAAACACCTAGGGTCGGATGGTCTATCGACCCTCGGTGCGACCCTCGATGCACTCTGGTCCAATTTTCACTTTTAATCCATTCTTCGTGTTTGGGGTCCTATGGCTTGCTTCCTACATTCATTCAACAGTCGTTCCATGGTCTAGAACCATGTATAATCCATCTAAATAGTTTTCGTGCATCCTCCTATGGTTTTCCATGAAAACCTAACCATAAATGGATGGTTTGGGTTTCTCCGAATTCCTACACTCAACCATATCTAACCTAAGGTCTGTAGAAACTCATGGAATTAGTATCCATACCTGAGAAGATTACTTTTCTCTACAAATTCTTCTCCTTTTTGCTAAGTCTTCTTCCTTGCCTCCTTTCTTCCTCTTTTCCCTCTTCTCTCTTTCTCTCAATTCAATTAGGGTTGTGAAAGGAGTGAAAGTGGCTTAGGAACGTCCTTTAAATAGACTAGGAATGTCCTATAATAATCCCATTGAGATTTGGAAAGAATCCCAACCGAAAATTAGGAAATTTCCTAATTTCAGTTTCGTCAGAAACCGAGGGTCGATGGGAGGGTCGATGATCCCGTCGACCCTAGGGTCTTAAGCTGTCCGACCCTCCCTTCAAAACTGAGGGTCTGACTTTCTGTTTTGGGAGGTCCGACCCTGCTTAGCTGAGTGTGCGACCCTCCCCTAAAATTAAGTGTTTTTGGGTCGATTTTATACCTGGGATCTCGATCTCCTTCATGCCCTTGGTCCATTTGACTCGACCATGATGGGTAAACCTGGTTCAAGGTGGTAAGACCGGGTTAGTTTGACACGGGTCTTACATTAAAATGGTCAATTATAATGAAAACCCATTGGAACAAAGGCCCAATATAAATATAACCCAACCCAAGGCTTATTTACACTAAAGAAGCCCAATTCTTTGATTTTTCTGCATCATATAAGGTTATAGGTGAAATCAAGACAATATTACTTGGCTTGGCGGCCAACTAAGGTGATTCAAATTTAGGTCTCTTTTGGGTTAGTAGTCAAACAACTGAAGTAAGCAAAGCTTGGAATCAAATGGGGTATGCATAAACTTAAATCACAATTATTTAATTGAATAAGTGGGCTTAGATGTTAAAATCCAGTGTCTTGTTTATTGCCAAATTCAAAACTATAATTTAATTGATGATAATCGACCATGTGTCATTAATTGAAAATTTGGCTTTGAAGAATAACCTAATACCAGAGTCCAACTTGACCTTAGAACTAAAATAGTATAACATACATCTATACCATAGATTGGCTAAAGCTACCCTTTAGGCCCATAAGTCATGACCCATCTCAAAAGAATTGTCTCTTGGACATGACCTAAAAGTTTTCAAAACCATGGGAGTTGATCCATCTGTATGCAATCCTTACCAACCTTTGCATGCATCATCAAAAGACAACACCTTTCAGTGGTCAAAACATGTGAGGGTGATATCACACTCAAATGGGTGGCTTTTCATATTCCTTGACTACTATTCTATAGAGATAGTCTCCACATCCTCTAAATAATCCAAAAAAACCGTAATCATTGCTATGAATTGAATTTATTAAGAAATCAGAATTGATTGTTTAAATCAATTCAATTCATGGTACCAGCTATGCAATATTAGTATTTAAATATTAATTAAGTGGCTGAAATCCATTAGAGAGATGCAGTTTCTGGTGGAAAGTGCGGGTGACACCGACCAACTGTCAACCCTGTGTGCCATGGTTGTACATGTTCCCATCCACTATCTTTCATACTATCATTCTCACATCCACTTAAACTACTTGAACAAAAGGTTCAACAAAGTAAATATATGGACTACGGTATTAAGAATTCTTGTAAATAGTGATCCAGAACACATAAATAAGGGGAGCAAAAGACTTGTTTGATTTGTAGACAAATTGTAGTGGATGACGATAGACATAAATACCTTACATGGCATCACGAACCTATAATATATTTGAAAGACCTTAAGGAAATGGTGGGGTTGAGTCGTACCACTGATCACTCTCCTTAAGATCGTAGATGCCTCCTATGGTGCAAAACCTGGTTGATGTAAATTGGCCTCCAAGATGAAGTTGACCTACAGGCCCCTCCAGTAGTTGTTGCACTTGCTATTGAGTCACGTTAGGACACTTTTAAGTTATGCTTAATTGAAGAAGGGGGAGAAGCTTCCAAAAATAGTGAAACGGACAATGGAGTGACAAAGCCAAAGAGGGAGAGAGAGAGTGTAATAAAAGGAAGAAACAACTCCAAGTGTGATTTCTAACATTCGCGGACATTCACTATTTATTGAAAAGAGATGCTTCTTGGACATATCTGTTCAAAGGGACTCAACAAATGTGTCACTCATAGAGATATTCAAAAAAGCTAGCTGTTTCTGGTCGATCACCTAGCAAGCCGACTGATTGGCTCCTCCAACAACCCCAAAATAAGCTCTCGAGAAGTGTTGTCTGGCCCAGCTGGTTGACTGCTTGTGAGCAGTATTTTTGAATCATTAAACCATTTGACCGCCTGTGAGAAGTATTTTGAATCTTTAAACCAATTGAAATACAACAATTAGAGAGGAGAGATGGCTAACATGATTGGCATAAGTAATGTGACCATAGATTTGCTTAAGTGGTTGCTACTCTAATTACCAATATGACAAACCTGTTAAAGGCTAGTTGGCACTAGAAGGGAGTCTTTTTGTCTTTTGAATCTTGGAATGTACATGTGTATATGTGCCTTTGATGTTGATTAGAAAGAAAGAGGGATTCCATGACATTATCTCATGGAAGAGAAAAGTCCGTAGATAGGCTGAGACCCCAACACCGCACACATTTAGCCACCTATTTAAAAGAATGACCTTACCAACTTTTGCACCATTGGAATGGTGTTTTGGACTGAACCTATGCAGTCATTGGAATCTGGAATACATCTTTTTCAAATGGTGGTTGTGAATGTTGTGTCATAAAATAAACTATTTGATGATAAAATGATCTATTCTATTTATTTGGCTACGGTTCATTTACGTTGTATGGTTATGGAATCTTATTTATTTACTTATTTTTCAAAGGGATGTGATCTTTTGAGATGTCAGAACAATCGGGCCTAATAGGTAGGATGACCTTGTAATCCTATTTAGTTCTTTGGGCCATATTGGACTAAACTTATGAGATATGACTTAGAATATTAATTTTTTGCTTCCTTTTAGTGACTGCCCAAGCAAGGTGATGTTTGTAATGGATATTTGTCCTTTTTATCTTTCCTGGTACCAGTGGGTTCAAACTGCTTGCAAAGTTCAATTTCTTGAGCTTTGACGTTGAGTTTCCAGAATAAATGATAATCAGCCCAATGCATATGTTAGTTCATATTGGTACTTGGTTTTGGGTTGCACTTATTCCTTTTAGAGGGTTCAAGTGTAGAGAAGTATCTCTACTATTAAAAGTTTCAACCAGTAAAAGCATTCTTATCCCATGTAAAACCATGTGTGCACATGTGAAAGTTGTTGTACTCATAGTTGATTGACTGATAATATTTGCATGTAGATTGGGCACTTGGTAGACTGACTTCAGTATCTAAACCCGATCAGCCACTCGGACAATTGGGCAGCATATTTATATCTTGTTCATTTGGGATCAAATTCTCGTTTGGACTGGATGATCCAGTTAAGATTAAGACTTCACTGGATCTTATGGCAGTACTAGCCAAGATGATTTTTAACGTTGTAATCTACCTAATTAGAACATGTGTAAGCAACTTGGTTTTAGTTCCCAAAATAATTTGATAATGCAATGGTTGTATGGTGAAGCCTAAATTCATATTGCAAAAATTAATATATTTCCATGTGAATCATTTTCATTGATGGTATGTTCAATTGAATGCTTGGGATTTTCTATTTTTTGGTCATAATGTTATGTGATTGGGCATCAATTCAATAAGATTGGACTAGACTTTAACTAGCCTAATAATTCGTTTTCGATTAAAACCAAATGGCCTAGTTTATCGGCCTGATCAATTGGCTATTCAAGCCAAGTGACATCATATGAAATAATGCATGTCGGTCAGTTAATAGTTTACTTTTATGGATTTTTGCAGGCACACATGGAACTATGTATTTGTATTTATGATTTTGAATTGGCCATGTTTGTTTTTGTAGTATGCAATTGGAAGTGCTTGATTAGTTTTATGTTAGAAGATACTATAGAAGTGTGAGGGTTATAAATTTCCCACTATAGCATTTTCATTCTATTATTATGCAGCTATGTGGAAATATATGATTCCGGTGAAGCCCAAAATTGTGGGGGATGTTATTGAGAATGGGCACTATTGTGTGTTGAATCTCTGTTCAAAGAAACTTGAATTTAAGTTACATCTCTGCTTAAGAGTTGTGTGGCTTTGAATATATTCTAGAAGACTGGCATATATACAAATGAGATTCATTATCATGTTATTTGTGCCAATTAGATTTTTGAGACGAAAGAATCTTTGGCTAATGGCTACTAATGGTTATGTGATCACACTAGATGGTGGAGGGATTTCATCGAAATCCGTTGAACATACTTGTTGTACAGGATCCCCCTGGAAATAAAAATTTATGGCTTTAGAAAAGGCAGGATCAAATGCCAAAAGGCTAAGGATCTCCGTGGCAGATATATTGTTATGGTCTAAGCCGATGCCTCTACAAGTGGCCACATTAAAGACAAAAAAAAAAAAAAAAAGGTCAATAATTGGAAATGAGGAATATAATTCTTGGATAAATGTTTGTGAGGCAAGGAAAAATAGTGTTTTCTGTCATCTTTGCGAAGTAAAAGAATCTGGTAAGCATGCTTTCAAAGCCTCAGACCACCCAAGGTAGTATGTAAATCATTGAAAGGAATGAATTTAAGGCTTGTGACATAATTAATGTGACACTCGACCTATGTAATAGGAGATCCTTGGAATTGGGTTCAAAGGATAAAAATGAAGTAACCAGATGCCTTGTTTAAAACTACCATAATATGTTCATTATGGTTAAATGAGAAAGTAATACTTACCACAAAGAAAAGAGGGTGAGTTCTTGAATTCTTAGTCAGCCATGGCTCATGTCATGTAGGGGGATGTATGTTAATTATGATGCATACTATAGGCTGACCTAAGTGGATGTAGGGAGTAAGGCCACCTCCGATGAGAATTTTAAGGGTTAATTCTCTAAACATCCATGAGTTTGAGATGGGGACAAGGCTAATAAACTCTAAATAATCGAAAGGGACACCAAAGAGTCTAACGGTGTTAGGATGTGGATGGTAAGTTAGTTGGTTACAACAATGAGAGATTTAAGAAGTTTGTCTTCACTCGTACTCTTTAGGTCAATATATCAGACCTAGTGTAGATTCAAGTCCAAAAGACATCTGAAACAAAGCATACTACTAATTTTAACATGCTTAATTATTATTCTTTTTTTTTTTTTGGATCAATATTTTGAATCTTGCTTTTTTTTTTTGGGGGGGGTGTTCATTCTCATAGGCAATCAGCCAAAATAGGCAGTCAACAATTCCAAACAACCGGTTAGCCGGACAATGGCTTCTCTAGAGCATGGGTTTGGGACCGTTGGAGGATCTGGTCAACTGACAATGGCTAATTTCTTTGAATGTCTCTACGAGAACACATCTGTTGGATCTCTTCGGACAGGTATGTCTGAGAGAATAGAGGATGTCCAGGACACTTAAACTACACTTCTGACTTTTGAGTAGTCTCTTTCTCACATTCTTTCTCCCTCTTTGGTTTGTTATTCCCTAGACCGACCCACCCACCTGCATTCTTTTTCATCGTTCATCGAATTTGAGCATGAAATTGCCCACGGTTTAGACCCAGGCGTAGTTCCATTGTTACAAGTATTTAGGGTGTCAATTTTACTCATTTTTTTATGTGGTAAATCCATAGTATATTCAATAAACACAAGAGTACAAGATAGGTACCCAAGGCCATTAGCCCGAGAAATAGAAACGAAAAAAACTGGCAATACCACACAAGGAGAACCCCACATTAGGGGGTGGCCATATTCTAAGAAGACAAAATGAATCTATTTCTGGATGTATCCGAGCAACGGGACCTGAGAGGTATCACATTGCGATGAACCTCAAAGCTGATGGCCTTCAAAATCTGATCGTAACTTCTAGACTTGGCCGCTCATCTACGGAGATTTCTCTCGAACCAAATGTGATAGACAGTGGCAGCGAAAGCAAGCTTGGCTTTAGTGTCACAAGTAGATTTGGCTTTGAACTTCTTGGTCATCCATTTCCATTCAAGGTCAAAAGAGAGGATCTTCTTCTAAGAGGCCAGCATTTACCAAGAATCTTTTCCCAAACTCTCTTGGATAAAGGACTCTCGAAAAAAAGATGATTGATGTTTTCTTCCGTGGCCCAACACAAGCCACAACAGGAATTGGATAGTTAAGTCTTAGGCTTTGACAATGTGTCCATTTCTCACTGAATCCTGGCAAATTTTCTTCAAGGGAGTAAGTTTTGCTTAGATTTCAAAGGTAATGCTATCCAAGATCTGCTGGATGCTTCTTCATCTCCAGACCGTCTTTTGAGGTTTCTCTCCATCCAAATATGGCAATTAGCTGTATTGAATGCTAGCTTCCTCCCCGTGTTACAACACGTTTTCCCCTTGAATGTGTTGTCACCCATCTTCATTCGCTTTCGAACTCACCAATTCTGGCCAGCACCTAAGGATGATTTGCTTCCACATAGAGGCAAGAAGAAAAGGTGTGAAATTTCTTTAGAACTGTTTCAACCCAGGCAACATGAAGAAACTGTGTAATTGTTCTTCTATGGAAGAAGAGCTTGCATCGGTAGCAACAATGTGAGTGTCCTACACCCAATGAAACTATGACGAGAATGGAACCATAAAACCATACAAGCTTATGCCACAGGACCACTTGACTCCTGGATCTCACTTGCCCCCACACCAAAGGGGCCGAGGTGCTCCTCAAATTAGATAACATCCAAGACACCAGGTCTTTACTTCCTTTGCAACCCCTAATTGGATCTCCTAGGCATACCTCAGATTATGGGAAAAAGTTGGTCTAGGTCATCATTCTCCCTCCTTGATGATCACCGAGACTTTAGCCATTCTACTTAGGTCGGAACCAATCCTGATGTTTTCACCAAAGGTGTTGATGAGGACCCCAAGAGGATGCCAGTTGTCAAGCCACAAAAGGGTAGAAGCTCCATCATTAATCATTGATCTAATAGAATTTGATAAAGAGGGTCTCAATTTCAAAATTTTCTTCCAGACCCATAGGGTATGCATTGTCGGGGCAGCAGTCCAAATAGAATCTTTCTTAAGGCGCCTAACATATATCATTCCACCGAAATGCTCCTTTTCCTTGAAACAAGTCTCCAAAACAGTTTCACTATGCAAGCCAAATTGACTTCTTTCACTCTTCGTAAACATGATCCTCCTTCCTTCTTGGGAAGGCAAACTTTGCCCCAACTCAAGGTATGCAAGAACCTGTTACAGTCACTCCCTTCCAAAGAAAGGTACTCATGAGGGATTCTATTTTCTGGCAGATCAACTGAGGTAGACCACAGACACTTCAATAAACGTAGGAGCTCTACAGAGCTAAGAGAATAAGCTCCAGCCGACCTGCAAAAGATAGCAATCTTGCCTTCCAAAGTTGGAGATGCTTGTGGATTTGGTCTAAGATAGGGGTACAGTGATGAGCAGTAATCTTGGAGGAGATATAAGAGGCAGCCCCAAATACTTCATTGGAAATTGGCACTGAGGGATGCCAGCGGAATGCTGCAATCTTTCCTTTTCCTCATCTGAATTGCCAGCCAAAAAGATGTGGGATTTCTGTTTATTCAGCCCAAGGCCTGATTCGCATCAACTTGTATTGCACCATAGGAGAGTGTCTGGTGGCATGACTCACCCTCATCATTCTTTAAGGTTTCTCATGTTAATACATGCCCGATTCAAAAGTTGGTCTTATTTTGATAATACTTGGTTATGATCCTTTATTTTTTGTTTTATTCTTTGTAATGGGTTTAATTATAAGGCCCAACAGTGGGGTCTAAAAGGGTGTACGAAAATAGATATTTAACTAGTGGTGGGCCCATGCTCTAGTAGATAAGGGTAATTAGAGTCTTCTTTTGGCTTTAGTAGTTGATGAGGTTTAGATAAGATTCCGTCATTTATTTATGGTTTCATGTGTACTGCATAGACTAGGTGGTTGACTGTTTGAGTCGGATGACACTTCCAGGGATCATGGTTTTTGGACTGTTGGAGGATCTGATCGACCGGCAACGGCTCTTTTTAAAATGTCTCTTCAAGAGACACCTAGTGGGCTCTCTTGGATAGGTATGTCAAAGAGGCTTTTTTCCTCTATAAATTGAGGACATCCAGGCTTCTTGGAGATCACTTTTGGGTGTCTCTTCTCACACTCTTACTTTCTCTCTCTCCCCCCTTTGGTTTTGTGTGTACCATTGTGCCATTTTCACTTGTTTTGAGAGCCTCTTGCTTCTTCCTAATTGAGCACAACTCCGAAGTGTCCCGCCATGGCCCAGTAAGCAAGTGCAATGGTTACTAAGGATCTTGTGGGGCTGATTTGAATCAATCTGGTTTGCACCATAAGGGACGTTTACGGTCTTAAGGAGATTGATCGGTGGTACAACTCAACTCCACTGTTTCCTTAAGTTTTTTCATGTATTTCGTGATGCCATGTATGGTGCTTATTTTTGTTGTTATCCATTGTGGTTTGTCTACAATTCAGATAAATCTTTTTGTTCCCTTCATTTATATATGTTTTGGATTATAATTTTCCAATTGCTCTAAAAGCTCCTTATAACTGAACAATGAGCTCCATTATCTAGCCGCTCTTAAGCTTTGATCAGATTCCTTTAGGGGATGGGGAATCACTGGGGCAAAACACTACATCTAAATAACCTTTTTGAATAAATCTTAGGTGGAGGACTAGTGGAGTATCCTGATGATATTCTTATCTACGACATACTACTCATTATAAAAGTAGTGAGTTAGATCAATTAATGATCTGGGGTTGTACCTTTTGCAAATATCTTAAATCACCACTTTCTCATTTAACCATTCAAAAACGTGCCTCTTTTGTAAATGGTGACCGTACTCCTACTGCACATGAGGTCCGTAATGCCACTAGCTAGAGCCACCACAAGTGAAACAAATTCAGAAAGTAGTGCCATAACTTTTTAGCGAAGTCAGATTGGATTGACTTGCTTGATTGACCGACTCTCATGTCCCTGTGACATGGGGCATACAAGAGAAAGAAAAATCCAATTCATTTGTCTTCTGTTGAGTATATCACAAGTGCTTACCTTCTTGTGAATTACTCTTACCAGAAGGCTTGAAGTTTTAGAGAGCATGGAATTTCTAGAGGGCTTCAAGGGAAACTGAAGCCACATGAACAAAGATTTGGATGAGCTAAATGCCAACATATTCAAGAGACAAAACCTTTTATCCTACTTATGAGCTCAAGAAGAAATTTTTATACATATGAGATGTCCTCCTCATAATTTCTATTTCTGTGTTGTCACTTGTTGAATTTTTGTGCATTTTGGAATTGCAGGCAATACGTTAAATTGCATTTTTATATCAACTGTTAACTGATTTTTTGTTTGTTTTCATCCGTACACCTCTCATAGTGCTAGTCACTTATGTTGATTGTTTACGAAAAATGGCATAAATTGATTGGTTTAAAGTTGTAAAGTTTTTATTTTGCATGAGCAGGCCATATTGGAGATGCTATTTCCCAAATACGCAAGCCATCATTTACGTTGTCGATTCCAGTGATACGGATAGGCTAGTAATAGCCAAAGATGAATTTCATACGATTTTGGAGGTATTGACTTGATATTGTGTTTTGGAAGTAAAATGTTTTCTTGATCACTTTGTGGTGCACAATGGTTAATTTGTGAGGACTTCCCCTTGTTCCCTAAATAGGTGCATGTCGTTTGCTTTATCTTTTCTTAGTGTGTCTACCAGTTGAATCAAGTGTTTAGATATTTGGTAGCCTGGGATTTTGAAACTGTCAAAAAAGTGGCATGGATGGAGATAATGGTGGGGTTCATAGTTTTCATAGCACCAGGGTGAGCCATAGTGGTGGCCTTGATGCCTAAGTGGCTTCTTGGTGAGGCCAAGGTGATAGAAATGAGAAACCACTGGAATTTATGACAATGAGGGCAAGTTCATAATCGGGTTTGGGTCTGGGCATCCTGCGACATAAGATCACTGGGCATCCAGGCACATAAGGTCACTGGTCGCCTGGGACCGTAAGGGGCAACTTGTTGCCTAAGCATTGCTTCGATTGTGGAGTGAATATTGGTCGCATGCTATTGCTTGCCAAATGATGGTATAAGGTAATTAAGATGGTTAACCAATTCTTTTGTTGGTTCTCTTCACCAGTAATTGCCTTTTCAACTGGGACAACTTCCAGGATTTTTTTTTCCAACCAATTGTTTGGTTGCAAGGGAATTGAAGGGAAGGGAAGTGAAATTTTTATACTTTAAATGGAAACTTTTGTAGTAGTAACACAATATGATTGAATAAGATGTAAAATTTATTTTACTTTTTTTAACATATTTAGCAATGATACTTTTAAGATGTAAAATCTATTTCCATTTTCAAATGGAAGGGATTTGGATGCAAAGTGAAATGTAAGTTAATAACTAAATATGGAATAATTTGGAATTAGTTAGATAGTAATGTAATAGCATATGCTGTAATCATTACAAAAGTTTCCATTTAAAGTATAAAATTTTTACTTCCCTTCCCTTCAATTCCCTTTGCAACCAAACAAAGCCTGATTGTCCCATCTTGGATGCACATTATTGATTTTTTATTGAGAAAGCTAAACAAGATAAATCTCGTTAGAAATTTGTTTGTTTCAAGCTCTAATTCGTATCTTCTAATTTTCAATTTATGCTGTTGACTCTTTTGATAGGAGGAAGAGTTAAAGGGTGCAGTTGTCCTCATTTTTGCAAACAAGCAGGTTATTACCAATGCTCTCTTTTTTTTTTGGGTGGAATCTAATATCCATACCAAGCCAATTTCACATCTGAGCTAATCAATACACTGGAGAAATAGAAACTGTATTCATTAGCATGCTTGGCCAGGGTCCCTTGTGTTCTTCTATCTTCTTGTCTCTATTGTCTTCTTCTGAAGAATTTTCATTGTACAGTCTGTGTAGTTTAGGATTTTGGTTTCTCTGATGTTCCTAGCTTCTAATATTGTCTTCTGCTTGTACACAGGATCTCCCTGGTGCACTAGATGATGCTGCAGTAACTGAGTCATTGGAGTTGCACAAGATTAAAAACCGTCAATGGGCAATTTTTAAAACTTCTGCCATAAAGGGTGAAGGCCTCTTTGAGGGCTTGGACTGGTAAATTCATTTATCTCTTACGCCCTGCATCCAGTGGTTCTGACTAAGAAATTTTCTTAAGTTTTTAGATTTCTAATAGATGTTTGTGCATTTTAAATCGTGGAACTTGCATTTGGTCTACTTTTGTTCCTATTTTGTGACCAGAAGTTGTAAATAGTAGAATACAGTTCATTCTTTGTATTTTAGTTGACTTGCTAGAGGCTCAGGCTTCTTCAAGACTTGGATTGGCGAGATTGGTTAACTCTTATATATTGCAACTGATGATGCTGCCCTAGTAATTTCAGATATTTCAGGCATTTTCTCAGAGTTTATGTTATGTTTAATGAGGGCCAGCTGATGCATCATCCATATAGCTCATCAAGTATTATTTTGGTTTTATTTATGACCTGTTCAGTATGATACACTTTCATTAGGAATAGTTTATCTCAATATCTTAATAATTGTAGCTGTTATATGTGTACTTGGAGCATAAGTTTAATGTTCAGATGTGTGTGTGTGTGATTTCCATGGTTTGGTGATCATAGAAATGTAGATTTAAAGTCCTGAAAACCTGGACAAATTTAGATAGTTGATCAGTTGGGTAAACAAGGTAATTCATATTCATACATTACACAGTCATGGAAGCTATCTTGACTCAGGTTTTTTTTACTGGAAGCTCTTGTGAAGGTTTGTGAGAACTTAACCAACAGAATGCACCCAAAGGAAAGACGCTTTACCCCATCTTCTATTGGGATTTTTATAACAAATCATCAGTTTCAAAGTGGTCCACTGTCATATATTTACAATTGTACACTCTCCAACAGTTTGCCATTTTAGATGCTCTGTTACACAGTTAACCTTTTATACCATTTGTGCTATTGTGACTTTGTAATCTGCATGTGCAGTTTATGTTTACAACCTAACCAAGCAATATTGATAGCAGTATGAAAACAGAAAAGATGGAAGGATGATGAGAAATATTAGTGTTTCTGTTTGATTTGTTGTGTGAAGCTATTGATTTTGCATGCAGGCTGAGTAATACACTTAAGTCAGGAGGTGGCTAAATTTCTGGGAGATGAATAAAGGCAAAATGTTCAACTCACCAGCCATACACAAAGTAGAGAAGACGAAATTATCCTGATTTGTATGAGTTATGAGAGGAAAGTTTTAGGGTTGAGGGACATGTCATTGGGATCTTGTTTTTTGGGATGAGAATGGTTCAAACAAACTCTTGCTATAAATGGTACTAAAGGATTTGAATGTTCCATTTCGGTAGAAAGTGAGGTCTCTGTTTAACATGGAAGGACTATTATGTAAAATATTTTCCTTCTGTCTATGATACTTCGAGGATCGGTTTGGAACTCCGGCGCGATGAGTTGTTGTCTCTTATCCTCACCCCCTCCCCAACCCCCCCAACAAAAAAAAGAAAAAAAAAAGAAAGAAAGAAAAGAGAAGGCGAAATTGTTGTATTTCTAGTATAAGCCGAACAGTCCACCATTTTGAGTGGCAGAAATAGTTTGAAGGAACTTATGGGTAAATTAATTGTACATTTTATTGATTAGTTATGTGTCTAACTTCAGAATAAAAGTAATCCAATAAAATACGTTTCCATGGATATTTTGGCGTCCTTGTTAGTATTTTTTTTCAGTTCATCATGTGTGTTACATGCACCTTGCAGTCTTCGGTTGATATTGGAGCTTTACTTTCACTTGGTGAATCCTGTTTTGGGTGAAAGTTGACATGTAGTCAGAGGACCTACCTATCAACAAAATTTGGCACCATAGGATCTGTCACCTGGGTGAAACAAAACTTGACATGTTCTGGGTGAAACTTTTTGGCTGTTGTTCATGAAACTTTTGTCAAAATAAAATATTGAAAAATTTATTTATTGTTCATTTCTGCCTCTTGTCTTTTCCATTTTATTCAGTAAAATTGTAGTACTAGAGTTTAAAGAAGAACAAATTCATATACTGTTCATACACGTGCAAAATTCTCTTTTCTGAATCCATATAAAGGAATTGAAATTGCTCTTAACAAACCAAGACTATAAAGAAAGCTAAGAAAGCTCTTTCATATCGTGTGTTAAAAAACAATGCCGCTGCCAAAGAAAAACCCGAAACACAACCGACGGTAACCATGGCCTTCACCGGAAAATCTCATTCTCGGAAAGAGGGTACCAGGGATTTAGAGATTCAATTTGTGGACAACCATCAAAGCAATGATTTTCTCTCCCGGATATTGGTTCTAAGACCAACGCTGATGTTGGGTCTAAAGACCCAAACCCAACCTCTTGCAAGCACTTTCAGCAACCAAAATATTCAGTTTAAGGTGGTCTATGGAAAAGATAAACGGTTCGAAGTCGGGAATATGGATCTGTTTACCGTGCCCCAGGAATTGTTTGGAGCTAATTGGTTCAAGGATCAGAAAGTTTTGGTTGATGACAATGCGAAGGAAATTGAGCACTGGAGAAGGTATTACTGTTAGAATGGGATGCCTTCAAGTTGGTACAAAATGCTGGGAATGCCAGTAACAAAAAGAAGAAAAAGGCAGGCCTAAGAGCGCACAAGAGAAGAAGATATAGGGAGGTCCAAAAAGCGGACAAGCTGGCCCTGGAATTGCAGCTGCATTAGTTCAATATCTGCATGTGGTAACGTATCAGGTATAGCAAATAAACCAATATCCAACTTTGGCTCATGTATTTGTATGCAATGCTATAATTTAAGGGGAAGTAGTGATATTTGCAATTTGTGCAGCAATTAGTCTCTCTTTTTTTCTTTTTTTCTTTTTTTTTTTTTAATTTTTAATTTTTAATTTTTTTTTATTTTTATAATGAATAGCCACAGGTCCTTGGCAACTTAGATACTACAAGACAATTAACATGAAATTTATAAAAGGGAAGAGGAACAGTGGCTTATAGTACTTTAACATCCTTAGGGGAAACCATTTGCCTTGTAAAATTGGTAAACCCCATCAGTTCAGTGGTTTATACTTGATACACAAGGTACGTCTCTCTCCCTTCCAATCCAGAGATGCAAATAAATTAACCCTTTCTACTTGAAGAAGTCAACTGAACTCAACAGAGTCTCAATCCATCTGAATAAGAAGAAACCCAAAATAAAAATAAGGGAAAAGAAGATAAAAGAAAGATAGCCCGCAAGAAAGCAGACATGCAAAGCTAGAAAATCCAAAAAGAAAACTTATATTACAAGTATCTCATTAGTATGAAGAATCTAAAACAAGATAGCCCGCAAGCAAACATGCATAACCTGCCCTTAGCATGCAACCCAAAGGACTCTACGTTCTCAACCTACGTAATGATTATTGACTTGTTAGGTGCAGACAAACAGCGCCAGTTTTACTACGCCACTACACAGTCCAATCACAGCAACTCTCCATGATCAGCTTGGACTACTTCAACTACATAGGATCTGATCACTCAAACTCCCTACATATTCATTCCTTTTAAATACCTCTCACACTCCTTCATTACTCTTTAAACCTCTCTTTCTAACTTATTTTTATCCATCATCGGTTCTCATGGCTCCTTCTAGTTTGCTCCTGAGGACTGCTTTTCTTCCCCTTGATTTTCCAGCCAATTGTTCTTTGAAGAAGATTGGGCTCACTGCTAATTCTTCTTGTCAAAACAAGCAAATGGTAATTTCTCATCAAAAGCAACTAGTTTAATTGCTACTGTATTTTCTTTCTTTGTGTGCCATAAGGAAATAACTAAGGGTTGGTATAGGCCTAGTTTCAAAAACAAATATGGGTTATATCTGTTTCTTATGTATGTATTGAGACGATTGACCTCTTAATTACGTATTGCATAATTATTAATGCCGAAATTTAATTTGAATCTCCACGAACTCCGTCAGTCATATTGTACATATTCTCAAAGATTTCTCACCAAGGCTCTCTTTGGTATGTATTATATTGCATAATTATTAATGCCGAAATTTAATTTGAATGTCCAAGAACTCCATCAATCATATTGTACATATTCTCTAAGATTTCTCACTAAGGCTTTCTTTGGTATGTATTATAGAATTAATTATATAATATATTATGACAGATGTAGTTGTTTGGTATGATTTATGGTACTTATTTATATTTAAAATAAATTGATATAATCTAAAATCTAAAAATAGGTTAGAAGGTGTTTATTATTATTGTGATAATCTATTATTACTTCTTTCTGTCTAGTGGTATTAAATAGAAATTTCTGCTATCCCCCATTATAGTTTCAAAACATCACCTACCACCCATACGTTTCAAAAAACATCAACTACCACCCAGACATTTACCATCGTTAATCAAATAGGTCCATTCCGTTAAATCAATCCCGTTAGTTGCTGATGTCATCAAAAAAGAATTTGAAATGGACTATAATACCCTACTAGATAACTCAAAAGACATTTTTACCCTCTTAGCAAAAAAAAAAAAAAAAATGAGAACTCAAACTACTAGATAAGTCAAAAGACATTTTTACCCTCTTAGCAAAAAAAGAAAAAAAGAAAAAAAGAAAAAAAGAAAATGAGAACTCAACACACGGATTGCCAATACTTCTCCCATAAGAGAAGAAGAAAACTGTATGTCTTCAGCCGCCGCAAAACAACCACGGCCATTATAATCCTTGCAAATCACACCCACACTACTATAGGATAAATCAAACGAAAGGGTTGCATCAGTCTTAATTTTAAAAACCCCTTTCGAAGGAGGGTGCCAGGAAGGGGCAGATATGTTGCGAGAGATCGCTGACTGGACAGAAGAAAGTGAGTCAAATAGATTATGAACATAGGCGTATTCCAGAAATTCTCTGCGAGCCATTTCAATGACTTCTGAAGGTAAAGCGGTCTGATTATCAAAATAGAGAGAATTACGAGATTTCCATAGGGCCCAAGCCGTAAAGCCAATGAAGGAGGAGAAAAACAATTTAATTTGAATCTTTACACCTTAAGGAGAAGAAAGAAGGGAGAACGATGAGGAAGGGAGAGAAGGAAGGAAAGAGAGGGGATTAAGGGGACTTACCTATTACCCGGAGCCGGAGAAGATTCAGCAGCTATTGCAACACAAACCTGCTTCAGATTGAAGGTTTCTCTTCGAAGAGGAGAACAGGAGCAGTTCATAGTAGAGGAGAGTGCAGTTCGTAGGAGAGGAGAGTCCAACTCTAAGAAGATTGGGCTGTTTATCTAACCGAAATGACCAGGGTTATTTTAGGGATTTTGTTAATTTAAAAAAAATTTCAATTAAAAAGATAAAGGGTAAAACGGTCTATCATTCATTTCCGTCACTTCCGTCAGTTACTTGGGTGCATTTGATGTTTTTTAAAATGTATGGGTGGTAGGTGATGTTTTGAAACTATTATGGGGGGTAGCAGAAATTTTCTTATTATTTATGATTCATAATTTATTCGCATACGAATTTATTATAAATATCTCATAAACATAAATATAAACTATACCAAAGAGAGTCTAAATTGATGGACTAATTCAAGAATCAAATTATTCTAGTATATACTTTAGGTTAAATTAATACGTAGACAGAAAATATGTTATAAAATTGGTCAGTCCATATCCCATAAATCAAATACCATACGTTGTTGGATTAGGGATGGCCATGTGGATGTTAAAATGAAACATGGACATTAAAGGGATAATATAACATTAATGCTTATGTAATATGATCTCATTAATGACAGTCCATTTCTCCATAGATCCAGGTTTGCAGGATTATGGCTACATTGGAAATCAATGCACAAGGTAGCAGTGAGATAGAGATGCAGCCAAATGAGTATCAAAAGTCTGTAAAAACCCTCAATTTCTCCGGAGAGAAAACCTCCACTCCAATCCTAGACAAAATCAACGACCCAAGTCACATGAAAAATCTATCTATCAAGGAGCTTGAGAAGTTAGCCGACGAGCTCCGAGAAGAGATCGTGTTCACTGTATCCAAGATTGGTGGGCACTTGAGTTCAAATCTTGGAGTGACAGAGCTGTCCGTTGCACTTCACCATGTATTTAGTACCCCTGAAGATAAGATCATATGGGATGTTGGGCATCAGGTAATTTCAAAAGTTTTTGTAGCTGCATTACATTTCATTTCCTTCAGCTTACTCGATGAAAGTTGGTTACAGCATAGCTTTTAGATGGAGGATTTCTTAATGGGAATTCAGGTCTTAATTTGCAGGCATACCCACATAAGATATTGACAGGTAGGAGATCAAGGATGCATACAATCAGACAGACTTGTGGACTTGCAGGGTTCCCCAAGAGGGATGAGAGTGAACATGATGCTTTTGGAACTGGCCACAGTTCTACTAGCATCTCAGCTGCCTTAGGTAGGTCACATAGAAAAGAGATACAAACATCTTTTATATATGGTCTGGTTTTTTTTTTTTTTTTTTCATCCCTCTACTATTTATTTGGACACTCCCAACAAATTTAATTAGACCTTCTCAAGGACTTAAAGACCATGTAATGATCACAGAAAAATAATAGCCGCTGCAACAATATTTCTTTTCCCACTATTAACAATTTAAATCATTAGCAGTTAATCATTTTTTATAGTTCCTTCCATTACAGGGATGGCAGTTGGTAGGGACTTACTAGGGAAGAACAATCACGTAATTGCTGTAATTGGTGATGGCGCCATGACCGGAGGACAGGCATTTGAGGCAATAAACAATGCTGGTTTCCTTAATTCAAATCTCATCATCATCTTGAATGACAACAATCAAGTTTCCCTTCCCACTGCCACTGTTGATGGGCCTGCTCCCCCTGTTGGAGCACTAAGCAAAGCCCTGACAAGGCTCCAATCAAGTACAAAGTTTTACCAACTTCGTGAAGCAGCAAAAGTAATTCACTAGTCATTCCCCACAGCTATGATAATAAGATATACTTGAGCAGACTAGCTCGATCTTTTGCTAGTCCCATGCTCTGCTCCCTCTCAGCAAAATCAACAGAAACTTAGTTTTTCTCCTCCTCTTCATTGTTTATTTTCTTTAGGCTATCTGATACAACGAAACCTCCATAATTGCAGGGCCTTAAAAGACATGTAGGAAGACAAGCATTTGAAATTGCTGCAAAGATCGACTCATATGCGAGAACGATATTTGGAGGTGCTTGGGCTTCCTTTTTCGGAGACCTTGGACTCTATTATATCGGACCTGTGGATGGCCACAACGTGGATGACCTTGTATACATCTTAAAGAACGTGAAAACCATGCCAACACCAGGCCCTGTTCTCATCCACATTATAACTGAGAAAGGAAAAGGTTATGCCCCAGCTGAGGCTGCAGCCGATAAGATGCATGGTTTGATAATCAATATCCTGGCTCTTTCGAACATTTCTTATGTAAGGTTTGATCTCTGGTTGTCACAATTATCAGCTAAACCCATTTTTTGCACAGGAGTCGTGAAATTTGACCCGAAGTCTGGGAAGCAATTCAAGTCCAAAAGTAAAACTCTTTCATACACCCAGTACTTTGCAGAATCTCTAATTGCAGAAGCAGAGAGAGATGATAAGATTGTAGCGATCCATGCTGCAATGGGAGGGGGAACAGGGCTTAATCTGTTTCAGAAGCGCTTCCCTGACCGCTGTTTTGACGTTGGAATAGCTGAGCAACATGCAGTGACATTTGCAGCTGGTTTAGCTGCCGAGGGTCTCAAGCCTTTTTGCGCAATATATTCCACTTTTCTGCAAAGAGGTTATGACCAGGTAAGTAGGTGTCGTCTATGATCACTCATCCGAACTTATTAGGTACTGCATAAGTGCATAGAACGTGCAAGAAGTACATATGCAGAAGTTCATTGTCTAATTCTAGAGTTAAGTGACAATGGTGCAGGTGGTGCATGATGTCACTCTTCAGAAGCTTCCAGTTCGATTCGCAATTGACAGAGCTGGCCTAGTTGGTGCAGATGGTCCCACACATGGTGGGGCCTTTGACACCACTTACTTGGCATGCTTACCCAACATGGTCGTCATGGCTCCTTCTGATGAAAGCGAGCTCATGCATATGGTTGCCACCGCTGTGGCTATTGATGATAGGCCTAGTTGCCTCAGGTACCCCAGAGGAAATGGCATTGGATCCATCCTTCCACCAAACAACAAGGGGACCCTTATAGAGGTACTTCAACAATCAACAGTCTTCTTTGTCAACAACCTTTTAGGAAAATCAGAATGCAAGTCTATCAATATCATCTTCATTCAAATTGGCCCCAACTTAGCTGTCCCCTCATGTCATATATGGCTGCAGCTAACTCATGTCATAACCTGATACTAGGTTGGTAAGGGAAGGGTGTTGAAGGAAGGCAGTAAGGTGGCTATTTTAGGTTATGGAACAATCGTGCAGAACTGTATGGCAGCAGGACAATTTCTACAGGAGCTTGGCATCACTGTGACAGTGGCTGATGCACGATTCTGCAAGCCTCTTGATGAGGATCTGATCAAAAGGCTTGCCCAGGAGCACGAAGTTATTATCACAGTTGAAGAGGGATCCATTGGGGGTTTCAGTTCTCACGTTTCTCATTCCATGGCCTCGAATGGACTCCTTGATGGAAATCTAAAGGTAATTTCTCCTCGTCACCTGAAACAAGAGGACATCTACCATTTTAAATTGATAAGTTGCACTCATTTTCAACTTTCCCATTCATTGTATGCATGTACAACGTGTTAAGGACTTCCGTAATTCTAGAACCATAGAAAATGGCTATAGTAAAAAGGAAGAACAGCCTACAAGCCATATGTCTAACTGGCCCATTTTTACACCATTAGAGCAGTCTAGATATTGAATAATATTTGCTATAAATAAATCTCAGACAAGTCTTACAGGATAAACTAAAATGCGGAATTTTGTTGGTGCTGCAGCTGAGGGCTATGGTGCTCCCAGACAGATACATTGAGCATGGATCTCAGGCGGACCAGGTGGAAGAGGCAGGTCTAACTTCCAACCAAATTGTGGCCACTGTTTTGTCCTTGATTGGTGAAAATAAGGGGCATCCTGCAACTTCCCTGCCTGTATATTCAGCTATCTGATTCCCATCCCATCCAAAAAGAAAATTCTGTAGAACTACTCCTTCTGTATTATGGACCAAAGCATAAGCTTCCCAAAGTATCCAACTTTCTCATTTTTTTCGCATCTTAATTCAAGAGAAGTATTATTACAAATAATTTTCAATTTCTTACTACAAAGATGACAGAGCATTTCCATCTAATAGATCGTGTAACATTAGATTTGCTAAAAGATTTATAAACATAAGTCCGTGTGCACTATGCAGCAACAAACAGGGATCAAGCTTGTCAGAATAAGATTAAAAGTGCACTCATGTCATTCATTAGAGATAATGATTGATTGAACCCAAATGTAAAGTATAGACATCGGTCAGCATATTGGGAGGGTGATTTTAAGAGACGTATCGTATCATCTTGGAGAGACATAAGACACGTTAAAAATACACATGGAAATGATCAAGATACATGTAAAAAAAGAGAACAAAATACTACAAGCCAGTACATTCTCAACGGAAAATAGAAATTAAAAAAAAAAATCATACAAAATACTGCAATGAAAGAAAATCATGAAATTCATCCGCTACAGATAATCTTCAAACAAATTAACACCCATTAGCTTCATTTTATCCTCCTAATTTTTTATTTTTATTTCATATTTTTATCTACCCGAAAATAGAAAAAATAACAAGAAAAAAAAATGCAGCAATCAAAGAGGATCACAAATTTTATAGTCCACATGTAATTTTCAAACATAATTAGACTCATTAGCATCTCTATTTTCATAAATTTAACTTTTTAATGTATGTTTTACTTTTACCTGAAAGAGATCAAAAATAAAAAATAGAAAACTACAACAAATCAAAGAGGTTGCATAATATTAGCTTTTTCATCCTTTTTTTTTTATCATATATTCATATATAATTCCATCAAAGTATAATATTAGCTTTTTTCACAAGAAAATCACAAATATCATAAAAAAAATTCTCATTTCAACAGATTACATGATTGCACCCACTTTGATGCATGCAAGGATTTAAGTCGTTAGTGTATCATAAATTATAAAAAAAAAAAAAGAAGACAAACAAACAAAAAGAAAAAGCGAAATCTGCTACTTTAACTCTTTTTTCACCCAAATCGGTTTCTATCCTTGATTTGATCACTGTAAATGCACAAACTTTGTTGAAATTTAATGGATTAGTGTCATTTTTTTTATCGTAGATGAGTTCCCCCAATTCAGATTGAAGAGAAAAACATACTTCGATGGCAGAGAGTTTCTCTCAGTTTAGTATCCCACTCATGTTTTCTGTTTTGCAAGTTTTAAGTAACATATCTAGGTGTATCAACCTGATCGGGTCGATACGGTTAACATAATTTTTTGTGTGGGTATCATATCGGGTTAATATTGTACCGGTCCACCTTGATACTGATACAATATGATGCGACACTTGGATTCATGGTTGGACCTACAAAAACAGGTTAAGATAGCTCCCATTGTCCCCACATGCTAATCTAGGTGAAAGCATTGTTATACTGTTCATATTTGAATGATTTAATCAACTTATTGTTCATAATTCATAGGTTACTGAATAAAAGCGCTTAGATTCAATTTTGTTCATGTAGCAGTCCATAAATGTAATATTGTCATTTCATTAATAACGCAAGTGGTATTGTATCTGTACCCCTTGATACCGATATGATACAATACGATAATTGGTTTCATGATTGGACCTACAAAAACAGGTTAAGATAGCTCCTCCATTTTCCCCACATGCTAACCTACATGAAAGTTAAAAATATAATAAATCTTAAAGAAAACCGGCTAATAGGGAACTCCCAACATAATATTTAAATGTGAGGAGTCCTAAATGTATTTTTTTAACGTTATATATATATATATATATATATATATACATCTTAAAGAACGAGATGGCAGGGGGACTATCACTGCTTATGGCTCGCTTCCTTTTTTATTAAAAATTCCTGGACAAATCAGTTGATTCATTTTTTCATGAACCAAATCAAGTAGCCGTCCAATGAACCGCTAAAAGCTGGAGAAGTGGCGAATCAAGCAGTGAATCACCTGCCCAGGGAAGAAAGGAGATTCAATAGATTCAGCGGCCGTGACGAGCCCCCTTAATTAAAGAAAAAAGTAGGCCACATCCCCGGCCACCTTCGAAGACATAATAATTAGCTTTGTGTAATCAACCTCCTTTTTATCAACTTGGAACCACATGCATCTAAAAGCACCTTTTACTAAGATCAATGTAAGGAAAATATTGGAGAATCAACGAGACGGACTGAGGGTGAGGACAGGGAGAGAGTAGGTGAAGGAGAGAAAGATGCAATTCTACCCCAAACAAAAGCATCCCCTAAAGCCTGTTAATGTACTGTCTTTACACAATCTTAATAAGGTAACATGATATCTTGTGGCAACATTTTGTGACATTCAATTTCAAAATTAGGCTTTAGGTAAATTTGGACGAAGAACAAGGGAGGAAAAGTTCTGTATGCGGTATGCCTCATATATCCAAAAGAACGAAAGTTCTGTAAAACCCTTCTGGTTGATCCTGTCAAATTGAAATTTAACCAGGATCAGACAAAAATCTTTTGACCAAAATCCAGGTCAGCAGAACTATACTTTGTCTGAACTCAAAATGGGATTTGGCTGTGGTTTGTCAATTCAGAGAAACCAGGACACGACTACTGAATATCTTATACATTAGGTTGTAACTTGTAAGTGTCTCCATAAATAATGATGTTTTGGGCATTAATTGAACCACATGTATGCAGTTTCTTGCTTAAATAATCAAAATAAAGTGGCAAATGAAGAACAGGTCAGGTCCAAGAGGTCCAAATTTAAACCAGGGCAGATGCAGATGACAAGAATTTGTATGAGTCCAGAATCAGGTTGAACAGTTTAGGCCACAATACAGCTCGTCATCCAACCTGGATCAGATTTTCAAACCTAGGAAAAGCAGTAAAACTTGCATTTCTGTATTTGCAGTTTGCACATAAAGATCGTTAATCTTCATTGAATTCTTCCTTTCTTCTGTAATAATGATCATGATTTAGTCTCTAATTAGTAAGTGACCGTTACAAGAGAATATTATTTATTTTTAAAAAAACAATCATAACATTAGGGAACCATAAAACATTACAATTTGAATTACTTTCTAGTTAATTTGACTTCTTAAGTTATCTGGCCCAATTTTGATAGTAAAATACCACTACTACACTACTACTATTCCAAGACAAAAGAGCAAAACTAGTAAACTGCATTAATCAGAAAACACCAAATGACCAAACATACATCTAACAAAAACCAGAAAATAAACGATTATGAAACAATAAAATAGTTAACAAATTCCACAATTTCTAGAGCAAATATCCATCCAATTTCAGGAAATTTATAGATCCAGCCTCTACAATCAAATACAAGAAACATTAAACAGGAGCCAAATTCATGACTGGTTGCCATAATATTAAATTGAAACAAGAAATTATTAGAAGTTTCTGAAAGGCATTGCACACACAAACAGAATATGTCTTTGATCTAATGTTTAATAAATGTCATTAAGTTATGGGATAAAGAAGTACTACAAAATAATTGAATCACAAGAACAAAAAAGTTATTCATAAAGTACTATTCAAATAAATGTCTTCACACCGTGAACTAAAGGGGATAAGAAAGAAATCAAATCACCAGAACAAGAGAAGCAAGATCTCACCTCGAAAGAAGAGGCAGAGCATCTAACAAGATCTTCTGGAGCTGATGGATCGGAGCTGACAGATCGAGATCTTCATATCAGGTCATCACAAGTAGACTCTTCCCCCCAGGCTCCTGTTTAATTCAATCAAAACTGCTGAAGCTTTGGAGCATAACTACCGTAAGATGAAGTGATTACCCAAATCTTCCACTCCATAATCAGACTAGAGAATTGGCTTAGTCTTTTTTTCTTACTTTTCAATCTTTCAAGGGAGAGAAAGAATGAGAACAAAAGCCGCTTTGAGGGATGGCTCAACAGAGATTGAGCAAAATGAGTGGAATGGGTTAAATTTGATAGACATACCTCTATCTTTAGTAAGATTTTTTTTTTTCTTGGAGACTTTTTTCCTGGTAAATGGAGTCATGGTGTTAAAGAAATTGTTTTCAAATACAATAACATTTAAACAAGTTATGCTCATAATTCCCACATTGAACTATGAAAAATTCAATTTGCAAATGACATCATTTGAAAAGGAATCAATGGCATCATTGCTCATATTACAATAACCAGTAAGATGATTTTAGTATTTCCTGTAGCTGTTACTTTCTCAAAATGTAGCAACTTCCCTCATGACATCATTTGAAAAATTCAATTTGCAAATGACATTATTTGAAATGGAATCAATGGACTCATTGCTCATATTAGTAAGATGATTTTAGTATTTCCTGTAGCTGTTACTTTCTCAAAATGTAGCAACTCCCCTCATGAGGTTACATGGACTACATTGGGTTAAGGGTTAATCCTCCAATATATTTTTACTCGAAAGACATTGCTGGCTGAAAGTTTGATAAACTAGCTAAATTGTCTCTAATATGTCTTGAAATGTAGTATCCAAGAGTCTCTCAACATAAAATATGGCCATTTATCCGATCAGGAAAAAATAAAAGGAACTAATGAAAATACACCAACTACATTCAATTCCTTTTAGTTGAAATTTGAACGAATTTAACAATCACAACAGGAAAGAACACTTCTACTCTGTTCCTCTAAACCACTGCAACTAATCTTATCCTTTGTTGGGGAAACATCATATGTACCACAGAAGTTCACAATATAATGAGAGTTTAAGGGAGCAAAAATGAATAGAAACAGCCAATAGCAGCCGCAGCGAAATGCCATGGTTGCAGAAAGACAGTGTTGTTGAGACACAAACAGCAACAGTAATCTATGCTGTTCTCTCGCTGATCAACTGTAGGCCTACGTACCTGCCAAAATAAAGGATAGAATCACCTCAACAACATCTGAGCTTTGGTTCATCATATATAGATCAGATCATCTACAACTGTTCGAATCATAACTTACCGGCCCATCATCATCAGTGTTGCTTGCGGATTTGTCCCCGGTGAAACCATCAAGGCAGATCCGTCAACAACTCGGAGCCCATCCAAGCCAATAATCCTGTAATTATGATCAACCACCTTCCCAACTAGGCACCCACCATGGTAGTGCCATATGGTTGCAACTGTTCGGCGGCAGAAATCACCCATCAACCCATCATTTGACAAGTTTGCAGGCAATGCAGGCCCAATATATCTGAACTCCCTCTCACCAAACAAGCCCCTGATCCTAAATCCATCCATGGACTGACCCCTTAGCACCTCACTTATCTTGCGCATCCCTGCCACGCACCGCGCCAAGTCCACTGGGTTTTGGAAGTAGTTAAACCGCACAACTGGGTTCACTCTAACATCAGTGGATGCAAGCCGGAGCGACCCAGTCGAGCGCGGTCCAGAAATCTTCTCCATAATGGTGGCAACAGTGAGGTAGACTGGAGAAAGTGGGTCACGAAGAAAGATGGGGCGAAGTGGTGAGACGAAAGGGATGATGTTTGATGCAGCTTCAATATAGGTGCCTGAATCAGTAATGCCTACCACCTGTATGAGGGAATGATCAAGTGGGAGCGGTGGGGCAATAGAGATGCCATTGCGGGGATTATCAAACATGAACTGTCCTACATAGGGAAGGTGGTGAACTACAGGGATACCCAAAGAGGAGAGGTAAGCACGGGATCCAATTCCACTCAAAAGCAGTAGCTGAGGACTGCCTAAGGCCCCTGCACACAGTATAACCTCCCCATCCCCACGTATCATGGCGCGGTGGAGCCTCCCCAATCGGTCCCGGTAAACAATGCCGGTCGCCGTTTGTTTGGTCGGACGACTCGGACCAGAGGAAGACCGAAAGCCTGAAACAGCACAGAACAGAGGTCAATTTAGTCATTTCATCCACCACTTGGTAGTTAAATTGTTGGTTGAATCGATTCCTGCTCTAGGCTAATTTAGTCATTTTGTAGGTGTGAGTGTGACCTTAAAATTACAGAGAAGAAGAACTGAACAACCATCCGAACAGGCAGAGCTCAATTGGAAATCAGAATTGAACAAGAGAGAGAGAGAGAGAGAGAGAGAGAGAGAGAGAGATTACCAGTAGAAGCGGAGCGAGAACCAATGAGAACCCTTAGAACGTTCGCATGAAGAGCGACCTTAATGTTAAGTGGATTTGCGTAGTTCAGAAGATCTGCAGCAGAGTGTCTTCGACCGTAGGTATCGAAGGTGGAACCACCGATCTTGGTTCCAATTTCATGATCTAAACTGAACCCATTGTAAGGAGTCACATTAGCTTGAAGAAGCCCATCACGAATCGCCGATTGCCAGGTTCTGAGATTCGGCCTAAAAACCACAGCTCTCTCAACCCAATCGTAAGACTGGTTCACGAGATTCATGTCCCAGGAAACACCAGACCTCTCGAAGAACTCCTTATCCCCTCTGCTGTAAAACCCAGCATTAATGGCGCTGCTTCCGCCTAGTACTCTGCCTCTGGTGTTGGGAACACCGTCTTCAGAAGTGAAAGCCTGAGCAGGCGAATCGAAGGTGTCGGTCTGAGTTAATGTCGGCAAGAAACCTTCTTGGGTCATTAGGTTTGGGTTGCCATGGTTATTCCCACCTCTCTCTAACAACAAGACTCTGTATTTCTCAGACAATGTGGCTGCTAATGGGCAACCCGCGGTTCCTCCTCCAACGATTATATAATCATAATCTTCCCTTGTTGCCAATTCCGTGGCGTTGAGGACGAAATTAACGTACAGTGGACCTGCAAGAACAGGGAGAAAACAGCAAGAAAGTTACCAAGTTGTCCAAGAAAAACAGAGGATGAAAACTGGTTTCTACTGATTTGGTTGATCGATCGATAAGTGAGGAAACACAAAATACGTCCAAGAAAAGCAGAAAATCCAACTAAGCGTCGATTGCTTCGGATGTTTGATCGATTAAAGAGTTAATCTACCTTGTTGTGGTTGGGCTTGCACGAGCCATGGGAGTAGAAGGAGCAAGAAGAAAGAAGGGAAAATGGGTTTTCCGAAATCGCGCATGTTCGAGTCAGAATGTGTCACAGTGTGTTGCTGAGGGTAATGTAAATGAAATGGAAGCTTGAAGCAGCGAAAATGGCAATTGAACTGATCCCACAGAGAGCGAGAGAGGGTTTCTTTGGGTTGAATATATCTTTTTTTTCCCCTAAACTAAACAATTGCTGTGGCACAAATGCTCTTTATGTCTTAACAGAGAGCGAAAAATTAAACAGAACTGTGGCACCAACGCTTTTTATGTGCGGTGAGATTCAAGAACCGTCGACCAAAAAAAGAGCTGTAACAACAGGAAAATCAGAAAAGCAAAAAATAAAAAGGCGCTGTTTGTCACTTGGGATTTGAGAAGCTGGGAAATTCTATGAGAAATTGACACGTGATTGAAATCGTATATATCATAAAATAATATAAAAACAGGATGGAATTGAGGATGGATCAGGTCCCAGGTTCCCGGTCCCCGGTCCCCATACTAATTACTTAAATATATTTTAGAGTTGTGGATTTAGGTCAAAATTTCAGTCATTTTTTCAAGTTTTAATTTTTTTTGACTTCAACTTTCATATATTCAATATTATCTAGCCTTTAAATGGCTATTTAATATAAATTATTTTCTATTCTATTATATAACCTTTGTATTGTTATTAATTGCATTTATTACTGTTGTTATTTAATTAATCACGATATTTTATAGCATGTGTATAATGTGACTTCTGGTCATTAACTTTTCAAGTTTCTATTAATGTTGGTTATGTTTCAAGAAAGGGATATTTTTATTAACACTGATTGGGTTAGTTAACATCGATGCTCGGTGTCTGTCAGATTGATACAAAACCCTCACACTCTTTCTAAATCAAATATCAATACTATCCACCATCCTATATTTGTGGTTCCCATGATAATCCAATGAGTGTGCACCAAAGGGAATCGGTGACAAGATGGCCTTGACATCTAGAATGACCTTTCATGAAATGATTAAGTTAGACCCAAGTTGAGTCATGCTCCTTGTATGGTGAACACTCTTTACATGTACCCTGCATAACACGTTAAGTTCGATTAAGGAAAAAGTTTTCCATCACCATGAATGAAGAGAATCGAGAATCCAACCGAAATAACTCATAATGATCTCATAATGACCTCCCCCATATATGTTAAATATACGAAATACCTTTGGTATTTTTCTCAAAGAGATTCTCCATTCACTGTGGATGGAGGAAAACTAGGCCTTTCATTAATAGCACCTAGTGTAATTGGGATATATGATTCTATTTTGAAAGCTTTAACCCTAATATCCCAACCCACTTTTAGGCTCATAGAACACATACCTAAATTTCAATTTTTATTTTGATAATAAGGGATAAGAAAAAAATACCAATTGGTGTGGGACACTTCACTTCACATAGAGCTAAAAGATGAAATTCCTAAAAAGGTCCCTAAATCTATCGAAAGAATCAAATCAATGTAGAAAGAAACTCATAGCTCCTGTTTGACACTCGACGTTGTCTTTTATTGGAGGACTGAGAGTTAACTATTGAGACTTTCGGTTATCTAGAAACATTTTTTGTGAAAATGGTTCATGCATGTTTGTTGCCAGGGGCAACAAGATGAAATTGGGAAAAATCAAAATATTCCTTTCATTTTTCTATTGATCACTGTGATCGATCGAGCAAATTAAATCACTCTCATCTAGCCCAATTGATTTTTCACTTTTCAGTTTTAATTTTTTTTTTTATCTTATCAACCACATGTCAATCATCCATTTGGCTACAAAGCTGATTTGTATAAGATCGGTTTTGACATTGGTCAATACCGTGTCAGATACCGATACAACCTTGAACCTTGGTTGCTACCACTGCAACACCACTAAGGTGGGCCCCGCACACAAATAATAAATTATAATGTAAGTTACTAGAAATTTATAAGTATGAAGGAAAAAAGAAAAACCTTTTTCCCCCTTATGCAATGTGATACAATGAAATAACTTTCAAGACTTTGAACCCATAAGAAGTTCTTAACTTGTTTCTACATATTGCAGAATCTTGTCTTATTAACTTAAATTCAGAACCTTCAGACTTTGCCGATCACTAGAGTTAACCTCTCAATGTTGCAGACTCTTACCTTCTCTGGAAGTTGAATGCATGTATAGAAAATGCAAAGATGAATGCAAAAAGCACAGGGAGCCCAACAAGCACGATTGCAACCACTCCTAGAAAATCACGTCGGAATCCCAAGTAATTCCTGAGAAATTCTTCAACTGTCTCCCCTGATTCAAGCTTGTTCTGTATATCCCCAAACTGTGATACAACCAACCCATACAATGTCCAAGCAATCGGGCAACACCAGTAGTACCACCTCCACCACACGGGAATCCTCTGCAATTAACAAAAATAACTAAATAAATAACAAAAACTTCATTTTATTATTTCTACCCTCTTTAATGGTGAAAAATTGTTAGAACTTACTGGTCTTGGAATTATGAATCCTGAAAAAAGATTCCATAATGCAAGGAATCCCGAACAAACTATAGTAGCGATGTGTTGGTTGGGTGTGACACCCACTGCCATCATACCATAAAAGGTGAAGTATAACAATGTGAAATACATGATGAATAGATACCAGAAGAATTTCGATAATGTCCATTCGAATCCTATCATTGAATACACTATAACTCCATATAGTAGAGTCTGGACAAAAATATGTGGAATCTCAATGGCGACCTGCACCAGAAACTTGATGAGAATCATGTAAACAATTAAACTTAATTATGAGGTTGAAAGTGTTGAGAGTTGAGTAGAACTCATCCTTAAAAGCTAGCTTATTAAGGAAAACCTGCCCAAGTCTTTATAAGTTTATACAAATCATGATGATTGATGAGAATACTAAAAGAAAAGTGATTACTTGGGCAAAGGCATATGCCATAGCTGAATACATTCCAGCAGCCCTCTCTCTATAAAATACTGTCCTTTCGACGTCTACAACTGGCTGCACTGATCCTGCATTTTGCATTCCAAGAAATAGAACGGCACCATACATAGAACCCATTGCATTTAAGAGGTCCTGTTCCCTCTTTCTGCAATATTTTTAAAATTTAAATCAAATTAATTGGGAGCACAAACAGAAAAGACCTAAAATATTGGACTCCATTTTAAGATGACTTACGCTTTAGATCCAAGATCCCAAAACATTGACCCGAGCATCAGAGCTATGATAGTTGCGAAGAACAGCCTTACAAAAGTGTAATGCGGGTACCGCCAGTATGACCAATGTTGTTTCCATAGACAAGCTACGGTCTGGGTGAAGAAAGACTGCGAGTATCGAGTAGGGAAATAGATATCTTTGGAACCAGGGGCAGGTTTATTCAGTTCTTCAATCATTACTTTGTTTCTCCTGAATGATTCATTTAAAGAATATTAATAGCCACAACCACAAACTACTAACTTTAGCACATTGAAGAGGAAATTTACAAGTGAATCTACCTGTACAGTTCTGAGTTCTTATATATTTCTGTGAAGTTGACCCCCAAAGCTTGTTCTTGAGCTGTTGTTGTTACCTCCAACATCCATGTTGCCGGATTATAACCATATGTTATCTTTCTGATTCCTCTGATTTCCTAGATAAACCACAACTCATATTTATCAATAACCGTATTAAGTATGGAAAGTCTCCAATGTCTTTTAGTTACTTATCTGTAATTTCCATACTTTGCCTCACCTCAAAATACTTGATTAAATGACAAGCATGCTTCCCCAATGGACCGACATATATTTCTTCTCCTCCTTGCTTCAGTAAGAATAGCTGTTACACAATATTGTTTGAGTATTTGGTAAATACTAAAAAATCCATAACAGAATACTCATCTATTAATCTAAAAAATTTTAAACCTCGTCAAAAGCATCAAATATGTCAATGCTTGGCTGATGGATAGTGCACACTACAGTTCTTCCAGTATCCACTGTGTTTCTCACTGTTCTCATCACTATTGCTGCAGCCCTTGCATCAAGTCCAGAGGTTGGCTCATCCATGAATATAATTGAAGGGTTTGCAACAAGTTCAACGGCGATTGTTAGTCTCTTGCGCTGCTCTGTTGAGAGACCATTTATACCTGGAAGCCCAACTAATGCTTCCCTCAATGAGTCCAGCTCTACAAGGTCCATGACCTCTTCAATGTACATCTGCAATCACCAATTGGTTTACCAATTAGTCAACACCGAACAAACCGAAAAAAAGAGCACAACAGAAGGAATAAAAGATCCATTCCATATACCTTTCTAGTGGAAGAATTGACTTCAGGAGCTAACCGAAGCCAAGCAGAATAAAGCAAGGATTCATAGACGGTAACATTAGGAGAGTGGATGTCATTCTGCTCACAATATCCTGATATACGAGCAAATGTTTCCTGTTTCTTTGGGTAGCCAGATATTATGATGCTTCCATCAATGTATCCTCCAGTTTTCCTTCCAGCCAACACATCCATCAAAGTGGTCTTACCAGCACCAGTCACTCCCATTAGAGCTGTTAGGACTCCTGGCCTAAAAGCTCCACTAACTCCCCTAAGAAGCTCCAGTCTGTCCTCTGTAACACCTTGTTCTTTCATTTCCTACATATTCAGTTTAACCAGAGATCATTAATGCATCAATGGATTCTGAAGAAAGGATCCCTCATACTTTGGCCTTTGGCTTTCATAATTTCCATATTGAAACATAGAGCTACCTGTGGCATGCCCAGAGAGTATCTGACTTCATCAAAGGTGAGGAAAAGGGGCTCAAATGGAAGAATCATTCCCCGCTTCCTGTTTTGATTGGTATCAACTGCAGCCATCCTAGAAGACGAAGGCTCAGATGATGTTCCTCCTGTTTGTCATTTTGATCAAATTAATGTGGAGGAGGTAGAAATAGAAATTAATAAGAAGGAAAGCTTTTAGCTTGACCTCTAGCTTGATGCCTACCCACGGAGCTTTTTCCTCTGGGGGATAGCTGAATCATTTCTGTATTTCTACTGCCAATTTTTTCATTCAAGCTCTCTTCAGATATAATTGCCTGAGGTTTCTCAAATGCTACAATAAGGTTATCCAGTTATTTAGACCTGACAATAAGCTTAAAAAGTCAACTGGATCACTTATCAAACCTAAAATGAATAAATACATCGTACTCACGATTTAGATAAGCAAGTGCCACTGTGAATAAACCATTGAACAGCAAAGCAAAACCAATCAATGCCCCTACTCCGATCCAATACCAGTATGCGTCAGTGAAAACTGCACGAGATTTCATGACTGCCACTCCTAGAGTCTCTCCATTGGGGAGAATCTGTAACATCAAAAGAAATTAAAACCTCATTTCCCTCAACAAAGTCATTCTTCCATTATTAATCTCCATTTAGGTCTTGCTTAAGGGGAGAGGGGTGGGGATGGACTGTTACCTGTGCCCAGCTTTTCCCAAGGAACTCATTCACTACTAATGCATTTTGCCCATACATCATGGGAGAGATCCAATAGCCCCATATCCACCACTTTTTTATATTGTCTGTGTCAAAGAAGTTCATATGAAGTTGAATCTAAACATGGAGTGGAGGTGAAAGCAAAGGAAATCTCTCAGTGTAACTCCAAATGCATACCTCGTGACAAGATAAATCCACCCAGAACCATGAGTACAAGTAGTGCAAAGGCCCCGAATGTCATTGAGACAACCTGGATCCTCCCTAATGATGCAATTAATCGGAAAAACCCGGATGCCATTTGGCTTACACATATGAGTAGAAGGTACTGTTTGAAAAACCTGCAGTAAGAATATTCTGCTAGTTACTTCCTACACTACAACTGCCAACAAAAAATACATCTAGACTTTAACAAGACACTATAACACCTTTCCATTTTGCTTTACCTTCCAACGTTTGGATCAAATCCTATGACATAGTATGTTGTGAATACCCAAATAGAAACTTCAACTAGTGCGATGGGGATCTTTAGGATCCACATGGGCAGTGAATATGCCCATGAAGGATAGAAAAAGAAGTCTCTCTGCTTGTAGAATACAGGAAGCTTCATGACAGTCAAGGCAAGCTCTGGGAATCCATTAAACATAATATTTGTGAGAGCAAAGAACAAAGCACCAACAAAAATCCCACCATCAATTACTGAGTTTTTGTGCATCTCAGTACGCAGGAATACTGTCATCGATATGAATGCTGTAGTAATATTCTGAAACCAAAAAAAAAATAAGAGAAGAAAATGATCCATATAATTATTTATATGACTGGAAACTTTTCAAAATAAAAATTTGATGAAAACCATTACCAACCATCATCAACTTGAAAATGTAGACAAATGAGTTTCTTTTCATCAGCAGTAATTCCCTTGATACGCAAGCTTTCAATAGTTCCTTCTTGCTAACACCATATTTTTTCGTAGTTAAGGCAGCAGGGTGACTCATGCTCTTATCAAATGGGATGGAAAGTTCATCTCTGAGTCTCTGACCAACATGAAATGAACGGAATGCCCCAACAAATTCATCAACAGTGATAAACCTGTAAGGTTCATCTTTGCGTGTCCAGTATTGTTGCTGATCTTTCCTTGATGTCACCTGTCAAAACTATGAAAATATAGTCCCATACTATGCTAAAAAAAATAAATAGATAAGAAACAAAAGGGAGTAAGGAAAACAGTTTTGAGGCCAGACTTACCTCTTGCAAGAAGTCAGCTACTCCCTTCCTTTCAGGACAATTGAAACCGACAGATTCGAAAAACTCAAGCACATGTTCACGGGGCCCCTGGTACACAATCTGCCCATCTGATAGGAGAATAATGTCGTCAAAGAGCTCGTAAGTTTCTGGTGCTGGCTGGAGGAGAGAGATGACAGCAGTCCCATTCAGAATGTGCATGTTTTGTCTAAATAAATTCACAATTTGGAAGGCTGTCGAACTGTCCAAACCGGTTGATATCTCATCCATAAAAAATGCCCTTGCTGGTCCTACGAGCATCTCCCCTGCATCATGTCACTCAGAATTTTAGAAGAATCAGAATGCACAATAAGGGAAGAAGAATACTGAATAATATGTTAGAAATAAAAGTTATGCTACCTGTTGTGACACGCTTTCTTTGTCCTCCAGATATACCTCTCAGCATTTGATCTCCAACCATGGTATCAGCACAAATATCAAGTCCCAAAGTCTACAAGAATGGTGTGGAGCAACATGAAAAATGATCAGAGTTCTAACTAGCTAGTTTTAGAACTTTCCTCCTTATCCACAGATGTGTTTGTAGTGGTGATACCTTTAGAATATAATCAGTCACTACACTGACCTCCTGTCCATCTATTGATGCTGCCTGCAGATGTGGGAACCAAAATTCTTATCTCTTGATACTAAGATAATCACAAAAATGAAGTTGTAACTCTTTACCCTTTTATTTTTTTTCCCTTGGAGGTAGGGTGTGGTTAAGGGTAAGGATGGTTCAAACACACCACATTCAGAGCAGAAGTTTCACATATAGGATGAAACCAACCGATAATTATGGATCAATAAGAACCCAATTGTACTCAAAAGCCCAGTGGGAAATTGACTACAAATTTTTTTATTCTAGATTAGGACAGACACTAGTTCGTCTAAATTCCAACAAGATAAACTTGATCAGACCACTGTATCCTACTGCAAAGATGCCATTCTTACCTTCAGGAAAAGATCGACGTCAGGATCTGGCTTAATTTGTGCATCCTTTTCTCTTCTTGACAGCTCTGTCAACATATCTGCAGATTTTCCATATTTGAAACAATTGATTCAAACTAGGTATCACTCAACAGGCTAAACCTTGCCAATTAAAACTGACCATCTTAAACTTATCATGTCCAATTTACCATAACGTGGTCCCACTCCTTGACATCTTGCAGAAAAGGCTAATGTTTCTCTCACTGTCATCTCCCCAATGTGGAGATCTCGTTGACTAATATAAGCTGATGTTCTTCGTGGGACAAACTCATCCATGTCATGGCCATTGTAGGTTATTCTCCCAGAGAACTAAAGAAAATTCAAGAGAAACAGGTTTTAGTTTACTGATCAGAAGATAATTCACAATTTACAAAAGAGAAAAAGAAGAACAATTACAGTTTAGATGGAACATTAAAAGGTGTTCAATTTTTCATTACTTTTAGATCTTTATCAAGCTTTCCTGCCAAAGCCAAAAGCAACGTTGTCTTTCCGGAGCTTGGAGGCCCTAAAAGCAATGTCATTCTGCATAACTCACATAAATTACTGACTTAGAATAACTGCATATCATATCTTATTGAATCAAACCATGACCAAAACCAGATACACTTAAATTATAGTTTCAAACTATAAACAGTTTTTCTCTCTCAGTGTTCTCACCTGCCAGGCTTGACTATTCCACTGACATCGTTTAGTATTGTTAGTGGCCTCTTTTTACTTGGAAGAATTCCAAGATTACTCAAGAACCCCTTTAAACCAGAGAAGAAGCCAGTTTGTAAGTTATAGTTGCTTGAGATAAATAAATATAATATATATATATATATATATATATATTATTCATTTGAGGGTTAAAAGGTTAACTACCTCTATTATGTTAGCTGGGAAGTTAATCATTGTAGGTAAGGCTCTACTTCCCACATAAGCTTCTGCATCTACATTTACGTGCTCAAAGCGGACTTCGATTGTGGGAATTTGAATTCCAACTCTGTGTGACCATGAAAAAAGAGAAACAGAGCTGAATAAGGAGACAACTCTAGGTTTCACCTTCAGAACAGAGCAATATCAAAGATTCATATTTTGTTTTCAGGAGAGAATCTCTTACTTAGTAAAGCGGTCCTTCAGCTTCCACAAGAACTTCTCATTGTCCTCCTCTGCAACTCTGATTAGTCTGTCTAATAAAATCTTCCTCTCTGTGAACCCAAGACTATCAACGTCAACTTCCCTTGTCTCACCCTCTTCCACAGCAAATATACCTTTCCTTATACGGTTGTAAGTGGGTAGTCTCTCTATAGCTGCCCATTTCAGAGCTTCTTCATCGTCAAGACCATCATCTCGAGATGCAGAAGATCTTGAGAAGACGTCAACCCCGCCGTTCCTCCAAATTGAAGAACTATCAACACGAGAACTGCCGCCAGCACGGCGACTATTGTGAGAACTATTGATTCTATGAAGATCAGCAGTGTCCATACCCAGTACTTCAAGACCCACTCAAACTCACCGGCGACAGAACAATGCTGAAAATACCAATGCTAGAGATAGAGTAACTCAAAATCTGAAGTGGGTCTGCTTTGTTTCTTATTCTTCTTCTTTGTGTTTCTCACTGTAAAGGACATTGTCTTTTTCAAGATTCTGGAATGGCGTCTTTTAGAAGAAAAAGAAAAAAAACCCAAGTCTGCAAATACAAGAAATCATGAATGAAGAAGGTACCTCCCCTTTGTGAATTTTTTAAATGGGTACGAGAGCAGAGCCACACTCAAGTTGCAACGGTCTCTGTTATGCTTCCTGCTATTTCCACGTTAATGCCGGGAAAGGGTGCCAAAGAGCATCTAAGATGGGAAAAATGCCCCATGTTGGGTCGACCGGTGGTTCAACCGGAGATGGTCTAAATCAGCCAGGAAACTCAATACACACTCAGAAGTCATATCACCCCCTCACTATTGATGTAAATGACCTTAATGCCAATCCAACCAGGGAAATTATGGATTATAGTTTAATATATTTCACTGAAATATATTAAAAAATGAATATCAACAGACCATGGTGTCAGATATGAAAATTAACCAATTTTGGTCCAAAGCAGTTTTATGGTCAGATCCATTAAAAAAATGTGATCAGTCGCAATTGAACTGGTTTGAACCATCTGATCCATTGAACTGCGGTTCTTACCTTTTAAACCCTATCAAACTTAATTAGTCATAAAATTTTCGTTACAAGGTAATTTACTTTGATTATCAATTGGAAAATGTGACATTCCTAGATTTGTCCAATTATAAATGGACACAGATTATGATCGTATATAAGCCCCCCTATTGATAGGAGAGACCATGTCAAAGTTAACGGAGGGAGTTTTTCTTTTTTCTTTTTTTTTTTTTTTTTTGGAATAAGTGCGGATAAAAACAAAAAGCCCACGATGGAGAAAAGGATGCATTCACAAAAAAAAAAAAAAAAAAAAAAAAAAAAAAAAGAGAAAGGGACCATTGTTGTGAAAAAAAGAAAAAAAGAAAAATTAGATTGCATTTTGAGAGAAGATCAATATACTAGTGGGATATCTTGGAATCATATAAGTTTTGGTCATTGGAAGAAAGAGAGTAGGGGAGGATTTCAAAAAGGAGAGAGAAAATGGGAATATGAGAGTGAAATGAACACCGTGTTGTCACGATCCACGATCTGCTACATGAATTATCTGCCTACATGATCCATGGGCTAGCACATGGGTTGACCCATTGGACTAAGGAAGGTCCATTGGAACTCTATACACAATGAAGGGTATAGAAACCTTCTAGAATCCACTTGTACATAAGAGTTCTCTAGAGTTTTATACTAAGGAGGTGAGAGTGTTCTACACTCCTTACTAGAATATTCCTAACCATTAGATAGAAGACATGTGTATAGATCCTAACCATTTGTTGTGTTTATTGGTGCCTATAAATATAGTTAGCCTCATTTCGCCAAGGCACTCTGCACTCAAGCATTATTGTAAGAGATCTTTGGAATATAAGTTCTTCCATTCATCGAAAACTCCCTTGTGTTCTCTCTTTCTTAGGCTTACTTAGTTCTCAAGAAGGCTTGTGAGCAACTAAGTGCCACACAGTTAATTTAGTTACACTAAAGCCGTAACAAGTGGTATCAGAGCATGGTTGCAAGGGAGACACTTGAGCAAGCATTGTCACCATGTCTAGTGTGGAAGAGCACAACATGGAAGAAGGACATGCCTATGAGCATGGTCGTGGAAGGGCTGGCCATACCAACACAAGGAGCAAGCGGAATAAGGACAAGTCTATAGATGTTGTGGTTGTCATGGAGCCCGACTAGCTCGTGTAGAACTAGCCATGGTCGACACCCAAGAGAGGGTCGAGGTGGTAGAGGGGTGCGAGGAGGAGCTTAAAGGTCAACTGGGAGAGATCATTGGCCGAGTGGATGAGCATGACGTATCCTTGCGCAACACCACAACACAACCACTAGGGGAACTTGATGCCCTCAAAGCTCAAGTGTTGGAGATGATGACGAACTTCCAAGCGTGCATAGATGAGGTATGAGCTGATTTAACATTATGCAAAAGGGCCATGGCTGGGGGAGCCACGACCTCAAGAGAGGCACTTAGAGTAGAGGTGCCAAAGCCCATGTCCTATGATAGACAACGAGATACCCGAGAAGTAGACAATTTCTTGTGGCACATGAAACAGTACTTCAAAGCCATCTCACTTGAGGACGAGCAAATGAAGGTACAAACTGCCATCCTCTACCTTAAAGACACGACAACTCTATGGTGGCGACGACGACACACAGACATCGCCAACATCGAAAGAGGTATGTGCACCATAGACACTTGGGATAGTTTCAAGAAGGAACTGAAGAAACAATTTTATCCCAAGAATGCCTCATTCTTGGCTAGGAGGAATCTTTAAAGGCTCAAACAGACGGGGTCTATCCGAGACTATGTGAAGGCATTCTCTACACTTATGCTAGACGTCCAGGATATGACCGAGGTAGACCTATCATTCAATTTCATGGAAGGTCTCCAAGACTGGGCAGTGCAAGAGTTGCAACATCGGGGCATACAAGATATAGCTTCAGCCATAGCAGCAACAAAGTCTATAGTTGAGTATGAGAGAAAAGACTCCTCAAAGCCCAAGAAGCCATTCAATGAGAAAGGTGTGGGAAAGGTGACATCCAAGGAGTCCCATCCGACGAAGGAAAACCCTCGCGAACCCTTAACATACAAGGAGGGTAAGCCAAGAGATTACAAGAGAAATAGGTACAAGCCAAGGGCTGCGTGCTTCCTTTGCGATGGTCCACACTCAGCTAGGGATTGCCCCAAGAAGAAGGCATTGTCAGCTCTACTAGAAGAAAAGAACAATGGGGAAGAGGCTCACGTAGGGTTGCTACTACAATTAGCGGCTACTAAGAAGGCCAAGACGAAGGAGGACAAGGACTTACAAAAGGGGCTCATGTATGTGGAAGCACATGTCAATGACAGACCCACGTGTGCCATGGTTGACACGGGTGCGACACATAACTTTCTCGGTGGAGGAGGCAAAGAGATTTGGTTTGAAGGTGACCAAGGAGACGGGATGGCTTAAGGCCATCAACTCCCAAGCTCAACCCATTCATGGTGTTGCTCAAAGGGTCGAAATGTATATCAGAACATGGAGAGGTACCGTAGACTTATCGGTGGTGTCTATGGATGATTTTCAAGTAGTGCTTGGCATGAAGTTCTTAAGAAGGGTAAATGCAATTGCTATGCTTTTCATTAGCACGATATGCATCATGGAAGAGGGAGCTTCATGCATGATCCCAACAATACGAAGGACTAAGGATGGCCCTAAGTTGCTATCAACAATGCAGTTGGAAGACAGGGCCAGGAAAAGAGAAGCTACATGTCCTGTCGAGGTTATCAACAAAAAGGAAGAAAGGTCTAAAGAGGTGCTACCTAAGCCTACTAAGAAGTTCTTTGACAAGTTCAAGGGTATAATGCCTTCAGATCTGACAAAAAGGCTTCCACATAGAAGAGATGTGACAAACCAAGAGCGATTCAAGGTTGCCAAGTCTTACCTTGACAAAGCCACAAAGAAGATAAAAAGGTGGGCTAACAAAAGGAGGCGACCAGCAAAGTTTATAGTAGGCGACTCGGTGCTTGTGAAGCTCACAAGGAAGGAACGCCAATATGAAGGGCCTTTCGAGATTGTGAGGAAGGTTGGTAAAACGTCCTACGAGGTTAACCTTCCTCCAAAGTTCAAGATTCATCCGGTTTTCTATGCAAGGATGTTAAAATTGTATCATAGAGACATGAGAACCCCAAGCCATGGGACTTCGACTCAAGCACCTACGAGAGTACTTACTCCTTATGACAGGGAGGTTGAATGCGTAAAAACTGAGAAAGTGACTCGAAGACTAGGCGTCCCTCCTAGTAGGGAGTACTTAGTCAAAAGGAAGGGACTATTAGAGAGTAAAACAAAGTTGGGAAACTGCAGAAGCACTTTGGCGGTCCCAAGACACAATACAAGGGTTCAACGAAGAATTTAAGACAAGGATGTCGCCAGTTTAGGTGGGGGAGAATGTCACGACCCGCTACCCGCTACATGGATTATCTGCCTACATGACCTACGGGCTAGCACATGGGTTGACCCATTGGACTAAGGAAGGTCCATTGAAACTCTATACACAATGAAGGGTATGGAAACCTTCTAGAATCCATTTGTACATAAGAGTTTTCTAGAGTTTTATACTAATTAGGAGGTGGGAATATTCTAGACTCCTTACTAGAATATTCCTAACCGTTAGATAGGAGACATGTGTATAGATCTTAAACATTCGTTGTGTTCATTGGTGCCTATAAATATAGTTAGCCTCATTTGGCCAAGGCACTCTGCACTCAAGCATTGTAAGAGATCTTTGGAATCGAAGTTCTTCCATTCTTCTAAAGCTCCCTTGTGTTCTCTCTTTCTTAGGCTTACTTAGTTCTCAAGAAGGCTTGTGAGCAACTAAATGCCACAAAAATGCCACACGGTTAGCTTAGTTATACTAAGGCTGTGACAGTGTGCTTCATTCTTCTTCGTATATTACATGAAAACATATTACAAGAAAACTGGAGGGCTCACTTAGAAGTGCCATAGTATGGGAAGGTATTCTCATACAAATGATTGTTTTATCATATAGAAATATATGATGAGGCACACATATTGTGAACGTATCATCCATGTTTTTAAATAGGCATGGGTTAAATTTTGTTAAACACAGAGACACAAGAAAAAACTTGTCATGAATGTTCTGTGTTTTGAAAAGGGAATACAAAGCTTATATATATCCAGAATACAGGGACACACTCACAAAAGAAAACAATATAAAAGGTACAATATGTGGCTATTGTTGATACACCCCCTTAGGCTGACGGAGGGAGTAATCGAAGACCAAGCTTGTTCATAAGAAACAGATTTTGGCCCAAAGCTTTAGTAAAGATATCAGCCCATTAGTTATCTAAGGATGATTGTGAGAATAGAACCAGCAGACAAGGTGAATAATGAATTGTCCAGTGTCAAATAGATAATCCCATTAGTTATCTAAGGAATTGCCTAGGTTGGTTACTTGTCAAATTTAACTTCAATTTCAATTATTTACCCTTCCATCTATTGCCATACTCTCCACCATGTATTAATTTAATACACCCACTATAGTCCCGTGCACCCTCTTGTAGTCCTACATTCTATTTTGTCACATGGGCAAACTCCCATGAGGCTGAAACTTGACATATGAACAAGATCTTGGGATCTGTATGTTTACAAATTTTCAGCCTCATATAAGTTCCACATAGCTCAATCAAGGCTATGGTGACAATCTAAATGGTAACCAACTCGGTCATGTACAACACAACCCTTTTTTCTGTATCCTTACTTTTTGGTTAAGGGGCCTTTTGTAGTAATAGGGTTTCATCCCTAAGTTCTTCAGCCCTCCCAAACCCCCACAAGCTCCCCCCTCTCACCAAATATATTAAATTTTTTTTTAAAACCAAAGTTGATTTCATGCCAAATATGGAGCTATTATTTCCTGGCTCCTATGAAAGCAAGAAACTGCAAAGCTTTCAAAATCAACAGAGCTAAATCCCATTATGCCATACAGGTGCTTATCAGAGTTCCTGTAATGCACTCTGTCTACAATAACAAGACCATACTAATTCTGGAAATCAATTCTAAGACGAATAGCAGATCGGAATCACCCCCACAAAGAACAATAAAATTATATGTTGTTGGAGCTGCAATTGTTGTCCTAGATCATGAATGCAGACACTTCAAAGTAAGAAAAAAACTAAGTACTTGTTCTGCAAATTAAGTAGAACAACAGATTTTCAAAGAAGCCTTTTTAATGGCATAAGAGTTTATCTGTTTATGGCAGAATAGATTAATATAGACAGAAAACTAATGTTATTGTGCATGACTTCACAACATCATGGAAGAAAAGCATTTGATCCTTAATTGCCGAAAGCTTAAGAAATTATTTTAATGCATCACAACTCAGTTATGTACCAAGAAACCAAAATAACTGAGCTCAAACTAATGCAAGGTTTGTTACTTTGTAAGAGGATTCTGACTAGCCCAGATTGTGTTGTCTACAATTTCAACAGTATCTCAAAGGAAATGGTGTCTGCTTGTCCTTGTAGCTCATTGCTCCATGGTAAACGGCTGCTGCTTCTTGTTGTCAATCAGTGTAAATGTAAGTCACCCTCTCGAAGAAAATATTGAAAATATCAATTTATTGTTGATAAAGTTTTACGCTATAGCACAATAATGAAGGAAACATCTTTTCTTTACATTCACTGTGATAGAATGAAGAAACATCAACGTTCGAACCCATATATAGGAAGTACATAAATTATTTTAAAAAAAAAAGGCGTCCCAATGCACGAGGCTCCCGCTATTGCAGGGTTTGGGGAGGGCAGAATTTACGCAGCCTTACCCCCACAATGTGGAGACGCTGTTTCTAGGATTCAAACCCGTGACCACCAGGTTGCAATATGATAACCTTACCGTCACACCAAAGCTCACCCTCAAGTACATAAACTGTTCCAAAAAGTTAAAATTCAGAACCTTGATGATATGCTCTAGATATGGCTCCATTGGTTTATTTAGCCTCTTTATGCTGCAGATCTTCTTATCTTTTCTGGAAGTTAAATACCTTCAGTGAAAAAGCAAAAATGATTGCAAAAAACACAGCAAACCCAACAATTACGACTGCGATCACTCCTAAGAAATCATGTCTGAACCCAAAATAATTCCTCAGAAACACTACAACCGTTTCGTCTGATTCAAGCTTTTCGTGTATATCTCCAAATTGTGACACAACTAATCCATACAATGTCCACGAAACAGGGCAAATCCAGTAGTACCACCTCCACCAGATAGGAATGCTCTGGAACAAAGATTAATAAATAATTAAATAATGAACAGCCTAACTCTATTCTTATACCTTTAAAATGGGGGAAATCAATGAAACTTACTGGTCTTGGAATTATGAATCCTGAGAAAAGGTTCCATAAGGCATAAAATGCTGAGGAAACTATAGAGGAGATGTGTTGATTGGGTGTCATGCCCACTGCCATCATACCATAAAAGGTGAAGTATAACAACGTAAAATACATGAAGAATAGATACCAAAAGAACTTTGCAGCCGTCCACTGAAATGCTATCATTGAATACACTATTAATCCATATACTATAGCTTGTACGAAGACATGTGGAACCTCAATAAAAACCTGCACCAGAAATAAGTTTGTTTGGTGACAAACAGAGAGAAAATGAAACTCTGTTGATCTTATTAAAAGAAAATTGTTTACTTGGGCAAAGGCATATGCCATGGCTGAATACATCCCAGCAGCCCTCTCTCTATAAAATACTGTTCGCTCAACAGATACAACTGGCTGCACTGAGCCAGCATTTTGTATCCCGAGGAAGAGAACAGAACCATACATAGAACCCATTGCATTAAAGAGATCCTGTTGCTTCTTCCTGCAATTTCCAACATCCAAATCGAATTAATATGGGACACAAATGGGAGGAGCAAAAGTTTGAACTCCACTGTAAAATAACTTACGTGCTAGATCCAAGATTCCAAAACATCGACCCAATCAACAGAGCTATGAATGTTGTAAAGAAGAGCCTTACAGCAGTGTATTGTACATTCCGCCAGTAGGACCAGTGCTGTTTCCATAAGCACGCTATGCATTGGGTGAGGAAAGACTGAGAATACCGACTAGAGAAATAGAGATCTTTTGAACCAGTGGCAGGTTTACTCAATTCCTCGATCATTGCTCGGTTCCTCCTGAATGATTTATTTATAGAATATTAAATGTTACAGTCACAAAATAAGAGTAAACTCTGGCACATCAAAGAGAAAATTTGCAAGTGAACCTACCTGTACAGATCTGAGTTCTTATATATTTCTGTGAAGTTTAGCCCCAAAGCTGCTTCCTGGGCTTTCGAGCTCACCTCCAGCATCCATGTTGCTGGATTATAACCATCTTTTATCTTACTGACTCCTTGGATTGCCTTCATGAAACACAACCCATATTTATCAATATTATACTAGGGCTAGAAACCCTCCAAGAATTTATTTACATATTTGTAGTTTGCGTGGTTGGCTCACCTCAAAGTAATTGATCAAATCACAACAGTGTCTCCCTAATGGGCCCACATATAATTCTTCTCCTCCTTGCTTCAGTAAGAATAGCTGTTCATAATATTTACGGCTCAATTATTTTAAAAGTACTACAAAAGAAACAACAGATAACTAGTCCATTAATCTCATCAACCATTTCTGACCTCATCAAAAGCATCAAATATGTCAATGCTTGGCTGGTGGATGGTGCAGACCACAGTTCGCCCAGTGTCCACAATGTTTCTCACTGTTCTCATGACTATTGCTGCTGCCCTTGCATCCAGGCCAGAGGTTGGCTCATCCATAAAAATAATTGAAGGGTTGGCAACAAGTTCAACTGCAATGGTTAGCCTCTTGCGCTGCTCTGTTGAGAGACCATTCACACCGGGGAGCCCAACCAATGCTTCCCTTATTGATTTAAGTTCTACAAGTTCCATGACCTCTTCAATGAACATCTGAAGTTATTAATTGATTGTCTATTAGTAAACACAAGCAGACACAAAAAGAGCAAAACAAAAGGATTAAAATTATCTCATATACCATTCTAGTGGAAGAGTCGATTTCAGGAGCCAACCGAAGCCAAGCAGAATAAAGCAGGGATTCATAGAGCGTAACATGAGGAGAGTGGATATCATTCTGTTCACAATATCCTGATATACGAGCAAATGTTTCCTGTTTCTTTGGGTAACCAGATATTTTGATGCTGCCCTCAATATATCCTCCAGTTTTCCTTCCAGCCAACACATCCATCAAAGTAGTCTTACCAGCGCCACTGACACCCATTAGAGCTGTAAGGACTCCTGGCCTAAAAGCTCCACTCACTCCCTTAAGAAGCAACAACCGGTCCTCTGTAATGCCTCTTGCTTTCATTTCCTACATGTGCAGTTTAACCATTGAGCCTTACTGCAGTCAATGGAACTGTGAAAAATGAATTCCTCCTCAGAATAGACATTTCCGAACTGAAACATATATTTACCTGTGGCATGTCGACAGAGTAAGACATTTCCTCAAAGGTAAGGCAAAGAGGTTCAAAAGGAAGCACCATTCCTCGCATCTTGTTTTGATTGGCTTCATCGCCCATCGTCTTTGTAGGTGAAGACTTGGATGCAATACTACTCTTAATTTCATCTCCTGCTGTGCATTTATACCATTTTGCTTAAATCAATACCCACAAGGTAGAAATAGAAAGCAGAAAGAGGAAGTGCTTTCAGCCCAATAAATTTGAATAACTCCCTACCTGCAGAGCTCTTTCCTCTTGATGACAGCTCAGTCATTTCTCCAGTTTTAATGGCATGTTCATCCTTTAAGTTCTCTTCAGATACATTTGCTTGAGGTTTCCCATATGCTGAAATAAGTATATCCAAGTATCACTCAGTTTTGAAAATTTAAAATTCAACTACATCATTACTTGTCAAAACCATAAAAAGATCAATTAAATTATACTCACGATTGAGATAAGCAAGGGCCACAGTGAATAAACCATTGAATAGGAAAGCATAACCAATCAATGCCCCTACTCCAATCCAATACCAATAAGCTTCAGTGAAGACAGCACGATTTTTCAGAACTGCCACTCCTAGAGTCTCTCCACTTACTAGAGCCTGCAACATGGAAAGAAAATTCAAACCTCTTGATTTAAAGAAAGTCCTTTCTTCCAATCATTAATATTCTTCTAGGTCATGATAAGAGGAGCAAAAGAAAAGTCCCTCACATGACTCCAGCTTTTCCCAAGGAACTCATTAACTACTAAAGCATTTTGCCCATACATCATGGGAGAGATCCAATAGCCCCAAATCCACCATTTCTTTATATTATCTGTAACAAGGAAACAAACCCAGATGAAGTTGAATCTAAAATGTGGAGGCAGAAGAAAACAAATGAAATACTGCATATAATTCTAAAGCATACTTCGTGACAAGATAAATCCACTTAGAACCATGAGTATAAGTAACGCGAAAGACCCAAATGTGTTTGAAACAACCATGTTCCTTCCTAGTGCAGCAATGAATCGGAACAATCCAGAAGCCATTTGGTTAACACAAATGAGTATAAGGTACTGTTTGAAAAGCCTGCAATAAGAACATTCTCGTACTTGTCATGAACAAAAAGTACAACCAGACTTTCACTAGAGACACTCTTAACACCTTTCCATTTGGCTTTACCTTCCTACATTTGCGTCATATCCTATCACGTAGTAAGTTGTGAACACCCAAATAGCAACTTCAACAAGTGTAATTGGTATCTTTAGAATCCATGCGGGCAATGAATATACCCATGGAGGATAGAAAAGTAGGTTTCTTTGCTTGTAAAATACAGGAAGCTTCATGACGGTCATAGCAAGCTCTGACATTGCATTAAACATAATAATGGTGAGAGTGAAGAACAAAGAACCCATATAAATTCCACCATTTGTTATCGAATCTTTGTGCATCTCAGTGCGCAGGAAGATTGTCATTGTTATAAATGCCATAACAATAAGCTGCAAAAGAATAAGAACCATTAATTTAGTGAAATCAGAAGAAATTTTGAAAGAAACTTTTCAAGAACCCACTACCAACCTGCATTATCTTGAAAATGTAGACGAATGAGTTCCTTTGCATCAGTAATAGTTCTCTTGATGTGCAGGCTTTCAAGAGTTCTTTCTTGCTAACACCATATTTTTTGGTAGTTAAGGCAGCAGGGTGACTCTTGCTCTTATCAAATGGGATAGCAAGTTCATCTGTTAGCCTCCGACCAACATGGAATGAGTGGAATGCCTCGACGAATTCCTTGACTGGGATAAATCTGTAAGGTTCATCTTTTCGAGCCCAGTACTGTTGTTGATCTTTCCTTGATGTCACCTGTCAAATCCATGAAAATTAATCCCAGCTTTGCTAAAAGCTGGAGAAAGAAAAGACAAAACAAAATAAATTATAGTTTTGAAGCCATACTCACCTCTTGCAAGAAGTCAGCTACTCCCTTCCTCTGAGGACATTTGAAACCGACAGATTCGAAAAACTCAAGCACATGTTCACGGGGCCCCTGGTATACAATCTGCCCATCTGATAGGAGAATAATGTCATCAAAAAGCTCGTAAGACTCCGGTGCTGGCTGGAGGAGAGAGATGACAGCAGTCCCACGAAGAATGTGGATGTTTTGCTTAATCGAATTCACAATCTGATATGTTGTATTACTATCCAAACCAGTTGATATCTCATCCATGAAAAGTGCCCTTGCTGGTCCAACCAGCATTTCCCCTGCATCATGTCAGTCAAGAAAGTAAATGAATTAGGATGAATGATGAGGAAGAATAATATTGAACCAGATGTTATCAGTACAAGACATGCTACCTGTTGTGACGCGTTTTTTTTGTCCTCCAGATATACCTCTCAACATTTCATCTCCCACCATGGTATCAGCACAAATATCAAGGCCCAAAGTCTACATGTTTGACGTGAAGCAACATGAAATATGATCAAAGTCCTATCTAGACATTTTAATCTCCTCTTTATCCATAGATGGGTTCATAGTATCAATACCTTTAGAATGTAATCAGTAACTACACTGACCTCCTGTCCTTCTATTGAAGTTGCCTGCAGATGCAGAAACCAAAGTTCTCATCGCATAACACTATGATAGTAAAAAGCATTAAGCTGTAACTCATTTTATTTTTATTTTTCTGGGGCTGTTATGGGGGAAGTGTAAGAGGTTGACTGAACCACAGAAGATCTAAAATGGAAAATGTAAATGTAAGATGAACCAAAGCTGGAGAGTCACTGGATCAATGAGAACCTGTTGGGAGTAGGATGTCTTGATTCCATTGCATGGGTTTGTGGGCTGATTCTGAAGCTTGAGGCCTGAAGGAATTGGCCCATCCTACATGGAATCTTTGTTACTGGGGCCTCGATGAATTGGGTACGTGGTCCATGCAGGGGGTTCAGGGTTGCAAGACTTGAGGAAATTTTTTTTAGGGCTATATGGTTATTTCGATAAATGTACTATATAGGTTTCGGTATAAATCTAGAGCGTGTCATTCTCTATAACAAGGAGAATGACATTGATAGTGAAACAGTTCTCATCTCACCGTGGATGTAGGTAGGAAATCTTGTCGAACCACATTCTTTACATTGTGTGATTGTTTCTTTTTATTTCGTTTTTCTTTTAGGGTTCAATTTTTAAAGAACCCATTGTACTCAAAAGGACAACACGATGAACTTGATCACGCAAAAAGGAACACTTTTACCTTAAAGAAAACATCAATATCAGGATCTGGCTTAATGTTTGCCTCCTTTTCTCTTCGGGACAGCTCTTTCAACATTTCTGCAGATTTTCCATGTATGGAGGATAATTCAAATGAGTTGTCTCTTGTCAAGCTGAACCGACCATCTTAAATTTTAGAATTATTAGTTGGACTTACCATAACGCATCCCCACCCCTTGACATCTTGCAGAAAAAGATAAGGTTTCTCTCACTGTCATTTCCCCTATGTGGAGGTCTCGTTGACTGATATAAGCTGCTGTCCTTTGTGGTACAAACTCATCCATTCTATGGCCATTGTAAGTTAATGTCCCAGAGAACTGAAAGAATTCAAGAGAATAGGTTTCAGTTTTCTAATCATAACATAAGGGATACAGGAACAAGTGGAGTTTAGAAAGAACATCCAAAGGTGCTTAATTTTCTCACTTCTAGATCTTTATCAAGCTCTCCTGCCAAAGCCAACAGCAATGAAGTCTTTCCGGAGGCTGGAGGGCCTAAAAGCAGTGTCATTCTGCAAAATTCAGATCAATCAATGACTTAGATTAGCCACAGAACATGATTAGATCAATGGAACCAAATCCAAAACCAACTAAACTCCAGCCATTGGTTCATACTTTGTTATAGACACAGTTTTTTATTCTCAGTATTCTCACCTGCCAGGCTTGATTATTCCACTCACATCGTGAAGGATTGTAACGGGCACCTTTTTGCTTGGAACAATATGAAGACAACCCAAGATCCCCTTTAAACCAGACAACAATTTACATCGTCAGTAACAAATGTCTCAGAAAGAAACAAATTTTATGGAAACGTAACTTTGCATATGATGGTTCATAAATTGACTACCTCTAACACATCAATTACAGAGTTGAAGATTGTAGGTAAGGCTCTACTTCCCACGTGAGCTTCTGCACCTATAGTTACATGCTCGTAGCGGACCTCGATCGTGGGAATCTCAATTCCAACTCTGAGTAACCAAGAAAAAGATGAACAGAGCAATGTTAAGGAAACAAGTCTGTAAACATTCATACTTTCTATATTTTCAGACGTAGAGGGGCGAGTGAAGAAGAGATAGAGAGTATGATGAGAAACAGAGCAATGTAAGGAGACAAGTCTAGATTAAACCCCCAGAACAGAGAAATTGTTAGATTCATATTTTGGTAATTTTCAGAGCAAGAGGAAGTAAAGAAGAGAGTTTCTTACTTATCAAGACGATTCTTGAGCTTCAACAAAAACTGCTCATAGTCCTGCTCTGCAACTTTGACCAATCTATCTAACAAAATCTTCCTCTCTGTATCCCCAAGATTCTTAATGTCAGTTTCCCTTATCTCGCCATCTGCTGTAGACAATATAACTTTCCTTATACGGTCGAAAGTGGGCAGCTTCTCTAAGGCAGCCCATTTCAGAGCTTCTTCATCCTCGGGTTCGTCTTCTTGAGACCGATAAGATCTCGAAAAGGCTTCAGGAAAGCCACTGCCGTTGCTCCTCCATATTGAAGAAGTATCAATATGAAAACTTCCAGCACGAAAAGTACTAGCACGAGAACTAAGTGCATGTAAGCTACCACTACGAAGACTACCAATTCTATCTGCTTCGCCGGATTCCATTAGAGTACTCAACACTGCAAGAACCACCCAAAATCTGAAACGGGTTTCCTCTGTTTATAGTGTTCTTCTCTCTGTTTCACTGGAAAGACAGATCCAGAGAGAACCGCAGTATAACCAGCACCCCAAAAGTTAAAACCCACAAATTTAGGGGACAAGATTGGATGGAAAAATTCAAAGCATTATTGTCATAGGACCCACTCCTTGAGATAATGGTCTGGCTGCTGCTGAGAAGTTCAAATCATCTTGCCGTAAAACAAAAGCAACCAAAAGTTACCTACAATTTATATATTCAAGAGCATCATAATTCATAAGCTTAAATGGGCATCTTCATCGAACGATTTCCCTGCAGCTATTAAATAAGAATTCATCAGTTTTTTGATTAACAGTTATGACAGAGACGTCCGCCATGTGTCCACCTTGTTCGACCTTTGAATGTGAGATCCACGGCTCTATGAATAAATGTCTCATAAAAGACACAAAAAGGTTCAAATAAGGTAGTTAAGAGAATAATTGAAAAACATCCAAGTTGCTAATAAATTTTCTTTTTAAATGATGAACAAATAGTTTTTCACGTTTTCAAAAGCGAGAAAAGCATCTAAATAAAAGGATGGAATGACAAAAGTCGAGAGCAGAGTGGTCTGAGGGTCCCTTCTTTATTTGTTGCTTCCTGTTATGATAAGATGCAAAGAGGGAGCAGGTAGATCTACGTGCATTCCTCTTTGCCGTTCTTTAAGCTGTGTGTTGTGAGCATAGTTCAATATCGTGCGATTCAGTTGATTCGTATCCGTTTTAGACCTGATCGATTTTGATTCTATTCATTTTTTTAATATCATTATTTATATATGTTATCGATCATGTGTCAGCATCCTATTAGATCGGTTAATCGATTTAATCTGATCCGGACTGGTTTTTTTCATACACTTATTTGATTTAAAACCTTGGTGGTAAGAGTCCATCCTTTGTTATTATCCGTTATGATAAGGATGCAGAAAAACATCACAAATCTAAATTCTCAAGTAACCCAAAATGGAGTGGGACATAACGTGGCAAAACGCCTTGGATTTGGATTTTCTATAGTCATGCAGTCCCTACAGCAGCCCGAAGACCTCTCGTGTCAATATGGGATCCGAACTAGGAACCGGATTAAGTCTTCGGGGTACATATTTTTTAGATTTTTGTCTTATTTTATCTTAAATTATACATGTGCGATAAAAATACTTTATTTGATTAGTTGACTGGTAATCTGATCTGATCTGATCTTTGAAACGTTTACGACCGGATCATTCCATTAACAATTTGGTATTAATTCAAGATATGGAATCGATTAATTAATTGGGACGGATATAGTCATGGTCATGACCCTAAATTTAGACTGGTCCCATTAACTGAAACCGTTCAAATTGGTAATGCTCTCTCCACTGCTCTTGACGATACTAAATAGTGCTAGGGTATCGATCTTTAGGTTTTTCTTTTGATTATAATTAATTTAATCTTATAGCAGACATCGAAAAAGACCCTCTGCAGTGAGGCTATCCTTGAGGATCCCAATCCATGAGATACCAGGCTCTATCTACAACTTAATCATTGAAGAGTACTATTCCACCAACCATTCAACAGTCGTTTTTTTAATGTTTACCTTAATTATCATTAATATTATTTTTGTCTTCTGGAGAGAAATTAGAGTTTTTAATTTATAATTACTAGCTGTATAATCCTCGTATGAAGTTTTCAAACCTTTGGCATATGATTAACTGTTAATAAGAAGCTAATAAATAACACATGAAATTAAAGAGTCAAAATTCTAATAGATAATAAAAAGTCAAGGATATTATGGTTTATATTTTTCCATAAGACTATGTTTGAAATTTTTTGAAATAGATGAGAAAAAGATACACATAAAATAATCATAGTTTTATCATTATTTTGTTTATTTATTTATTTATTTATTTTTACTTTTCTTGACATTCAAACGTAACCTAAAGATTCGAAGCAAAATTCATTTAAGGCTATGATCTCCAATTGCAAGAGAAATAAAAAGAAGGAAAATAAAAATGAATTTTTTTGTTTAATTACCGGATATGATTATGTAATTAATTCCAAAATATTTTAAATGTGGTTATTAAACATCCACCCTAAAAAATAATAAATCTTTTCCCTAATCTATGAAATTCTAATAATACCCTCTCCCGTAATCACTTCCCTTGCTTTCAACCTCTTCCTTTAAAGTTATTTACATTTGAGAATCAATTCCTTTGATTTCAAGAGAAAATTAAAGGTTGTATTTGAAAAGAATAATAATAAAAAAAAGGCTATGTTCACTTGATGTTCTCTATTTCTTCAGCATGGAATTGCTACCGTACCAAACATGAGGAAAAACCATGGGCAACAGTAGTGGTGTGGTATAAATTTTCACAGCCAAGAGACTCAGTATTTGGATGGAAATGGTTCAACCATAAAATACAGAGGGATGATGCAATTAAGAGAAATCAGATTCCGATCACCTCAAGATGCCATCTATGTGACAAACAAGAAGAAACTTTTGACCACATATTTCTAGAATGTGATTTTAGCAAGTAGATTCGGAAATCAATTAAAGGTATCGTTCACCTCAATTGGGATATATTTCCAAATATTGACATGCTACTATCATGGTGGAGAAGGAAGTCAAGATTGCTCCACTGCCGACGATCTGGATACCCCTTCTAATAATCATAGTATCACCACTGGGGAAAAGTAGAAACGAAAGCTGCTTTGAAAGGATAAAACCAAGCCACTATGCAACCATATCATCTACAGTTCTGAGAGATGACTTTAATATATAAATCCTGTCATTAACAAATCAGTAGAAGACTTGGAAGTTTCAAGAAAACTGAACCTCAATACAAGGGTAGGTAAGCTTTGTAAAATCATTCCACTTTATTGGTCTAAACCAAAAAAGGAATGGTTCAAGCTCAACATACATTGATGGTTGTTCAGAGGGGAATCAAAGTGAGGCAAGAACTGGAGGGGTTATACGGAACTGGATAGGTAGAGTTATATGGGCTTTCTTTGACTATATCCACATAGCCACAAATTATGAAGCAGAATTTTATGCAGTTATGAAATGATTAAGTGAAGCTACAAGGTTAAACATTAAGAAGATTTGGTTAGAAAGTGACTATGAAGCAGTGGTCACATGTCTTCTTTCTAAACAAATCTCATGGCAATTTAAGCAAGAATGAAATAGATTATATATGGAACTATAACAAAAACAATTGAGATACGGTTCATGTTTTAGAGAAGTGAAATGTAGCGACTAATATATTAGCAAAGAACGCACCAAGATATATTCTAACTGGGTTATGATGTGATCATCCCAACCTCATGGCACGTGAAGGAGTATGGGATGCATCTGATAGAATGAGATATAGATTCATGCGTAATTACCTTTTGTTAGGATTGGAGACGCAAACAAGAAGAAAACACAAAAAATTAACATGGTTCAGCACCTCATCGTGAGATGCCTACGTCCACCAGAGAAAAAAAAATTCTTTATTCCCAATAAACTTCGATAGCTCTCTATCTGATAGGCTTATCTCATCTGTCAGCCTTACAGTATTCCAGCTCTCCACTGTCAAGGAGAATCCTCTGATAGTCCCTTACAACATTTCCTAGATTTTCCCATACGGAGACAATATATAAGGAAACTTAGAAATCCTAATCTCACCACAATTATAAGTTTATCCCTATACATGTAATAGATTCAAACCCTAATGCAAGTACTATCTTTATAATTACATGGACCCTACAGAATACAAGACATCAACCCAACATCTTTAACCCATGATAGGGCCCTGCTGATGGTAATGCTGAGTTCATTTATTTTATCAATTTTAATACAAGCTAACCTTTTAGCAAATAATAATAATAATAATAATAACAAACTATGTCTCTTAGAGGAATAAAAGCAAAAAAAATGAAATCAAATCAAATCAAAATCAAAATTTTTTTAATCATTGTAAGATGTAATTGTATAACTTAACTCCCAAAATATTTTAAACGTGGTTATCGAATTTTGGCAAAAGTTTTTTCTAAGGTTTTTGACATAATCGTGGTTTACCGATGTTTGGAGTACTCACAAGTGAACAAAATCCTGCTCCTATTTACGAAGTTCTAATTATGTCCCCTCCCATAATTTTGTCTCGTGAGTTCAACAGCTTCTCTTATATTTTATTGAAAAAAGGTTCTTTATTTGGCTGTATGACTTTTGTACCAACACATAGACTAATGAGAACACACGCATAAGTAAGGGTGTCAATGGGTCGGTCTGGGTCAGTTTTGGTCCGGACTGAACCGGTGTCAGGTTTTATAAGCTCAGCAAAAAACATGTCCATTAAGAATTCGGGCTGGGTTGGGTTGCGCTAGACACAATAATTAATGGGCTAGTCCGGTGTCGGTTTGTTATCGGGCTGGGCTTATTGAGGTGATTTCGGGTTGGTTCTGTCCGGACCGGGCTTATCAAGCTTATTGGGCCTATTTTATATGTAAGATATATAACCTATTTTATTATTTCTATCTATAAAATTAGTATAATTCCTTCTATATGTATGTAATTCAGTAAACTGTAACAATTAACATACTCTTTTCAACTATAGATTCATATAATCTTTCGAATCAAGAAATGAACTATAATAGTGTAATATAATCCATCAAAATTTAAAACCATTAAAATTAAGAAATTGGACCCAGATGGACCTTATCGGTGTTCATGTTAGGTATTATTGGTTCGGACTAATTCGGGCTTCTTAACGGGCCGGTTCGGTCTGATTTCGGTCTGGACTGAAACGGTGTCGGGCTTTACAAGCTGAGACCGAAACCTGTCCATTAAGGTTCGATCTGGACTGAGTTCGGGTTATATCGGGTCCACTCGGTCCGTGCTATCGGACCGGACCCATTTTTGACACCCTTACGCATAAGCATCCAACTAAGGGATGGGATGGTCATTTCACCCCTCCTCTCTGTCTGAGCATAGGTACACATTATGAGACATGAATTTTTTCCCCAATTTTATTATATTTAGAATCAAATCCTTTGATTTTAATAGAAATATAAAGATTGCGTGCATTTTGAAAAGTATAATAATCATATTTAGTGAAAATTCAAGATTGTAATACAATCATGATAATCTAAAACTACTTTAATTCCCTTCATTTGCAATTTATATTTAGTCTAAATTTTTAGGCTGTGTTTGGATGTCAACAAAAAAAATTCTATTCACTCCTAATTAATTTTTAATTCTCAAATTACCCTTTTAATCTGTCCCTCAGCCCCTGGCGGCTACCCATCAATCAAGCAACCGGACCCGCAGCGGCCATCAGCAGCTTGAGGGTCACTGATACACTGTCCATGTGTGCATGTGCAACCACCCCCCATCGGCTGGACCCCATCATCATCGATTCATCACCATCTCGCTGGACGCATCGTCTCATCTGTCATGCGTCACCTCCTGAAGGGTGACAATCCGAAACTCTTTCGTTTTGGAGCTGTGATTTGTCTGTTTGTCTGGAGACTACTGGATCTTATTATTCTAGCTTTGCTTGATTTGATTTTTGTTCTTCTCCTCCTATTTTGTTTTTCATCGTACATCAAGTGAGGGAGATCCGTTTAGGACATGATCTCAAGGGTTTCATGTTGTTCAAATGCTACCATGCATCGATGTAGAAATGCCAATGTATAATTGCGTAAAACCCCATTTCCAATACTATTTTCACAAATTTGCTAGTGTTTGACCAAGAGAAATTGTGGTTTCATGATGGGCATTTTAGTCTTTTGATCCCAGGTAATCATTTAGAGGGGGGGTGAATCTGCCTTCAAAAATATTCCCACTAAGATGATCTGGTCTACTGCTTTGAAAACTACTGCCAAGAGTTGTTGTTTACTGTGTGCTGCCTTGAGCTGTCAAAATGGACTTTTCTCACTGTTAATTTGTCAAACATATTTCGTGCACACACCAATCACACACCCACAGGTATCCATATCAGGGACTTGGCCTACCAAGTGTGTACACCCAGACCTGCAGTACACAGACTTCTATTCCACACACATAGACAATTGCATATATACTCACAACACAAGATGTAACGTGGTTCATCGATCACTCACTGTGATGGCTAGTCCACGGGGTAATACCTTAACCAGGGTTTCGTATTATATCTGATACATAGCTTTAATTGGTAGTTTTCGACTGCTACAACAGCAAGGTACTACACCACCAGGTAAGACAAGCTACAACTTGAATATGAGCTACTACCCACAAACCTATCAGGATTCGACTTGACAGGCTATACATATGAAGCATTTAAAAATTACAAACCCATCCCATTTATCACATTCATCACAATGAGGTTTTGAGTGCGAAGTTACCTTCCCGGCTTGTTCACAGCAGGTGTAAAGCTCACTGTGCTTATCGATCTCTTCATTGGCTATATAAGTCATTCCTCATCACCATGACTCCACTGGACACTCAATGCATTTCTCAGTACTCTACCCTAGCTTCAATGAAGCATTAACGGCCGCACAGAGGAGGTAGAAGTCAAACACAGCTCATTGAAGCTCCAACAAGGTATATGCCCTAAAATCGCACTTCTACTTCTTCTTCTCGAGCTCCAACTGGTTTGGAAATCTACTCCTTCAAATTCCCTTCAGATCGATATATTACACGCCCAAACAGAGATCGGACGGCTGAGATATGGCCATCAGAAGATCGACCAATCAAAACATTCCAAATGGAATCATAAGAGTTGATTCCATGTGGCGCGATACACCATAGCGCCGCCGCCACTGTCCCACCATACAGCGTTGTCAAACTCCGATTGGCGCAGATGGGGTCTTTCGTTTTAGGCCGCTGGATTTGTCAGATGGAGGCGAGAATTAATCTGGACCGCAAGATCTTCCTCATCGCGTCAGACGTGATCGGGATTTATTTTGGCCGTCAGATCTGTATCTTTCCGCAGCCATTTCATACGCGCACCACACTGAATCAGAATATCACCTAGGTGCGACGCGATACAGATTTTTAAATTGCATTTGACCAATGGGGTTGCTCGCGATGGGATCTTGACACACCGGCCGACAAGCACTGAATCCCGCCTTTTTGTGAGTCACCGGATGAGAATCATTGATGCGTGGCTTCATCTGGACCTTCTATTTCAAATAATCTTCTTTTCAGATGGACGTGAATGCCCTTGATAATTTTGAAAATGGCCTCTGTAACTAGTGAGTATCACCTATAGAGAAGGTCATTCCAGTAGGGTGTTAAGGGGGGCCTTCTCTGCGGCAATGTGTCGAATAGGTGCAGGGCATGCTACTGTTGTGCACCTTGCACTTGCACGGCTAGGCCCTGCGAGCCTTGTAGGCTTGCGGGAGCCAGCTGCTGCCCGACAGTCGTGCGAGGCTGGCTGTGCTGCTGTGCTCGCGACTATGCTGCTGTGCTGCTGTGCTACTGTGCTCGCGGCATGGCCTAGTATTGTGCTGCTGTGCGCGCGGCATGGCTGTGCTGCTGTGCTCGCGGCATGGCCTGACCACCTCAGGAGGGACCCACACAACCCACATTCTCTCTCTTCTTTTTCTCTCCTCATCTTCTCTCTCTTCTGTTTTCTTTCCTCTTGAACTGAAGAATTATCAGACTGCCCATACTGCCACTGTCTTGAATTGGAGAATTACCAGACTACCCATACTGCCACTGGATTACGCATATGCAAACCATGGTTGCAAACAATGACAACACACTTGGAATTGCACATGAACTGCTCAACATTGGCCAAGGTTCCAACATAGTCAATGTATGGGAATGCATACCAAATTATTTTCAACCGTTGGATCTGCCTTGGGCTCTCTCTATCACTAGGGAGATTTAAACTCTCTTATTATTTATTAGTTACTAATAAATATATTAGTATATAAGAGACTACTTGACTTGCGAGAGGATTCTGAACGGTCAGGATCCTCACTGCTGCTTGACAGTCACTACAAAGGATTTAGGTCCACCTGACTTAGGAATGGGGTTGAGGTCTGATCATGCCAATCTTAATTTGTCAGAACCATAGGTTTAAGCATGGATTTAGGGATCTGTTTGGATTGCATGGTTGGCAAGGGTTGGTTGTTTAGGTGTCAAGCCATTTTAGGCAAGGGTGTCAAAGTTGAGCCTAAACCTAAAATCAAAATCAACCTAACCCAAATTGGTATGGGTCAAATCGGACTAAAATCTTATTGCCAGATTTGAGGTATAGAAAAAATGTCAGTCTAAAAGTCCAGTCCTGGCTATCCCAATGGGCAACCCAAAACTAGACCAATTAGACCAAAACTAGTCCTTAACTCCCCATCTCACCCCTATTATTTTATATTCAGGTTTACTGTCAAATTTTTGTGTAAGACGGAGATGAGAGACATCAAAGAGAGAAGATAGAGTGTGGTGAGAATTGCCAATAGGTTTATTATCGGACTAACCATGCATCCAAACAGAACCTAACCCATTATCAACCTGATAGGGCTCGAAACTGGACCAAACCGATAGACAACGTTTACAAATTAGGTTTATCAGCCCAATAACTTATTAGGCTGATCTCGAGCTTCACTTGTCATGCCATACCAGATTTTGGGACTAAGAGAATATTTCAGCTCAAACAAACAGGAGATAAAATCTAGAAAGGCACTGCCCGCAAGGCGCAAGGTATGAACAAACTGGGAAGTATGGACATTGCTATAGATTATGAGTAATGGGTTAAACTCTCTTGGTACTTGTTTACTCTGGTCTTGAAATTTTGACTGAACCAGGAATAAGTATACTATTGATCACAGGTTGACACTGAGAGGGGGGGGGTGAATCAGTGTCTTTAAATTCGTCCCAAACAATTCCTTGAAGACAAGTGCTGCCTTGAGCTGATGCTTCAATCACTGACCACAACCACACAATTATTGTAGCACTACCACATACACACAGTCGTATGCACAACCACCTCGCTACCACAGAGTGACCAGATCTATCATGTTGTGCACATCCATCCTGCAAGCCATTCCATGCACTTGACAAGATACAAAATATGCACAATCCACAACACAAGATATACGTGGTTTACCATCACAGTGTATGATGGCTAGTCCATGGAGTAATGCCCTATGGGCTCCATATATACTCAATATGCTTATTTTAGCTGTCTACACAGCAGGGAATACATACACCCAGTTTACCCAGCATAAAACTAGGAGGACATAAATGTGTCTATAGTTCAGGTGTCGAAGTACAGTGCTCAGCACATGCTACACACACCAAGCTTAACCTGCACACACAGGAAGCAAGCAATAATAGGTTTTAGGCTTATAATGATGCCCTACAATTAAGTACCACTAGCTAGGCATTCAACTTAATCACCTACAGCTAGCATGCATATAAATGGAAGCAAGTAAATATAAAATGCATAGAAATTCTTACAACCATTGCTTCTGGAAATCCGAAGATGTCTCTGGATCTCCACACAGCTCACTCGAATTTCCAACTAATTCACAATTGACGAGACTTGAGTCTTCGATCTTTTGTACACAACATAGTCTTCATTTCACTTCTCTCTCTTCTTCTTCACAACCCAACACACCCTTTAATACTTCCAGTGGCTCATTGCAATCTCCAATAATCCCTAATATTGAAAAGAACTCAGTTCTTCATGCAAACCATTGCCCAAAAGTCTCCTCTTTCTCACAAGTTGACAACCACCAAGTATACTCCATGAAAGCTCTACCAACCTCAAATCCCTTTTTTTTTCAATGCATCAAGGAAACCAAAACGAGCTTGGTGAGTGGTTTAATGCTTACTCACCAAGCAACAACACTGAAAACCCTTCTCTCCCTCTTCTTTTCTCTGTTTTTCGATTTTAGCTAGACTTTGGGCTCCATTAATGGGTCACCACCATTCTGGTCCTTCAATGCTTTTCAATGGAGTCTCAATAACTTCCTTGAAGATTGGTGTGGAGATTTTACATCATAAAAACCCACCAAAATCTTTCAAGAAGAGTTTTTCATCAAAAACCCCTTTCTTCTTTTTCTTCTCTATTCTCTGCTCACATTAGCTCCATTAATGGCTCACAACCATTATGGCTCCTTCAATACTCTTCATTGGAGTCTCAACAACCTCCTTAAACTTTGATGTAAAGAATCAATACATTAAAACTCACATTAACATTTCAAGAGAGGTTTTCTGCCCAAAAACCAGAGAGAGCCCTACTCCATCGTCCCTAAATCGTGCCCAGATGGTAGAGCATTCAAAATCACGAATGTGGGCTTTTGGATCATCTGATTTGGACACGCATTCATACACCCGCGCCATACAGAATCACCGCTCGCTAACACGTCAGAGGGCGTGTCGAGTTTTCATTTGCTAACTCTAGAATCTTCAATCCCAGCTGCACAATCTCTAAAAAAGGCAGAAGAGAAACTGGGCCGTCAGATCAGCTCCAACACGTTAGTCTCTATCAGGTCACATCATGACCATTGGATAAGGATCATTTCCACCACCACCATGTACATGCGCTACACCGAATAACCACCATCGCTGACAAGACAGAGCGTGGTTGTTGATCTCTAATTGGCCATAGAGAACATCATGACTTCTGGTCGTAGGATCTCACAAAAATTGTAGGATTTATTTTACACTGTCCGATTAGCTTCATAGCATCTGATGCTATCAGAATCACTCGAGGCTGTTGGATCTTGATGTTGAGTGACGCCGCACGGCATGCGCGGAACATGGAATCACGGTTTGACCTTCGTATTTTGTGGATCACAATTATAACTTGTGCCCAGCCAATAGGCATGCAGGCGGGAGAATCTCGATGGGATCTTTGAGAATTACTCGATCCCGCAATTTATAAAGCCGCCAAATCAGAATCAGGTTGGCATGGTTCCATCCTTTTCGTAGATTATGAATCTCCACCCTTTTCAGATACCCAAAATGCCCGTCAACAAATCCCAAAAACTCCTTTGTAACCAGTGTTTGTGCGCACAAACACATCTAAGTCGATTTCTTCCAAAGAGATTTTCTCTCTCCTGGCAAACTGTGGAACGGTTAGCAGGCATGTGCCTAGGCTTGCGGCATGAGCTGCTCGGCTTTGCTTGCGGGAGAGCATGGCCATGTGCTCACGGCTATGGCTTGCAGGCCTTGCTGCTATGGACCCATGCGACATGGCCTTGTGACACGGTAGCTGGCCTGTGGCTAAGACATGTGGCTGCTGCCATGAGGCCTAAGCTTCCATGTGGCCTGGCCACCTCAGTTGTGGGATCCACATGTGGTGGTCCCACACTCATTTTCTCTCTCCATCTTCTCTCTTCACTTTTTCTCTCTTCGTTCAATTGCCACATCATTATTTCTCTCTCTTCTTTCTCTCTATCTTCATTCTGTTTTCATTCTGTGCTTGCCTGTTGCCACATCAGCTATGATTGCCACATAAACAGTGGGACCCATTGTGGGACCCATACTCTCTCTCTATTTTCTCTCTCCCATACTCTCTCTATTTTCTCTCTCCTCTTTCTATCACCATTCTCTCTCTAGAATTTCTCTGTCTTTAATTTTTAGCTCTAGATTAAACAAGCCATATCATTAGTGAGACCCACTCTATAGAACACTGTAGAACATGCCCAAGGCTTCTTCATCATTGCCACTTGCACAGATACTCCCTCTCCTACACTGATCCTCTCACTCCTTGTTTCTCTAACTATATGCTCATCCACATTGCCACATCAGCTAAGTTGCCAACAATGACAACATATGGCCAACATATATAAGTTCTATCCCAATATAGCAAGGGACCCTCCACTTATCAAGCTGAACCAAGAGTTGACACACTATGAAAATTGCTTTCCTTTCATCATGGATGCTAAAAAACTACTTACTTTGGCTATGGCGTATGGCAAAGCTGAGTACATTCTTGCAACCCTCTCCGTGTAAGAAAATTTTATTAACTGTCCAAAAGTGCTGCATTGAGGAAGTATTTTGGACTAATCCAACTCCAAAGATTAGTGTAATAATCCCATCTCAATTAACTTTGCATTTTTGGTGACTTCATATACAAGTCAGGTCTCTCCACCTAAATGGCTTGAGCTTTTGGATTGGACCCCAAAGCTCTAACATGGTATTAGAGTAGCTCCTTATCCTCATCTATGTTATCTTTTCGCGTATGCTCATTTCAACTATACGTGAAGCGGAATATTGGGAATAGTATCTGTTGACCTTCGTATTGTAATTGTTGGCAAAATGGGCAAAGTGGGCCAAGTTTGATGAGAGAGAGTGTCTACGAGTCCCACGAGTGATGTGGCAGTGATATAGGTGATGTGGCAGTGATGCAGGTGATGTGGCAGTGTTTATGGTGTTGTGGCCTCTTTAGAAGAGAGAGATTAAGGAGAGAGAAAATTGATGAAGTGGGTCCTACTATGCTGCGGTGGCATGCCACCATGGTAGCCAGCTTGGCCGAGGGCCACAGATCCACAGTGGTAGCTAGCCATATGGCACAGCAGGTGCACCAGCCAGCAGTAGTACAACAGGGGCACCATGGGCAACGCCACAGCCAGCAGCAACACAACAGGGGAGCCATAGGCAGTGCCATGGCATGTCTCGCAGTAGCAGGCTCGCAAGGCAGCAAGGTCCGCCGGCCCACTGCCACGCAGCGCTCATGACATGGCCGTGGCCCTCCCGCCCGCCCAGCCCACCCACCATATGTTCGACTGATTTCTAGGAGAGAGAAAAGCTCTCTGGAAACCAAACCTTGAATTGATACTCGGATCAGTTCATTGGTTACAAAGGCCATTTAGGAGTTTGTAATGGTCAATTTCATCAAGTTAAAGAGGATAAGAAGCAAGATCGACAGCTAAGAAGAAACCACGTCATCAAGATTCGCATCCAGCGGCCCTCAAAAAGGAGGGATCCAGGTTGCACAGCAATCCTGTTAGATACTCCCGTGTGAAGCCTGATTGGCCAGGTGCAATCTAAAGCAATGGTCCCTGGCTCATGGAGTTGGCACATTGATTCAGTGTGGCGCCACTTAAGTACCGCATCGCAAATGATGTGGATCCAAATGCCACTATTCATTATGATCAAATGGGACGTGACTTGATTGATCGAATGGCCCAGAGTCATTCCCGCTTAAAGCTTCAGATCCTACGGCGATTAAAGAAGATTCTTTGAGCTGCCAATGGAAACTCGACACTACGCCTGCCATGTCCGCGACGGCCCGGCTCCAATGCTTCGTGGTGTATAATAGGGGCTCCAAAGATGCCTTTTGTATTAATTTGAGTGGTCGATCTTGTTTTGGCCATAAGTCGGCCATCCGATATCCAAATCGGATGGTTCAAGTTGCTTTGAGTCTGTTTTTTAATGCTCCATCCTTTGAGAGTGGTTGTGTATCAAGTTGCTGAGTTGAAAATCGAAAAATAGGACTCCAAAGGAGGAAAAAGGTGTTCTTAAGGTTTTGGAGAGTTTTTGCTAGGTTTTTGTTTTGGGGGTGAGCAAACAATCACATATCACCTCCATTTATGCTCATAATGGTGCATTGATGTTGTTTTTGGAGGTTAGTGGAGCTTCTTTGAATATTTTGGTGATTATTGAACTGTTAGAAGGAGAGATAATGTGTGAGCAAGGAATTGCTTGAAGTGCTTAGTTCTTCCAACATTGATGATTGTGAGAGGTTCCATTAAGCCAGTAGAGACACTACACATATCTTCAGACATCGAAAAGCCTCGGTTGTGAGATTTTCTCAACTCCCTTGTTATTTATTGATTCAATGCTATGTATGTTAGAGTAGGTCAAAATATTTGAATGCCTATCTAGTTTGGGAGTCCATTGTATGCTAACTTAGGTGAAAAGAGTGTTGAATGCCTAGCTAGTTTGGGTTTCATTGTAGGGCATCACTATAAGCCCCAAAATCTACCATTGTGTATTGTGTTCAGTGGGTATTAGACACTGGCTATTATGGCCTGAACCTTTGCATTGTTTGCCCTCTCAGTTTTATGCTAGAAAAATACATGATAAATATCCTTGTCCTATAAAAGACTAAAAGTTGAGTATTGAGTAAATACGGAGCCCATTGGGCATTACTTCGTGGACTAGCCATCACACACTGTGGTGGTGAACTACATAATATCCCTATGTCATTGTCTGCTTTACTTTCTTATCCTTTGTGAAGTGCGTGGAATGAATTATCGGATGGGTGTACAAATCTGATAGACCTGGCCACTGAGTGGTAGCGAGGTAGATTTGCATACGCTTGTGTGTGTGTGTGTGTGTGACAATTGGGTTCTTCATCAGCTTTAGGCAGTAGTGAAATAACAGGAATAAGTTTAACAAGTTTTCACACTAATTCACCCCTCTCAGTGTCATTCAAGGTTCATTAATTGGTATCAGAGCACCAGACTCAATGACAGTTAAATCAGCAATTGAGAGATCTGAGGGCAACTATGGCACCAAGGGAAGGTTCTCACAAACCCTCATTGTTTGATGGTATGGGATTTTGTGTTTTGAAAAAGGAGAATGGGGATTTATGTAGGATTACTTGGATTCGATGTTTGGCTGCAGTTGAAAATGACTATACTCCACATGATACGATTGCTCCCAGTATTATGGACAAGAAGAATTTTGAGAACAATAAAAAGACATTCACTGCCATTCAAAGTGGACTAACCAACAGTAATCTATCCAAAATCATGGATTGCAAGATGGAAAAGGAGGTTTGGGATAGACTGATAAACATCTATGAAGGAGACAAGAAGATGAAGAAAGTGAAGCTACAAACAGTCAAGGCTCAGTTTGAGAACCTGAAGATGAATGAGGATGAAACTGTTGATCAGTATATGAACATAGTCAATGAAGTGGTCAACTCTATTAAAGGACTTGGTGAAGACTTAAAAGGGCTCATTGTTTGTCAAAAGATATTAAAGTCTCTCACCCCAAAATTTGAATCAAAAGTCTCAGTTCTTGAAGAGACTAAGGACTTAGATGAAGTCACCGTAGATGAGATACATGGAGCATTGACAGCTTTCGAGATGAGAGTAGACCCAAGAACTGCTATTGACAAGCAAGTAGTCTTCAAGGCAATGAAGAAACTCAGATTTCAGAAAAACCAGATGAAGAAGAAAGTGAAGATGAAACCACAATTCATTTCACTAGAAAATTAAAGAAGGATACAGGAAGATACAAGAACGAACTCTCATTCAAATGTTTCAATTGTGGTAAGGTTGGACGCTTTGTTGCAAAGTGCCCAAAGAAGAGTAAGATTAGTAATGATGATAGCAGACACAAGTCTAAGGCAAAGAAAAATTACAGTTTCAAAAAGAACAAGTCCAATAGAAAGAGCTTTATTTCCAAGAGAATCAGTAAGACCTCAGATGATGACTCAAATGATGTCTCAGAAGGTGAGTCCAGTGAGACCTTATTCGTGGTTTTCATTGAAGATCATGAAGAGAACAAAGATGAAGAACTTATATCAAAAAACCATGAAGAAGGTAAAGTTATGGAGTCAACCTCAAGTTGTGATGAAAAAAAGGTAAGAATGATAATTCTAGCTCAAGTTGTGATGAAGAAGGTGAGGTAAACTTTGAGGAAGAATTTATTACAGCCATAATGGAACTGAAGAAGGAAAAAAAGAATAACAAGTTTGCCTCACAAGAAGTCAAAAAGTAAAAAATAGGTGATTCAAGAACTGAGAACTCAAGATGAAGAGTCTAAGAAAGTTATTGAAAATCTCAAGACTTAACTTAAACAGGCATTTGTAGACTATTACAGGGTAATGAATGAGAATGCAAGTTTGAAAGCTCAATTTGAAGAATAATTCCCTGTGGTTGATCAATTTGAAGAATTTAAGAATGAGTTTACACTTCTAAAGACAAAAGTGGCTGAATATGAAAAGGGAGAGTTTGAGAGACAACAAAAATTAACTCAACATGAGGAACCAAGTAACTCTACTCTAGTGCATCCTAGTAGTAGCAAGCTTGATGGCATCATCAATGCTCAAAGACCTTCCCACATCAAGTTTGGTATTGGTTTTGATAAAGGAGAGACATCAAAGAATATCATTTCAAAGGGAAAATGTCTCATCTCTTTTGTGAAGGAAAATGAAAAGGGTAAGGATCCTATGACTTATGATCAAGGAGGAGAAACAAAGCCCCTCTCCCTAAGACTAACCATGCATGGCCAAGACAAAATGCATGGCAAGGTAGGAGAGTGGAGCATGATAACTTCTATAAAGGAAATTATCCCGATGTACTACAGAGACAGATGAGGTACATGACACCTTCAAGGCCAAAACCTCATTTTCAGGGATACTGCTTTAAATGTAACACCTTTGGACACAAGAGAGCCACATGCAAATTCAATATGAGAGAAGTCAAATTTGAAAGTAGAAATCAATTTGCTCCCCTTGAAGAGAATTTTGTTGAGTGCTATGACTGCGACAACTTTGGGCATGTAGCGAGGAACTGCAGGACTATCTTTCCCCCTACACCACCTCCACATAGACAGCATAACAAAACAAAAAGAAAGGCTTTAAAGTAGAAACATGTTGAGAAACCACAGTCACAGAAGAGAGTTTGGGTTCAGAGGGATAGAACAGAAAGGAACAAGAATAGCTTTTTGGTTTTACAGACAACTTTTAAGGCACAAGACAGCTCTACACCATGGATTCTTGACAGTGGGTGTTCAAGCCACATGAGTGTGGAGACAGTAAGAGGCTTCAGAAGCTTCAGCACTATGAAGGAGGTTCAGTTAAGTTCGGCAACAATGATGGTGCAAAGATTGTTGGAAAGGGAAGCATTAATCTCAACAATGGAAAAGTAACATCCCTTGATGTTCTCTATATTTCAGATTTGAAACATAACTTATTGAGTGTCAGCCAGATTTGTGATAAGGGTCACAAAGTGATTTTTTGTGATTAAGGATATGAGATCCGAAGGACTGACAGTAAAAAGTTGATGGCATCAGGAAAGAAAACTTATAAAAATTTCTATACATTATCTGAAGATCTTGAAGGAGATTGCTTGATGAGTCAAGAAGAGGAAACATGGTTATCGCATAGAAGATTATGGCATATTGGCTTTGAAAACCTAGCAAAAACTTTCAAAAAAAAAAATACTGTGAGAGACATTCCTTCTCTGAAGAAGCCCTCTAATGGCATATGTGTATCTTGTCAAAAGGGGAAGCAAACAAGAGCATCATTTAAACCCAAGGAGTACCACACTACTCAACCATTGGAGATTGTTCACACATTCTGTTTATTGATGACTATTCTAGAATGACTTGGGTGATGTTTTTGAAACATAAATTAGAGGCTTTTGGTTAGGTTCAAGGTCTTCAAAACTCAAGTTGAAAATGAAACATGAAAGAAAATCAAGTGTTTGAAATTTGACAAGGGAGGAGAATACACCTGGATTAACTTTGTAGAGTATTGTTATGAAAATGACATCAAGAGACAAACTTTAGCTCCTAGAACACCACAACAGAATGGTGTTGCAAAGAGGAAGAATAGAACTTTTCAAGAGATGGCCATGACTATGTTGACAAAAAATGATATGGGGAACAAATTTTGGATGCATACAACTATATATGTTCATAATAGGTGTATGTTAAGGCCACATGAAGACAAAACTCCCTATGAATTATGTTTTGGTAAGAAAAACAACAGCCTCACCCTCATTTTATCTTTCCATGTGCCCATTCATTTCGGCTACACATAAAGGGGAGTGCTAGGAATAATCCCACAATCGTTAACTCTAGGACTTTGGGTGTCTTCATATACCAGTTAGGCCCTCTACCTTATAGTTCGAACGGTTATTCTAAAATATAATATGGTATTAGAACCAAGAGGTCAGGTCAGGTGTTCGATCCCTGATATGTGCAAGCAGTTTTATATGTTGTGCCTCTACGCTTTATGCCCTCGATGCCACGAGATGGTGCTTTGTGACAAATCTTAACTATTGGATATTTAGGGAATTGCCTAACTTGGTCTGTAAGACCCGCACGCCACAAACCCGGTCTAACCTTACGTTCTCGTGTCGCGATCGGTCTTTCCATCATAATCGGCTCAAGTGAACCAATTGTATGAAGAACCACAAGATAAGGTAAGCAACAAGTCAAATTTAGTTGGCGTGGTTGACTGGTTAAGTTTGTGTGGAAGAAACCAGTCAAAAACTAAAAATTAATAAATTTTGGATGTGTGATGACAGTTTTGAGGGGTGTGGTCGATACATGTGGTTGCACATGAGACCACACATATGAGACCACACAACATGTGGACGCATATTTTGGACGTGTGGTCGATGGATTCTACGATCCCACGTGCGACCACACGATACTGAACAAACTCCGTGTTTAGGAAACTTTCCTAATTTAAGGGAGAAATCTTTCATAATTAAAGTGGGACTCTATATGGAGGTTTTCCTCTATAAAATGGATATTCCTTAGCCTCTCTCACTCTTTTAGAACTTAAATTGAAACCCTAAACCTAAGAGAGAAAGAGAAAGGAAGAGAAGGGGAAGAAGGAGATTTGGAGAAAAAGCTTGGAGAAGAAGGTTTTATAGAGAAAAGTTCTATCTCTCTACAGCAAGCTTAAGGTATGGACTTGACTCAATGGGGTAGATCAGATAGAATAGGTTCTTTTCAAGTTGATGTGTTAAATCTAATGTATTGATTTCGGTTATGGAATTTCAAAGAAAAATCATGAGAAAATAGGTTAGGAATAATTGATAATGAGAAACTATAGATAATAGCCATAGGATAACCATAGGATGAACCCAAGTGATGAGCCGAGGAATCGACTCAGGAAGAATTTGGATTGAGATGAAAAATTGACCAAACATCTTGTGGTCGCAGCCTGTGGTTGACCACAAGGTGACCAGAGGGTCGACCACAGCTATTCGAGAAGTTTCCAGGAAAGGTGTGGTCGCATAAAATGCGACCACAGGGCTCGACCACACAGTGTGTGGTCTTATATATTGCGACCCCAGGGTTCGACCACACGTGCGACCACACGATAACAACAATCATATTTTGAGACCAAACAAGGTTTTTGACTACTGTAATTTGGTAAACTTGAACCTTAACTTAAATACATTAATTGTTTAAGTTCCTAATAGATTCAAAGTGACTTCCAAAGCTTGGGAGAGGAACAAACATCGATCAAAGGTGGGGGAACAAGACCTAAACTAATTAGTTAATAACAAACTGTTTATTTTTATTGAGTCCAATGCCACAATTGATTTTATGCTTGTATGCTTGTAATGTGCATCTCATATGTCATCCAATATTCCCGCTACTACTGTTCATGCATATTTAATTCCGTTTATTTATAACATGATGATGATGATGATGATGCTAGGAATAGACATGTTAATGTATGTGTGTGGTTGGTGTGTTGGATGCGAGTGGAGCATCAAGGGGAGGACGTGGCATGGTGGTCTTTGACCTCGTCACCAGACTCTAGCTATATCTCTACTCAAGTCTTGTCCATTAACGTCGTCGTATCGCCATTACCTTAGCAGAACTATTACATCGTAGGGCATCAGGAGAGGTGGTCTTGGACCGTGTAGTCTCTGACTCTGCCAGGGGGCCTTAGCTCTATCTCTATGGACGTATTGAGAGATGCTAGGGTGAGGCCTTAGATACACTGTTTGGCATTAGGATTGGTTAGTTGCGAGACCAGTTTGCAAGCCCTTGCCAATAGGGGCTTACGTGTTGCTATGGGTAGGGCTTCAGGGAAAGTGTTGGCGGTGTTTGATCCGGACACTTTAGCTTTATCTTTATTCCATGGTGGGTGCATGTAGGACGGCAATGGTGTTTGATCCACTGGACGGATTCACACACTCGTGTATAGATGTGCGGGGGTCACCAAACCTTTCTATAGCACATTGCAAACTTATAAATCAGACTAAAGATATGAATTAAATGCATGCATATGTTTGTTGCATTGTTTTGTTCACTCACTGAACTTACGTTGGAGAGCTGACCTTCGCGTGCATAATTCTTTTTAGTTTCTGATGTTGTAGGTGTTACGATTGAAGATTATATGAATACGCCAACGTGTAGACATGCAGCGGCTATGGATGTGCAAGCTGTGGATGACGAATATGGCTCTTCAAGCTAGTGTTTCAACTATGTTTACGCTTAGTGGTTAACTTTTGTATTGTGATACTTGTAATAAGTATTAATTATGTTTTGGTTACTTGAAGATAACTTGTTAAATATTTAATTATTACTGTAGATTCTCAGTTCTTAATTAATAAGACTTCTGCTATTTATTTATTATTTACTCTGATTATTATTGTGGAATGTGTTTTGGTTTAATATGGTTGACATAACCTATATGAGATCCTGATTTGAACCGTTGATTTATTGACGGTTCATCACACTATTCTGGTTAGTCCAGAATTGGGGTGTGATATGGTCACATGTCAAATTTCATGTATATTCCCATGCACTCTCTTGTATTTTTTAGTACTGTTTTGCCATGTGGGAATTTCCACTCTTGTTGATGACATGGCTGCTGTTTGCTCTTGTAACTCGTTAATAAAAAAAATTCTGTAAGTCCTCCCTTTTCGAAGAAAAAATTGAAAATATCAATTTATTGTTGAGTAAGTCTTAGAATGCAGAGCAAAAATGGAGGAAATTTCTTTTCTTTATATTCAATGTGATACAATGTAAAAACATCAAAGGAAGTACATAACTTGTTTCAAAAATAAAAAAGTTGGAACCTCGATAATATGCTCTACACATGGCTCCATTGGTTGCTGACTTTCTGATCACCTGATTTAGCCTCTTTATAATGCAGATCTTGTCATCTGTTCTGGAAGTTGAACACCTTTATTGATAAAGCAAAGATAAATGCGAAAAACACAGTAAAGGCAACAATTACTACTGCAACCACTCCTAGGAAATCATGTCTGAATCCAAAATAAATCCTCAGAAAATCTACAACCGTTATGCCTGATTCAAGCTTATCTTGTATATCTCCAAATTGTGATGTAACCAATCCATACAATGTCCAAGAAACAGGGCAAATCCAGTAGTACCACCTCCACCAGATAGGAATACTCTGGTACAAACAAGAATAAATAATTAAATAATGAAAAAACAATTCTAATACTTATACCCTTAAAATTGGGAAAATAATTGGAACTTACTGGTCTTGGAATTAGGAATCCTGAAAAAAGGTTCCATAAATCATAAAATGCTGAGGAAACTATAGCAGAGATGTGTTGATTGGGTGTCATGCCCACTGCCATCATACCATAAAAGGTGAAGTATAATAATGTGAAATACATGAAGAACAGATACCAAAAGAATTTTGCAGCTGTCCATTGAAATGCGATCATTGAATACACTATAACTCCATATACTATAGCTTGTATGAAGACATGTGGAATCTCAATCAAAACCTGCACCAGAAATAGGTCTGTTTGGTGAGAAACAGATAAGACTATGAAGCTCACAATGTTATCTAATTAAAAAAAATGTTTACTTGGGCAAAGGCATAGGCCATGGCTGAATACATCCCAGCAGCCCTCTCTCTATAAAATACTGTTCGCTCAACAGCTACAACTGGCTGCACTGAGCCAGCATTTTGTACCCCGAGGAAGAGAACAGCACCATACATAGAACCCATTGCATTAAAGAGATCCTGTTGTTTCTTCCTGCAATTTCCAACATCCAAATCGAATTAATATGGGACACAAATGGGAGGAGCAAAAGTTTGAACTCCAATGTAAGATAACTTACGTGCTAGATCCAAGATTCCAAAACATTGTCCCAATCAACAGAGCTATGAAAATTTTGAAGAAGAGCCTTATGGATATGTATTGTTGATTCCGCCAATAGGACCAATGCTGTTTCCATAGGCATGCTTTGCATTGGGTGAGGAAAGACTGGGAATAGTGACTACGGAAATAGAGGTCTTTTGAACCAGTGGAAGGTTTACTCAGTTCCTCGATCATAGCTCGGTTCCTCCTAAATGAGTCATTTATAGAATATTAAGAATTCCTACTACAAATTAAGTGTTTAACTCTGGAACATCAAAGATAAAATTTACAAGTGAACCTACTTGTACAGATCTGAGTTCTTATATATTTCTGTGAAGTTTAGCTCTGAAGCTTCTTCCTGGGCCTTCGAGCTCACCTCCAGCATCCATGTTGCTGGATTATAACCATCTTTTATCCTCCTGACTCCTTCGATTGCCTTCATGAAACACAACCCAGATTTATCAATACTGTATCAGGGTTGGAAACTGTCAAGATTTTAGTTTTATGTTTATAGTTTGTATGGTTTGCCTCACCTCAAAGTAATTGATCAAATCACATGAGAGTCTCCCTAATGGGCCCACATATTGTTCTTCTCCTCCTTGTGTCAGTAAGAATAGCTGTTCATAATATTTACGGCTCAATTATTTCGCAAGTACTACAAAAGAAACAACAGATAACTAGTTCATTAATCTCAAACATTTCTGACCTCATCAAAAGCATCAAATATGTCAATGCTTGGCTGGTGGATGGTGCAGACCACAGTTTGCCCAGTGTCCACAATGTTTCTCACTGTTCTCATCACTATTGCTGCTGCCCTTGCATCCAGGCCAGAGGTTGGCTCGTCCATAAAAATAATTGAAGGGTTGGCAACAAGTTCAACTGCAATGGTTAGTCTCTTGCGCTGCTCTGTTGAGAGACCATTCACACCGGGAAGCCCAACCAATGCTTCCCTTAGTGATTTAAGTTCTACAAGTGCCATGACCTCTTCAATGAACATCTGAAGTAATTAATTGATTAACCTATTAGCAAACACAAGCAGACCCCAAAAGAGCAAAACAAAAGGACTAAAATTATCCCATATACCTTTCTAGTGGAAGAGTTGATTTCAGGAGCCAACCGAAGCCAAGCAGAATAAAGCAAGGATTCATAGAGTGTAACATGAGGAGAGTGGATGTCATTCTGTTCACAATATCCTGATATGCGAGCGAATGTTTCCTGTTTCTTTGGGTAGCCAGATATTTTGATGCTTCCATCGATATAACCTCCACTCTTCCTTCCAGCTAACACATCCATTAAAGTGGTCTTACCAGCACCACTGACACCCATTAGAGCTGTAAGGACCCCTGGCCTAAAAGCTCCACTCACTCCCTTCAGAAGCAACAACCGGTCCTCTGTAATGCCCTGTGCTTTCATTTCCTACATGTTCAGGTTAACCATTGAACATTACTGCAGTCAATGGAACTCTGAAACAAGAATTCCTCCTAATCTGATAGAAATAATGGGTGGATTGAAACGTATAGTTACCTGTGGCATGTCTACAGAGTAAGTGATTTCATCAAAGGTAAGGGAAAGAGGTTCGAACGGAAGAACCATCCCTCGCTTCCTGTTCTGACTGGATTCATGGCCCGTTATCCTTGTAGATGAAGACTCAGATGACATACTTCTTTTAATTTCATCTCCTGTTTGTGCATTTAAATCATGTTGCTTAAATCAATATCCACTAGGTAGAAACAGAAAGTAGAAAGAGGAACTGCTTTCAGCCCAATTTATCTGAATAATTCCCTACCTGCAGAGCTCCTTCCTCTGGATGATAGCTCAGTCATTTCTCCAGTTCTACTGAAACTTTTATCCTTCAAGCTCTCTTCAGATACAATTGCCTGTGGTTTCCCAATTGCTGCAATAAGTTTATCCAAGTATTAGATATGATTACTCAGTTCTCAAAGTTCAAAAATTCAACTGCATTATTTATCAAACATAAAAAGATCAATTAAATTATACTCACGATTGAGATAAGTGAGAGCCATTGTGAATAAACCATTAAATAGTAAAACATAACCAACCAATGCCCCTACTCCAATCCAATACCAATAAGCTTCAGTGAAGACGCCGCGAGATTTCAGGACTACTACTCCTAGAGTCTCTCCATTGAGTAGAACCTATAAAATTGGAACGAAAATTCAGACCTTACTTGATTTTAACAAAGACATTTCTTCCAATCATTAATATTATTCTAGGTAATGATTAGAGAAGAAAAGAAAAGACCCCTACATGACTCCAACTTTTCCCAAGGAACTCATTCACTACTAAGGCATTTTTCCCATACATCATGGGAGAGATCCAATAGCCCCAAATCCACCATTTCATTATAGTGTCTGTAACAAAACAACAAGCCCTGATGATGTTGAACCTAAAATATGGAGGTGGAAGAGAGCAAATGAAATATCTACATATAATTCTATTGCATACCTCGTGACAAGATAAATCCACTTAGAACCATGAGTATAAGTAATCCAAAAGACCCAAATGTGTTGGAAACAACAATATTCCTTCCTATTGCAGCAATGAATCGGAATAATCCAGATGCCATTTGGTTAACACATATGAGTAGAAGGTACTGTTTGAAAAGCCTGCGATAAGAACATTCTCCTAGTTATTACCTAGACAACAATTTCCAACAAAAACCAGACCAGGATTTCACTAGAGGCACCATAACACCTTTCCATTGGCTTTACCTTCCAACGTTTGGGTCAAATCCAATCACATAGTAAGTTATGAAAACCCAAATAGCAACTTCAACAAGTGTAATTGGGATCCTTAGGATCCATGTGGGCAATGAGTATGCCCATGAAGGATAGAAACGGAGGTTTCTTTGCTTGTAAAATACTGGAAGCTTCATGACGGTCATAGCAAGCTCTGACATTCCATTAAACATAATAATGGTGAGAATGAAGAACAAAGCACCCATAAAAATCCCGCCATTTGTTACTGAATCTTTGTGCATCTTGGTGTGCAGGAAGACTGTCATTGTTATGAATGACATAACAATAAGCTGCAATAAGAATGAGAACCATTAAGTTATTGACATCAGTAGAAATTTAAAAGAATCCACTACCAACCTGAATCATCTTGAAAATGTAGACAAATGAGTTTCTTTTCATCAGCAGTAATTCTCTTAATATGCAGGCTTTCAAGAGTTCCTTCCTGTTAACACCATATTTATTGGTAGTTAACACGGCAGGGTGACACTTGCTCTTATCAAATGGGCTGGCAAGTTCCTCTGCTAGCCTCCGACCAACATGGAATGAGTGGAATGCCTGGACAAATTCCTTGATCGGGATAAATTTGTAGGTTTCATCTTTTTGAGCCCAGTACTGTTGTTGATCTTTCCTTGATGTCACCTGTCAAATCCAGGAAAATATAGTCCCAGCATTCCTAAACACTAGAGACAGAAGAAACAAAAGGGAGAAAAGAATGGTTTTAATGCTAAACTAACCTCTTGCAAGAAGTCAGCTACTCCCTTCCTTTCAGGACAATGGAAACCAATAGATTTGAAAAACTTGAGCACATGTTCACGGGGACCCTGGTATACTATCTGGCCATCTGCTAGGAGAATAATGTCATCAAAAAGCTCGTAAGTCTCTGGTGCGGGCTGGAGGAGAGAGATGAGAGCAGTCCCACTTAGAATGTGGATGCATTGCCTAATTGAATTCACAACCTGAAATGTTGTTGAACTATCCAAACCAGTGGATATCTCATCCATGAAAAGTGCCCTTGCTGGTCCAACCAGCATTTCCCCTGCATCGTGTCAGTCAAGAAAGTAAATGAATTAGGATGCATGATAAGGAATAAGAATATTGAACCCGATGGTAGCACTCCAAATTATGGTACCTGTTGTGACATGCTTTCTTTGTCCTCCAGATATACCTCTTAACATCTCATCTCCCACCATGGTATCAGCACAAATCTCAAGTCCCAAAGTCTACAAGTTTGATGTGAAGCAACATGAAAAATGAGCAGTCCTATCTAGACTTTTTAATCTCCTCCTTATCCATATAGGGGTTTATAGTGTCAATACCTTTAGAACATAATCTGTAACTACGCTGACCTCCTGTCCTTCTTGTGAAGCCGCCTGCAGATGCAGAAACCAAAAATCTCATCGCATAACACTTATAATTAAAAGCATAAATATGTAATTCTTCTCATTTTTGGGGGGTGGGGGATATGGGAGAGGGTATGAGGTTGGCACAACCATAGAAGATTTAAAATGAAAAACGTAAACAAAAGATGAAACCAAAGCTGAACAGTCACTGGATCAACGAGAACTCCATTGTACTCAAAAGTCCATCACGATGAATTTGATCATACAAAGGAACACTTCCAACCTTCAAGAAAACATCATGGTTAGGATCTGGCTTAATGCTTGCCTCCTTTTCTCTATGGGACAGCTTTCCCAACATCTCTGCAGATTTCCATGTATGCATGATAATTCAAACTAGCTGTCTCTTGTCAAGATAAACCTTGTCAATTATAACTGACCATGCTAAATTTTAGAAATATCAAGTTGGACTTACCATAATGAGTTCCCACCCCTTGACATCTTGCAGAAAAAGCAAAGGTTTCTCTCACTGTCATTTCTCCGATGTGGAGATCTTGTTGACTGATATATGCTGCTGTCCTTTGTGGGACAAACTCCTCCATTCTATGGCCATTGTAAGTTACTCTCCCAGAGAACTTAATATAATTCAAGGGAATAGGATTCAGTTTTCTGATAATCACAAAAGAACTACAGAGGAATAAAACTTAAGTTAGAAAAAACGTTGAAAGGTGCTTATTTTCTTTACTTTTAGATCTTTATCAAGCTGTCCTGCCAAAGCCAACATCAATGATGTCTTTCCTGAGGCTGGAGGGCCTAAAAGCAGTGTCATTCTGCAAAACTCAGGTCAAGCATTGACTTAGATTAGCCATAAAACCTAAGTAGATCAATAAAATGAAATCCAAGACCAATTAAACTCCAGCGATTGGTTCAAACTTCAAACAGAGTTTGACATTCTCAGTGTTCTCACTGCAAGGCTTCATTATTCCACTCACATCATGAAGGATTGCAACGGGCACCTTTTTGCTTGGAACAATATGAAGACAACCCAAGATACCCTTCAAAGCAGACAGCAATTTACATTGTCAGTAACAAATGTTTCAGAAAGAAACAAATTTTATGGAAACAAAACTTTGCATATGATGGTTTACAAATGACTACCTCTAACACATTGGCTACGGAGTTGAATATTGTAGGTAAGGGTCTACTTCCCACGTGAGCTTCTGCACCTATATTTACATGCTCAAAGCGGACTTCAATCGTGGGAATCTCAATTTGAGCTCTGAGTAACCAAGAAAAAGAGGAACAGAGCTATGTAAGGAGACAAGTCCGGGCTACACTTTCCAAACAGAGTAATGTGAAGATTCATATTTCCCATATTTTCAGATAAAGAGTGAGTGAGTAAGAGATAAGGAGGAGAACTTATTTATAAGTAACCATTTATGATGAGAAACTGAGATATGGAGACAACTCTAGATTAAACCTCCAGAGCAGAGCAATTTCAATATTCATATTTTTGTAATTGCAGAGCAAGAGGCGGTAAAGAAGAGAATTTCTTACTGATCAAGACGGTTCTTGAGCTCCAACAAAAATTTCTCATGGTCCTCTGCAACTTTGACCAATCTGTCTAACAAAACCCTTCTCTCTGTAATCCCAAGATTGTCAATGTCAGCTTCCTTTATCTCACCCTCTCCTATAGACAATATATCTTTTCTTATACGTTTGTAAGTGGGCAGTCTCTGGATGGCAGCCCATTGAAGAGCTTCTTCATCTTCGAGACCATCTTCTTGAGACCTCAAAGGATCTCGAAAATACGTCAGCCAAGCCACTCCTATTGCTCCTCCATATTGAAGAACTACCAGCACCAGAATTATTACCACTAGAACCAAGTGCACGTAAGTCACCAGTACGAAAACTACCAATGCTATTCGCTTCACCAATCTCCATTAGGAAAAACGAAAAAAACAATACTGCTGGAGCCGCTTAACTTTAAACCCACCAGAGACAGAGCAAGATTGAAGCCACTTAAAAGTCGAACTGGGTATGCTCTGTTTATTACACTTCTCTCCGTTTCACTGGACAGAGAGATCCAGAGCTGCGGGACCCCTTAAAACCCATCAGAGCTCGTCAAAACCGAGAACTTTGAAGAGCTAAAAAACCAAAAGCAGAAAGAAGTATGCACAGTAGACAAGGACAAAGAAGCTCCCGTAAAACAAGGACAACCAAAAAGAAAGATACGCGGCCAGAAAAAGTCCTACAGGAACAAATAGAAGAAAGGCAACGTACCGGCGTCCCGTGAGAACCAAGAATGAAGACACCGAGAGGGGGAACGAGGCCGAAAATTCGAATACGCCAGAGGAGGAGACAACCACACACACAAGCGCAGCAAACTACCCACACCACCGTCGCACCAAAGCACACCACCCGCAAACACACGACCAAAAAAAAGAAAAAAAAAACCACAACACGAAACCACCAACACATGTGAACCCACAGAAACCCAACGGGCCCGAACCAACACCACTACTACACAAGAGAGTACATACACCCAATACCCAAAGAAAAACGAGGGCACACATGCCAAACATACAAGACGCAACACACCCACACCACCAACCCGCACCCACGGAAGCAAAACAAGCAAAATTCCACAATCCCCACAGAGACAACAACACCACCAAAACAAAAAAAAGAAAATAAAAGGAAGAGAACCACAAACAACAAGCCAACAACCCCCAAGCCACCCCCTACCCAACCCCAAAGATAAGAAACAAGAGCACACACACCGCCAACCCCACACAACCCAAACACCAAAGAAAAAAAGCCACCACCCCAAGGCAAGCACAACACAAAGAGGAGGAGCACCCCACCACAAACCCAGAAAACCCAGCCAAACCCACACTATACGACCCCAACGGTGCCCAAGTAAGAGCACAAAAATAAAACCAACAACGACCGAGGAGCCAAAAAGGCAAGCCACCAAGACCAAAAGAACCCAAAACACAACCCACCCCCACGCCCGACGACAAAGAACCACACACCGAACCAAAGGGGAGAACCCGAGCCGACCGAAACACCCCGAACGGAGACACAGCCCGGACGACCCCCCCGCCCCACCCCCACCACGCCGACACAAGACGCGCCCAAAAAAACCAACCACCAAAGCGCGAGAACGCGACCGGACCACCCGCCACCAAACGACGCGCGGCCACCGAGCCCCCAAACAAACCAAGAAACCCCCCCACCTGAAAGCAAAAACCCCGAACCCAAACCGCAAACCACCGAGCCCCCCCCCCCCCCCCCCCCCCCCCGCCCGCCCCCCGACAAACCAAAAAATTCATTTATAGCTTTAAAGGATTACCCCCAGTAGGAACAGAGTATGGATTTGATTTTTGAAGCCGATGATGGTGGTGGGAAATTCATTTTTTCTCGTTGTAGGCTCGGTTTTAAACGGAACCTTAACGGGTGTAAAGGTAAATAAAACATTATCAGACAACAAATTGATCGCCTTGCTTATGCTCTGTTCGATCGACCACAAACATCTCACCAATTGAAGAAACAGGGTCACCCCATGTAACTAAGTCAGCCAACAAGAATCTCATACAACTTGCAGTCTGGTTCAGAAGCGCAAGCACATCTAAATTGGACGAGTAACAGTTGTGATTTCAGATCTCACCAACAGATTCTGACTTCCACAAGAATTTTGATTCATCGGAGCTTTGCAAGTGGTGATGCCCCGGTAAGTGTTGTTGACAACCCTAAAATATGCGTCGCCTGATGTGAAGAAGGTGTACGAGGTGTTGTGATGATTAATGTCTGGATTAAATTGTGGTTGGGTGTGGGTGTGGTGTTAATGTTGGATTAGACATTCTGAGACTGTCAGTTGAGGTGGGATTTTTTTTTTAAATTTCTTTTGGTTTTGCATTTAAACGTTCACAGAATTTATTATGCACATACGCCTACCAGATTCGGTGTTCTCGTAACCAAATAATTTCTATTTTTAATTTATCAATTATACTCAATAATAATTTTAGAAACAAAACATTTAAAATTATATCAAATAAAATATAACCTTAAATATTAATAACAAAACTCAATAAACAAAGAGGGGAAAAGAAAAAAAAAATCTAAAACCTAGTCTCGAGGTGCCTGTTTGAGCCCGTATGGAGTTTGATGAAGCTTGTAGACACGGCTAGGAGCCATATGATCAATAAAGCCTGGTGGCTGATCCATCTACACCTATTCATTCGGGAGACCATGAAGGAAGCATTTCTGGCATCTAGTTTCCAGAGATTCCACCTTTTTAACGATGTCAACTGTAGAAATATATATTACAAAGTAAGTTTGAGACTAATACAGAATTAGAGGAAGAAAGAATATTTATTAATATTTATTTAAGTTAGAACACTTACAGGATTTTGAAGTAATATCAACAGTATGGATAGGGCTGAGTCGTGCCACGGTCACTATCCTTAAGATTAATTCACCCCTTATGTGCAAAGAGTTCCCGTGAGATTAATCCCCAAGATAAAACAGCCCCGAAATCGAAGCTTCTTCCACTTAGGTTGCACTCCAACAAGTGGTATTCGTCAGAATCTCGACGGCTACAATGAACACTCAAACAGAAACTGAAACCGATTGATTTTGATAACTTAGAAAAACATAATAAGGCTGGAGGAGGGAGAGAGAGAGAGAGAGATAGATGTGTACGGATACACTATTATTGTAACCTTCTACTAATGGACTCTTCTTGTATTAATAGAGAAGAGGTCCTGAATCAAAGGGTACGATGGAAAGTTGTACCCATCCAACGGGTTGTGATGAAAGGGTGCGTCAGTAGAATAGATGGTCCAGATTTAATCTCTCCAACGATCATAAAGATCAATGGTTGAGATTAAACTAATTTGAATTCATACCTATTCAAACGTATCTATTCAAATACGTCATGTCTCTATGTATTCAAATACGTAGAGACATATCCTTTCAAAAAATAATCCAACGGATAAACCCGCACCCGCATGGCACGGCACGTCACGGCTCGGCTCGGCGCGCGGGCGTGTGTGAAAAGAACCCCGAACCCCCCGGACCCTTCCCTCTAGAGGCATCCTTTCATTTAAGGGCTCAAGATGTTATAGGTCATACAATACATATATACCTCCTCAATCATTCTTCTCCAAGCAATATGGGACTAAAACAAGTCCTACAAGCTATGCCAACCAAAAAGTACAAGTGGAAAAATTTCCCTCCAAAACCAAAATTAGAAAATAGAGTTAAAATTTTGAAACTTTTGATGTTTTTTGTTTTTTAAAACTCTAAAAACCCAACATCAACGTTAAGACAATACAGATGGTAGTGAGGTTTACAACCGGACAATAAGTTTCATTGTAAACCACTCATTTTGTTCGATTAAAGCCTTTAGCTATTAATGGAGCTTTGTCTCTGTCAATGGGGCCATCATATTTCCTCTTGACTTGAAATATCCACTTAATACTCAACGACCAATTTGATAGAGAGACCAAAGTCAGCTCACTCCTGGTGGGGAAGGCAATGTCAGTTCCGGATATGATATTTTGGTTTATTTTTTCTTCATGGTTTTATGATCTTTGTAGATTTGAAGCATTTACTGTAATCCGTCCTTTGTCTCTTGAATGAATTTATGTTTTACTAAAAAAAAAAAAATAAATAAAATAATAGAAGGAGATCAAAGTCCATATACCACTTAGCAATAAAACATTATATTCTTCCATCATTGCATTACGCCACTGAAATGATTTGTTGGTTTTTGTGAAGCATGTAGACTCAGTCTTAGTATAAGTGGCCAGAGCTAAGGGATGGTGGGTTGTGAGATGGGTCACATGATCAAGAAATTTGCACGGTTTCCATTTATGATCCGCAGTTCGCTATTAATGCAATACCTCGTCAATCAATAATACGGCGACACTTGTCCCATGGACTAGGAGCATTCGTAAGAGAACACGTGTCCTCTACGTGTTGCAAGAAGAATAGAGTTAGTGGTTCTCCATTCTAGTAGAGAACCATCCTCTACTAGGCGACTACATGCCCAACTTTGCATACGATGATGATGGCAACTACCATCACTCTCATCGTTGGATTCTCATCCAATGGTGGACCACCGTCCAGACAGTTTCTCAACTGTCTCTACTCCATGGGTAGTTTTGACCACTTCGGCTAGTACTTCGAATCTCTATATATACATTGGAGAACAGAGGTAAAGGGACAGATAATTTTACATTCAATCTCTCTTGACTCAAACTTTATCTCATTCTTAAGAAGTATTCATTCTGTAATATTTCGTACTGCTTGATCTGAGAACTAACTTAAGCATTAGAGTGGCTATCAGACTACCCAGTCCACCTCTTAGTGACTTATTATGTGATTTCAGGAGGTTTATCACAACTCGTTTATAACGGAACATAGCTCGGTTATACTTTGTGCAACTCGCGTAAAGTATCATCAAGTTAGTTACTCTGCACTCAATCCGGTCAACGTGGCCTCCAGGTCAGCTAGTTCAATTTTTAGCGTCAACATTCGTATTATCATTCAATGCTCAACCGGAAGGTAGAGGAAGTGGTTTGGGGTTTTTTTATTTATTTATTTATTTATTATTTTGCTTTCTGGAGTGGGGGGGGGGGGGAGATTTGAGGATGGATCCTGTAAAGGTGGATTTGCAGGATTTGCAAGATTAGGAAAACTCTCAGGTCGTTAAGGATAAGGGACATGGAGAAGTGAGGGATCTTCAAGGGTTGGGGGGTTTAAACGAAAGGAAGCTTGAGAAACACAGATTGGGCCTTAGTAGGTAGTGGGTTTGTACCTGGTATGTGATGAATCAGTGTCTGAAAATTCTTCCCTGATTATATCACTGTTGCCCAGAGCTAATGGAGATATATTTTTTCACACACACACAAGCGCATGTAAATCTATCTCGCTACCACTCAGTGGCCAGTTTTACTAGATTTACACATCCACCCTACAAGCCATTCCACGCACTCTAAAATATACTAGAAAACAAACACAAAGAACACAGAGGTATTAAGTGGTTCACCACCACAGTATGTGATGGCTAGTCCACGGAGTAATGCCCCACAGACTTCGTATTTATTTAATACTCAACTTTTAGTCTCTTACAGACAATGATACTAACCTTAGATTTTCGTAGCATAAAACTGAGAGGGCGTAACAACACCAAGATTCAGGCTACAATAGTCAATTGTCCAGCACCCACTGAACACAATTCAAATAAAATATTTTTGGGACTTATAGAATTACCCTACAATGAAACCCACAGACTAGATATGTATTCTATTTTTTCTTTTCACCTATACTAGCATACAGTGCATAGAAAACATTAAAAAGATGGAGAATGAAAAAATCTCACAACTGATGTTCTTGAATGACCAACAATAATTTTTGAAGCTCCAAACTGCTTTGAGAATTCTTCAACAGCCATCAATGATGGTAGAAAGTGATTCACATAGCACACCTTGCTCATAGGCTTCCAATCTCTTACACACAACCCATAATCACCATGAATAGAAAAAAATAAACACTCTACCAACCTCTTACAAGGATTCAGCACTCCATTGATGTGCAGAGAAGAGGTATTTGGTGATTGATCATCCCATAGGGCACGACAACCTAGAATAACCTCTGTAAAGCTTCAAAAACACATTTTTCAATTTTTATTCATGTCTTCACGACTCCCAACGATGCTCAATGGGTAGAGAATCCAAAAATATAGAAAGTGCAAGTTGAAACATCTGATTTGGAGCTCGGATGGCCAAGTTATGGCGGTTTGATGTTCAGCCAATAAGATTATTTTAAATGGAATCTTTCGGAGGCTTACCGTACACCCGTGCCGCACGTAATCGTCACCTGCCTATGTGTTGTCACATTCCTATTGGCGCTCAAGGGCATCTCTTTAAAACCATCGGATTGGCTTCAAAAAGGTGGGATTAGAAGATGACCATTAGATCTGCACAAATCGCGTCTCTGAAAATCGGAAAGGCTCGCGACCACTAGATCTGGATCTGTTCGGTTGCGCACCGTAAGCGCGCCTTACCAAATCAAAGGTGGACCTCCATAAACCGCGGCCCATTATGTTAAATTGCCTCCATCCAACCAGAAGGTCTGCAGGAGAATCTGACGCGTCCGACGCATATACACCTGATCCCGCATTTTTTATATCCATCCAATCCAAATTTGGACTTCGTGGCTCCATTCCTGTCACCGATCTCACATCTTATCCTTTTTTCATACCGAAAAAGCCCCTAAATACATGTTTAATGGCCTCTATGACCGGACCATTGCATAATAAACCTTGTAGAAGAGATTTCTTCCCGAAAAGAAATCTCTTTAAATTTTGTCCACTCTCTCTCTAGACATTATGTTGAGCATATGAGGGTGTAAGCTAGGGGGCGGCCAAGTGACAGTGCACCTGTGGGCCTTGCTGCTTTGCGGGCCTGCTACTGCAAGGCATGCCATGGTGTGCCATGGCTGCTGCCTAGCATGCGGCTGTGGCATGCCATGCCATGGCTGGGCTCGGCTATGTGGTGCCGCGGCTGGCCCTCAGCTAAACTGGCAACCAGTGGGTCCCACCCACACCTGGGTCCCATAATTTCTCTCTCCTCTTTCTCTCTCATCAATTTCTCTTTTCAATTGCATATTCCACAAATCGAGAAACTCTGTCACATCTATAGTAATACAGTAACACTGTCGCCATCATCAGAAACTCTATTACATCTTCAGTAACACTGTCACCAGCATCAGAAACTCGGCCACACCATCAAAGAAAACCACAGACACTCTCTCTCTTCATACTTAGCCAATTTTTCCAACAATTACAATCCAAAGGTCAACAGTATGATGTTGTGTAGCACCCCCAAACTGTTGGTTTTTTTATTTTTTATTAATATGATAGGTTTTTTTTTTTTTTTTTTTTTTTGGATAATTAATATGATAGGTTCAATGGCATTACATCCTCAACTTCCCAAGATCTGGTAATTAAGAGGCTAGTAGATTAATCAATGCTCATCTAAAATCATAAACCTGAATCTAAAGTTATTTCATGCATCTAATTAAAATTCTTTTTCACTGTACATAGAAGACAACGAAAGATTCCAAATACGAACTTTGGTGGCATTTTAAGTCTAAACAAACTCTTGTTAATTTAAAACATCATACACATGATTTAACTTTACAATTGATTCTGTAATACAACAAGCTTCCAGAAACTTGGATCCTCTCCTGACCCTGCTGAGCTTCTATCTCTTCAGCTGGCTCTTCAACAAAATACTCCTCTAAAAAAGATCATGAAACGGGAGGGTGAGCTTGACAGCTCAATGAAAAAAAAATTACATTTATCATCAATATGCTCTCTGCTTAGTTAGTTAAACTTGTCATAACTTATTGTATTAAAATGTTCTAAGAAAAAAAATCAGTTATTCTCCATAATAGTTTCAAAACATCACCTATCACCCATACCTTTCAAAAAGCATCAACTACACTCAAGTAACTGACGGAGGTGATGAAAATCAGCATTAGACAGTTTTACCCTTTATGTTATTAATTTGAAAATTTTAAAAACTAATAAAATTACTAATATAATCCTACTTTCTTCTTTTTTTTTTCCTGTCTCTTTCTTCTTCTTCTTTTCCCGATTTTCAAGAAAAAGAAAAGTTACGAGTAGCAGCCATGTTTGGAGATGGAAAGAGCGAAGAAGGAAATGGGAGGGTTTTCCTTCAAGAACTCCTCCAAATAACAAGGAGGAGAGGTCTCGACCCATTTTGAAGCCATTTCAAAGAATATGTGCAATCCAATTTTATGGGGTTGGCAAGGAATCCTTGGGTTTCCAGGCTATATTTTCGTTGGAGATTTTGGTTGAATGCGGAAACCATTTAAAATCAAGAGTTACATTATTATAATTAGAGAGAGAGAGAGAGAGAGAGAGAGAGAGAGAGAGAGTTTCAATCCAAATTTAATTAAATGGCCCATCAATCCCAGTTTTTGTAGGGTTTCCTTCAGATATGAAATGAACCAGATCCAAAGATGGATAGAAAAGGCAAAATCGTGGGATTAATGTGGATCTAGCTATGAAATAAGCTCTGCGTTTCTCTGATTTTTAGAAAATGAAAAACGTAGAGTTCTGCGTTTCTCTGCAAGCTTCTTCTTTTTAACAAGTTTAAAAGTTGCAGATTTGATAATCAAAAGGTGGTTTTGTGTGCCCTGTTTTCCCCTTCTTTATGCCTTTTTTTATTCTCTGAGTCATCCAAAGAGATGAAGGGGTCAAATTGCTTTCTTTGAGTACTCCCCCGATGAATCAAAATCTAATTTCTCTATTTTAATCTCAAATATCGCCATTAATATGAAATGATGTTATGCTAATGGGGTCGAATGGCCAAACCCCAGGGCTCAGTTTTGTGGAGAAGAGAAGCTCGCTTTCTTGTTTCGTTTTTACGTTACAGATTTCGATTCTCTGCAAGTCCTCTAATCAGCGTTTATCTCAGTGATAATTTTATTCCAAACTGGATGAGCTGTGCTTTTGATTCACCTCTTCTTGGGATGCCAAAGAGCTTTTGTTGGAGATATCCATTGATCAGAACCATATGCCTCAGCTTCAGCCTCTGTCGGAGCTTCTTATAGTGCTAATGGCCCTGTTTCAGCACCTACTTCTGATCTGGGTTCTAGTTATCCCTCTTCTTTCCATTTCTTTGTTATTATTATTATTTTTTCTATTGAATTCCTTCTCGTCTCCTTCGCTCTACGGTGTGAGATGGCGGAGGTAGCAGTGGTGTGAGCAGGGTGGAGAGAGAGAGAGAGAGAGAGAAACCTTTGGGGGTGTAAGGTCAATTAACTGAGGGAGGGTAAAAACATCTTTCAACTTATTTTTAGGGTATTATTGTCCAATTCAAATTTACTTTTGGATGACATCAGCAACTAACAAGATTCGTTAAACGGAGTGGATCTATTCGATTAACGGTGGTAAACGTTTGGGTGGTAATTGATTTTTTTGAAAGGTATGAGTGGTAGGTGATGTTTCGAAACTATTATGGGGGGTAGTTGATTTTTTTTTTCAATGTTCTAACTATCAAAATAATTTCTTCATTATAATCTGGTTTTTAAATAACTAGAGAATTCATTTCTTTCTTACCATACCATCACTTATAAACCATATGAGGCTATAAACCTTATCATTTTCTTATTAGACTAATATTCCACTACAATGATGAGCATTTTTGGTGACTGAAATTAGCGACGGTATCTAATTTCCGTCGCCAAAAATCATTTTAGCCGATGAGACTTAAGTTTCCGTGGCCAAAATTTAGACTTCCGTGGCAAAAAAAATCAGAGAGTCTAGAGACAGAACCTAAATTCCCATGGCCAAAACCATTTTTGCCAACGGTAGTAAAATTCCCCTGACCAAAAATTATTTTAGCAGACAGGACTTATTTCCCATGGCCAAAAATCATTTTAGCAGATGGGATTTTGATTTCCGTGGCAAAAAATCAGAGAGTTTAGAGACAGGATCTAAATTCCCATAGGCAAAAATCATTTTTTGGCCACGGTATTTTGATACCCGTTGCCAAATATCATAGAGTTAGAGACGGGATTGAGATTCCCGTGGGAAAAAATATTTTTTGGCCACGGAAATTTAAATTCCTGTGGCCAAAAATTATTTCGACCCACGGGTGGCAGAAATCTGTGTAAATTGGGATTAAATATTTCTTCTACCGTCCTTTTCTCTCACATCTCACCAACCCCACGTCCCTTTAACTTCGAAGTTCCAGAATTGAACCCTCGCGTGAGAAGCTCCAGTTTCCCTCTCTTTTCTATTTCGGTTATTCCTCTCCCAGCTCTCTCTTATTCGCCGTCCTCCCTTAGCTCCCTCCGACATTGCAGCTCTCTCAGAACGGTGTAGCTCTCTCTCTTTATTCATGATCCTCTCCCAGCTCAGTCAATAGGGAAGGACGTTTAAGTCATTCAAGAGGGTTAAGAAGAGCAACCGGAAAACCTAAACAAAAAGAGGGTTTTAGATTGACGGAAAGGAGGAGAGAGCCATAGGGATGAGGGTTGGAGAGAGAGTCACAGCTGCCTATGCATGAAATCAAGAGGAAGAAGAAGCGACGACTGAAGAGAAAGTAGAGAAACCAGGTGAAGCAAGAACAAAGAAAAAAAAAAATCAAATCAAACTAGAGGGTTAGCAAGGCTAAGAGAAAAGATGCTCCTATAGTTGAAAAAAAGAAGAAGAAGAAAGTGGTGGCAGGGAAGGAAGAAATTCGACAGAGGTACCTCGTTTTCCCCTTCTTGTATTTTATTTCTATCATTCTTTTCTTCTTCTCTCAAAATTTTATTTGATGAATGCCTTGAAATTGTTCGAGCTATTGCTTTGGCTGATTGTCGATTGTTGTGATCTCTCTCTCTCTCTCTCTCTCTCTCTCTCTCTCTCTCTCTCTCTTCTCTTTCTGGTTTGTTCTTTTTTTGTTTCTTGAAAATCTGATTTCCATGGATTCTTAGCTAAATAAGAACAGGTTCAATGCGGTTCTTTGTGTTCTCTATTTCCAATTCTATTATTTTCTTATCCATGGGATTCTAAGGGGATGTGTATTCTGTTTTCTTTTTATTTATCATTGGGTTTCTGTTAGGGTTTTTGTTGTCCAGTCTCCATAACAGTTTCAGCAGTGGGTTTGTATGGTTTAGTTCATTAAGATTTTTAACAGTTTTTTTTTTTGTGGCTCAGTTAAGGTTGGATGCTCTTCATAGTATTGCATCTGGTTGGGGTTGGTTGGGGTTTCGAAAATTTATATGGGGGATATGGCTCTTTGTTTAGGAATTTTTTTTTTTTTTTTTTTTTTTTTTTGTGTGTTTGCTGTCCCACTAGTTTGTGTAATAGATTGTGAGTCATGTTGTGGTTCTGTATTGTTTTGCTTGCCTGCTCACGGATGCAATTTAAGTTGGGTGAGGTATATGGCTCAGTTAGAATGGTTGTTGAGGTTGTGAAGCACCACCGATCCAACAGAGATAGAATGCATATGAGTTGCACTTTGGCACATGTGTTGACTTCCTCTTTGCTATTCCTCGCCTTGGGGAAAATGATGGTGGGTTCAATTACCAGTGCATTGCTCTCAACATATCTAGTTTTAGGTTTCATTGTCTACGTGGATTTTATGCTTATTGGACATGTTCTTGATGGTTTATGTTTGCCTTGTTCAAGTGACTGTCTAGGAATGGAACTCGAACATTTCTGCAAACTGAACAAAGGCAAAACCAAGGTCATTGAACTGCTCAGGGAGAGCAGACCAGAATACTACATTGACAGCATACAAAAGAGCATTAAGAAGAAGAAGAAGAGGAAGAAGCTGTCTGGTTCAATTGGAACACAATACAGCTGGTGTTCTTCACATGTGAAACCCATGCCCATGGCTAGATGAGCCCTCAATGGATGGGTTTAGTACTACTAACCATGCCTAATATGAATCCACATGGTACACTAAATTTGTTAATTTATTAAAGTTTTATAACCTTGATCTTACCTGGCCTTTTTAGCACCATTTTATTCATCTACATCCCTTTCAAAGCATGGTGATGACAGTTAATCTACCTGGCCTTTTTAGCACCATTTTATTCATCTACTCAATACAAAAGTCTTGCTTTTAGTTGTCCCATTGGCCATTGCATGCTTGTGGATGCAAGTAATGTCCTTTTTCTTCACCTGATGGTAATCTATCTTTTCATAAGAATATATTTTGTCACAAGACTTTTTCTTATTGAGTTGGTGTTTTGTTCCTATCAGTTATTTAGGTTCACAGATAAAATACATTCTGGTGCTGGTCTCTTCACTACAAACAAGTCAGTCAACTATGAACAACAATTAGTATTTATGCCTTATTTAATGGACTAGAATATTGAATAAGACTTTTTTGTATTGAGTTGGTGTTTTTTATAAGTTGAACTTGGTCTTTGTACATATTTCATATAATATTTTAATTCAATGTAAAATTTTACTTGTAGAATTGTATTTCTTTCAAGTATGTACATGTGCAGGTGCATTAATACAAATCAGTATGGGTACCAATTGGAAAATTAAAAAAAAAAATACTATTTTTACCGACTGTAAAATACTTCCTGTCGGTAAATATACACTTTTTACCTATGGAAAATTAAGTTCCATTCGGTTAATATAACACTTTTCTTGATTGAAATTGTTTTTCCGTTGGCCCAAATGTAGTATTCTAATAGACGGAAAGAACTTGCCTGTTGGTTAAGATGCACATTTATACCGACGGTAACATATCTTACGTCGGTAAATATATACATTTTTACCAACGGAATATCAGTTGCCGTGGCCAATAATCTAATATTTAGCCACGAGAATATATTTCCGTCGGGAAAAATGTGAATACGACCACAGCTACGCTAGCATAAAATACGACGGAAAGCACTCCATAGATAAATATCAATGGCGATGGGAACTATTTTTGGCAACGGAAATTTTCCGTCTCCAAAAATGAGGATTGTTGTAGTTTTCATAAAACTATAATGTCTATTATTCATTTCATATTGAAACTTATAAATATCACATTCGATCATCCATTGGAAACATAGTCACATATCACTTTCTTTGTACATTCACTTCATTCTTTCTGTACTTTCTTCGCTTTTTTTACTTTCTTTCCTTCCTTTGCTTTTTTGATTTCTTTACTTCCTTTGTTTTCTTTCGTATGAAATAGGAACTCTATTTTTCATATTTATAGTTTCATTAGGTCTTGGGTTTTTTCAAAACTCAAATGAAAAAAGTTTCAAAATTTTCATTTTTTAGATTTTTGGTTTTTAGAGGAAAAATTCTCACAATGTGTTTTTTGGTTGATTTAGTTTGTAGGATTCTTTTAGTCCTACATTACTAAGGGAAACAAGATTGAGAAGACTTATATGTATTATGTAACTTGTAACATCTGAAACCCTTAAATGAAAGGCTCTGGGGTGTCCAAGGTGCTTTTCACACGCTGAGCCGCCTTGGGGACCTGGACATGGATATGATACTTATTAAATACGTAGATGTAAGTATTCTTGAATAGATACCTATACATGGTTTTATACTTATACGGATTCAAAGGGTGTGATCTCAACTGTTGATCTACATGATCATTGGGAGATCAAATCCTAGTCATCGGATTTATACATCTCTCTATTGTACCCATTGATTTGGAATTTCGTCCTCTATAAATAGAAGGACACCTCTAAGGCATAAGGTTACAATTCAACTTTGTATAGAACTCTATTTTATCTTGAGGATTAGTTCACAGGAACTCCTTGCACGTAAAGGGGGTAAATATAATTTTAAGGATAGTAACCAGTAGCATGACTTAACGTTATCCTTACTTCATTGTTTGTATTTTTAAAATTCAATAAGTTTTTATATTACCTATTTTATGTATATTATACTTCTGAATAATAGTAATATATAATTGCTTGATTCATTATTTACCCAAAAAAATTGCTTGATTCATTAATTGTCTTAAATTTATTCTGAAACCTTCTTGGCTACATTAGGCTTTTGACTAGGTAATAAAATTACTAAACTGTCCAAGATAAATTCATTAAAACTAATTATCTTATTGAACTTTGGGTACCCTTGCTAACTTATTTGCAAAACAACTCCATAACTTAATACTATTTATGTTCAAACCCCCATGACCAAACTTCCTTCTAAAATCACCCGTACAAGTGTTCCATTATTTGGCTTCACCTGGTGGCACGACTACCCTTAGGTGGCAGGTCAGCCAGCAGCCAAATGGTTGCAGGGATGACCAACCGGCTGCCCCTGATATGTGGCCTCCCAACGTGCTTCTGCAGCCGGTCAGGCCAATTGGAGCCTGACTGCCAAGTCCAAACCCAAGTTTACTCTGTGGGTTTCTCCCATCTCTAAGGATGTAAATGGATCAAATTCGATATAGATATGATATTATCCGAATTTGAATCTGAAATTTGACAACCCCATCTGAATTTGAATTCGTATCCGACGGATTAAAATATCGAAAATTCGAATTTAAATTCGCATGTTAACCGGATTATCTAATCCAAATCCAAAAATAAAAACGCTAACTAGAGAAAAAAATCTTCAATATCAGTAAATAAAACCACAAACAACCTAAAAGTATAACAAGGTATAGAGACTATCTGAAGCCAAATCAGCCCGTTCAGCCATTAACTCGAGAGAGAGATAGGTGACTTACCAGCTTAATCACATGCACAACAACAAGGGTGAAAAACAATACCAAAATATCCAAAAACTTCTTTGAGGCGCATACGCCAACTACATGTGAAAATCAAAACTATACTAATAAAAAATGTAATCCTAATTTCTTTTTCTATCCAAGAAAAATGAAATAATTCTTTATATTGACAAGGGTTATTATCGTCTTCAATTGCTGGATCTTCCTCTTAACTAGGCGTACATATCGATGTATTGGTAAACGTATCGAGTTAAAGAGAAACCGCTGAATCCTCGATTGGAGGATCCAGCAATTGAAGAGGATAATGACTCCATTGACAACCCCATATGCATATGTTCTCTTCTTTATCGTACCACTTGCTCCTCCAATACGATCCTCCTGATGAAAAAAATAAAGGAAGACTACAAGACGGAGCAATCGATAGTGACAAGTGTTACAAATCATACGACTTATGGAGCGCACCATCTACGGATTACCAAGATCACAATAGATCCAGCCGCAGAATCCGCTGTAGATCATTTTCTCTCGGCACAACCTTCTTCGCAAAAAATCCAGGTAACGGAAGGGAACTTGGAGGAGGAGAAGTAAGGAAAGCTGATCCAGCAAAATTACAATCAACCGATTTAACATCTGTCAAGCCGATCTGCTTTGGAACCATTTCCGGCTCCGGACCTAACGGGAATGGGGCGAGGGAGTAGGAAAGAAAACACAACCATCAATTAAGCACATCGAAACACCCAGAACTAAAGATGAAGGAAATCAAAGAAATTCTTATATACCCACTTCAGATTTGGCTGCAATACCTTAAATCTAAATTCATCCTCTCAATCGGTTGGGTCAGAAAAAATCCCATCAACCTAAAATAACTAGATTCAATCAGATAGAGTATACAGGAAGAGAGCTAACAGAGAGAGACTTAAAGAGGAGACTTGAGAGTGGGAAGAGAGCTCTGTTGCTGCAAGCTCACAATCGACAGCCGACGGTCGACGGTCGGCAGTCGGTAGTCAGAAACCGTAAACTAAGCATAAACCCTAGTTTGTCCAAAGAAAAGCAAAGAGAGTGAGACTGTGAGCAGGGTGTCGACTCGAGTAGAGAGAAGATTGAAAGAGGAACTGAAGGTAAAAAATAAAAAAAATTGTATTTAAACCTCCTAAGGGTAAAATAGACATTTAATCTTTCGAATCAGAGCGGATTAAATCCGAATTCGGCTCGGTATCCTATTAAAATTATCCAAATTCGAATCTGATTTTTTCGAATTCAGATTCCTTAAATGGAGTCGAATTCGAATAGGATCCAAATTTTCAGGTATCTATTTACATCTTTACCCACATCACAATCTCCATTCTAATTTTAAAACAACATAAAGTATATGTACTTCACTCACATTGGATATTAATATAATATTAAAATAAATGAGACTTAGCTCATCACCTCTAATTGACATATTTACCAAAATACCCCTCAAATTTGTATCTACCATGAGGGTTCTCCTAGTGAGGTCTACATTTGAAATCAATATTTAAAATTCTAAATTATTTTTCATTATAATTTTAAATTCTCACAATGACTTCAATGGTGGGAACAACCTCTGCACTCAGAGCACTCCAATTAACAACAGTTTCCCGCCTTACTATAAAAAGAATAGTCAATCACATTATATTGCAATTATTAATTACTGAGAATACTAAATTACAATAGAATTCAATAAACAATTCAACACTTATACACAAAATATCCAGAATATCGATACTAAATACCAAACAATATAATATTAAGTAATATTATTTTATTCTGTATTTGTTTTATCACAAGAAATAACAAATAGTTTATTAAAAACCTCTTAATCAGTCATTAAACAATACCCCAAGGGCTGGGGTTTTCATGCTGCTAATAGAGGTTGGTGGAGTGGGAACGTCATACGAAGATAATGGATTACCACTTGGAAAGGGAAGTGAACTTCATCTTTGAGATATATACCTAACTAGATGACTGATCGAGACATTTGTATCCTTTATGGTGTGAACTACAACCAAGAAGACATATGGTTTGGAACACGGTTGCAACTTGCTGGAGTTATACCGTCGTATTTGAGGGTAACACGCACATCCGTACATCTTAACGACTGTATAATCAGGTATGGTTTGGTGAAGCAACTCCATGGAGAAAGATGGGAGGCGGTTAGTATGCGACTGATGAGATAAATTGCCGAATTAAACGCATCATCCCAATATTTTAATGGCAGTGAAGGATTGTACATCATAGTAAACCCTATCTTCACAATATGGTGGTGTTTCCACTTAACCCTTCCATTCTATTCTTGGGTATGAAGGCAAGAGAGTCAGTAAAGGACATCATTGTTGTGAGGAATGTTGACAAGATTCGGTATTCTCTGGCCCAATCGGCCTACACAGCCTTTTTCCAAAGAACTTTTCAACCTATTTTTTAAAATTTTCAAATTTTTTGAAAACCTCGAATCTAGTCATGGGGAAAATCAAGTGAATTTAGTATAATTATCAATGAAACTCACATACTCACAACAACCATTAGTAGAATAAACCCGGCCTAGGCCCCATACGTCTGAATGAATAAGTGCCAAAAGAGTTAGGATAGGAGTTGTGTAAGATAGAAATGGTATTGATGAACAAAACGACACTTGATAGGTGCTTTAAATAGGAAAGCCACTTTTGGAAATGATTTGTGGATGATGGTGGAGGAGAGGTGGCCCAACCCTTGATGCCAGATGACAATAGAGATGCACACACCTAGGTAGACTTGAGGATTGGAATATTGACTTGCATGGACTGAATTAGACTGCAGACCGTATAAGGCACCATCAAGTTCGTTGCAGAAGAGGACACGTATCGAGGATCGATCCTTGATAAGATAATTGTGATAACTGATAATTGTGAAATTCAAACACAACATCATTATCAGTTATCACAATTATCACAAGTATATTTGAATACACTTAGAAAATTTTTGTAATAGACAGAACATGTAAAATATTTGAAAGATGGAGAAAACGAATGTGAGAAGAAATGGTGGAGGATCCAGTGTGATGAATTTTCAAACCTTGTCCATTGCCAATTGTCACCTGATCCGAACCTTGATAGTCATTGTTGAGACTCATGTTACCAATATCAGTAGTAATATGGTTTGTAGCTCCGGAATTTGGTACCTATGCGGGTGATCCGATATTAACAACATAGGCATTAGATGTTTGTGGAGGTTGAGTATATGAACGGTCAAAGCGATGGTAACATGCCACAACAGTGTGCCCATAGTGACCATAGACTTGACATTGCATTCTTGATAAGAAGAATTGGACCGTTGGCCCCTGCCTCGGCCATGGCCTTTAGTAGAGTTGGAAGATTGATTTCTGATGCTATTCTGACGTTCAAAACCTAATCGGCCTTTGGAGATAATGTTAGCTTGCGGTGGTGGAGAGAGAAGACTCTAATCTATATGCATTTCATGGGTAACAAGCACGGCAATGATATCCCATGAGTTTGTGGTATCAGATGATGGATAATAGCTGTGAACACTAGAGTAGGTAGTTGTTGGGGTCTAATTTTGATTGAAAATGGGATGACTAAACTTGGACAGAAGAGCAAGGGAGGTGTTTTTGGTTGTGGAGGAGGTGAGGGACGATATGAATGGCATTTAGATGTGAGTCGCGATGACTTTGATACTATTAAAGATAAGAGACTAATGAGATTTCAAACTGTAAGACCCGTACCTTACTAACCCGATCTTACCACCTTGTATTAGGTCTTGCTATTATGGTCGGCCTAAGCAGACCAAGTGCGTGAAGAAACCACAAGACTAGGTATGTAATTTGAACCAAAATCATCTAATTAGGAGCAAGTGGTCGCATACCTAAACAAATATGGTCGACCACACCTCAGAATATTGAGAGCAATCGAGTCTGGGACATGTGGTCGCAGTTTTAAGACGTGTGGTCGAAGGATTCTGCGACCCCACGTGCGACCACACGATGGTATAATCGACTCCGTGACTAGAAAACCTTCCTAATCTGAGGGGGTTCTTTTTTAATCAAAGTGAGACTTTATATAGAAGTTTTTCTCTATATAAAGGACGTCCCTTAGCCTCTTTCATTCTTTAGAACTCAAACTGAAAGAGAGAGAAAGAGAGGAGGAGGAAGAGAAGGAGAATTGAAGAGAAAGACTAGGAGAAGGAATTGCAGAGAAAGCTCTGATTCTCCAGCAAGTTTAAGGTATGGAATAATTCCCTACATTAGTTGAATACCTAGAATAGATTATGGAGGAGATATTGATTCAAAGTAAGATCTAAATCCTAAGACCATGAACAAAACTCTAAGGAGATCCATGAAGAATAGATTAGGGTGAAGGATTATGTAAAAGTATGAATTTTAAGCCATAGAACAATCATAGAAAGGATCATAATGTTAGCCATGGAATCAAGTTATGAGGGGATGTGGCTGAGAATAAAAGTCGACTAAAAACTCGTGTGGTCGCAGGTATGATCAACCACACGAGGTACATATGTTAGACCACACGTCCTTGGGAAGGTTCTAGGGAGGGTGTGGTCGCATGTGTCTAGTCGCATGATATGCGACCACACATATCGACCTCACACTCTGTGGTCGCAGAAACTGAGACCACAGGTGCAGTCACACCTGCGACCACTCAGCTTCTGGAGGTTTGTTTGATTCTAGTTTGGACCATTGACTACTGTAAATTGATGAGCTTGAACCCTAACTTAGAACTTATAAATTTCTTAGGTTTTCAAGAGGTTCAAGAGTGAATTAAGAAGCTTGGAGAAGATTGAACATTTCTAGCAGGTGAAGGAACATAGCCTAAACTAACTGGCTAATAATAAACTGTTTACTTTAATTGAGTCTAATGCTATGCCTGATTCTATGATTTTTTGTTTGTAATGTGCATATCACATGCCATCCAATATTCCTGTTATTACTATTCATTTATATTTAATTATGTCTACTATTACATGATGATGATGATGATGCTAAGAATAGGCATGTGATTATGTGTGTGTGGTTAGTGTGCTTGATGAGAGTGGAGCATCAGGGGGAAGACGTGACATTATGATTTATCCTGGTCACCAGACTCTAGCTCTATCTCTACTCAAGTCTTGTTCACTGACATCATCGTATCGTCATTACCTTAACAGAACTATTACATTGTAGGGAATCAGGGTGTAGTCTTTGACTCTGCTGGAGGGTCTTAGCTTTATCTCTATGGACGTATTGAGTAATGCTAGGGTGAAGCCTTGGATACACTGGATGACATTTAGGATTGATTAGTTGCGAGTCCAGTTTGCAAGCCCTCGCTAATAGGGACTTACGTGTTGGTATGGGTAGGACATTAGGAAAAGTGTTGGCGGTGTTTGATCCGGATACTTTAGCTCTATCTTTATTCCATGGTGGGTGCATGTGGGACGACAATGGTGTTTGATCTATTGGACGGATTCACACACTCGTGTATAGAGGTGCGGTGGCCGCCAATCATTTCTATAGCATATTGCAAACTTAAAAATCAAACTAAAGATATGAATTGAATGCATGCATATGTTTGTTGCATTGTTTTGTTTGCTCACTGAGCCGTGATGTGTGCTCACCCTTTCGACGTCAAATTTTTTAGTTGTTGATGCAGGTCCTACCGTTGAAGATTACATGAACACGTCGACGTATGGACACATAGCGGCGATGGATGTGGAAGCTATGAAAGATGCGCATGATCCATGCAAGTGTAATTCATGTATTTTCGATTAGTTTAGTTGTTTGGTTATCGAAACATGTAATTGATCACTTTATTTTATTTTACGTCTTGAGTTATTTTGGAGATAATTGGATAATTAATTACGCTATTACTGTTAGATACTCAGTTCATTAGTATTAAAAACTTTCGCTATTGATTATTTACTTTGATTATGCTTGTGAAATGTATAAATGTATAATTGGTTTAATAGAATAGGCACGGCCTATACAAGATCCTGATTGAACCGTTGATTTTCTTGACAGTTCATCACACCACTGGTTAGACCAGATTTGGGGTGTGACATAAACTCTAACTCTTTGAATAATGGAGTAGAGGCAAGTGGTATATATAACCAAAAAATCTGTTACATAATCTCTACGTTGGAGGGATCATGGGGGAGTTACAAAATTCAAATGGCAGAAGAATTGTATGAGAGATCATAGAGAGTAACAAACTTTCAAATATTGAGATGTTGAGGTTGTGAGGACAACGATATCTACCTTGTCAGCTATTGTTCTCCTTTAACACATGCCATATCCAAAGTCATTCGAGAAACCATTGTCGTTACTGAGAGTTAGAGATCAAAAGCTGATTGTGGATTGAGGGTGTTAAAAATGAAACCGAATTGTGTATTTAAATCGAACCAAACTATTTAAATCGTAACCAACAAACCGTTTATTAAACGGTTCAATTTTGGATTGTAATTTGACACCGTTTATTTAAATGATTCGATTCAATTTTAAACCGCTTAACTGACTCTTCAAACCTGTTAGCATCTATTTAAACCGATTACCCGGTACAGTTATACCCACTTATGACTTATCCATTTTCCTAGAACTCTACTTATGACTTGCCTATTTCCTAGAACTCAAATAATCATGACTTTATTCATTTAATTCCAAGGACTACGATTCCTTTAAAATCACAATTAAAATCGTTTAAACCGTTATTTCAAATCCTTATAAAAACCTGTAAACTAAAACTGTTTACTAGTCATTTCGATAAGATTTTTCAAACCGTTTATTAAAGTGTTCAGTTTTAATTTCACCCTTTATGCATTGAACCGTGAACTCGAAACCATACCGTTTAACCCTTCAAGTAGATGTAGATGGTGGAAGAAGAAGGATAAAACCGTAAATTAAGGTTTTATCATCATATACCTAAAACACGTTAAGCAGGGCAGATGACGTTTGTGATGTATAAAGATTTCTTTCCCATTATAATCAAATCAAATTAAGATTCAAAGCTTTTCGTTCTAGTCAATTATATCCTTGTTTCACCAAAAAAAAAAAAAAAAAAATTTATATCTTTGTCGGAGTTGTTGCTGATGTAAGCATTAACGTCTTTTATATCTTTCTCCACGATAGAAGTAGCTGCTGATGTAAAACTCCCCAACTACCAACTACCAACTCCCAACGTTGACCATTGACCTTCAGAAAATGACAAACCGGTGCTTTTTTGATCTTGTTGACTTTCTTTAACCTTGAAAAGGTGTTGACTTCCGTTTCTTCCCGAGGAAGGTTCTTGCAAATCCAAAAGTTCGACTGTTACCAACTTTTTACCAACTGCTCCCCGTGTTTTTGTTTTTTTTCCCGGGTAAAAACCGTTAACTTATATAATTTATTTTAGAAAAAAATTTCATTTAAACATCGTTAAAAGGTTGTTAATATCATCTATATCCACAAGAATGTAAAAACATCATTTACATCTCAAAACTTTGACTGGGTAATCAAAGAAGTCTACTCCGTCAGTTGATTCCTGTTAAATACTGACGTCAGGTGGATTGAAATATTTCAGAGACGATAATACCTTTTTAGTTTGTTGAAAATACCATTATACTCTTTATCTAATCCCCTTTCTTCCACTTGTGCATTGTTTTTCTCTCTCTTCCACCTGTGCATTGCTTCCTCTCTCTCTCTCTCTCTCTCTCTCTGTTTCTCGACTTGGGTTCTCTTCTCATCACTTTGCTTCTGACCGAATTTCCTATTGCATTTAAGTTCTTAATTTTCTTTCAACATCGTTCACTGATTTCCGACTGCATCTAAGTTCTTGATATTCTTTTGGATTTGTCTTCTCTGTTTCAGAACTATTTCTCTGTTTCAGATCTTGGTCTGTCATTTTGCTCATTGACATTTCCGAATATGAAGAACTATTATAGAAATTGGTCTGGCAAATCCGATTTGGGGTTTTTCGAGTTCAGTTCTTCAATCTGGTGATTCAGCAGTTCTTCGATTTAGTAATTTTATATTTCAGCAGTTCTTCGATTTAGATTCAGATTCAGGCCTCTTCGAAGCTTCAGATCTCGCTTCGTCCATGTTTTGGTACTCCAGCTTCATCTTCTCTCTTTAGTTTCCGATGGCATCGGCAATGGTGATTGTGGTTTTCAATTATTGGCGGTGGTGTATGGCTGCCTATAAAATTTTCATATACATCTATTTCTGAATCTATTTCCTTGTCTAGAAATACTAAGTCCATTTTTCCTTGTCTAGAAATACTGAGTCCTATTTCTCTCTGTTTCTGTAATCCCATTTTTTTTGTCAATATTTCAACTTGTCTATAAAAAAAAAATTGTTCTGCTAGACTAGGAGAACGAAATGGTTGATTTGGGAAGAGTCGGTGGTAGCAATTGTGGTGAAGAGCTTCCAAAGGTTTCACCACCAGGAGGAAATAGGGAGCCATGCCACAGATGTCTGGTGGTGATTCAGCACCAGGAGATTTTTTTGGCCTCTCTCTCTCTCTCTGATTTCTCACCCTCCTTCCCTCTTTGATTTTGTGCTTTTGAGCATGTTCATGTAGGGTAAGGTCCAGAAACAAAGAAGAAGAAGAAACCATCGAAAAATAATCACAGAAATCATATCGAGCAAGGAAGAACCCTGAGATAGATATTCAAAGTTGGACGGATCAGGTTGAAAACCATAGCGAAACTAGGGTTGGTCATGATGATTGGTCATTGAATGAAAATAACAAATATAATTTTGATTTGAAGGACAAATTAGTAAATCAACATAATTTTTTAATTTTTTAATTTATAATATGAGGGGTAAAATTGTATTTCAACAATTTTAGTGATTTTCGTCAGTTAAGTGGACCTAGGTGATGTTTTTGCATTCTTGTGGGTGTAGATGATGTTAGCAATCTTTGATGAGGCCTAGATGGAATTTTTTCTTTATTTTATTAGGATAGATCAAATAAATTTAAATGGCCAAAAGGCCATTTTCAGGTGGAGTTGTGGTTCTTCAAACCCATTTGACCCATTGGGACTGGATTTATATTGAAGAAAACAGGGCTAATTTGGTCATAAGAGATTGCAATCCTCCTTATGTCCAAGAAAGTTAGGAATGCATGTTTGTTGCTTTCTTAACTACCATACGCTATTCTCTTGGATTCGTACACAGCTAAGGTGGCAACGAAATGATTGCTATACACTTCTTCCTGCTTGTGAAGCTTATATATATTCAGCAAGATTAGTAGGATGCTTCACACCACTGAGAAAAAGAGTGAATAGCAGGAAAACAGTGCACCTTGAGTTTTCCAGCTTGAATTTTTGCAAATTCTGCCCATACAAACTTCTGGGTTCTGTTGGGTTCTTGGTAGGTATTAGTGGGTCATACAGTTTTGGGTCTCTTTGTCCAGTGGAAATATAAAGATGAACAAGAAACAGAGCAGATCCATTTATGCTTTTGATTTTCTCTTGACTTGGGAGTTGAGCTCTTGAATATCTGGGTCAGTTGTCTTTTGTGGGTTTTGTGTAAAGTTTTGGGTGGTGTGATGGAGAGTGGTGATGCCTATGGAATCAGTAATCTTCGTTTTGACAGTTCTTCATTCCGGAGAAACAACACAGTTGATGTCTTTTCTAAATCTTTTCGAGAAGAAGAAGACGAAGAAGCTCTAAAATGGGCTGCTCTAGAGAAGCTGCCCACTTACGACCGTATAAGGAAAGGTATTCTGGCTGGATCAGAGGGTGAGACCGAAGAAATTGACATTCGAAATATTGGCTTAATAGAGAGGAAGATTTTGTTAGGAAGGCTGGTCAAAGTTGCGGAGGAGGACAATGAGAAGTTATTGATGAAAATTAAGGATCGCTTTGATCGGTAAGAATCTTTTTCCTTTTTCCAAAAATAATGAAAACAGGAATCTTCACATTTATCTGTCTTGAATCTGTAATCCATATTTCTCTCCTTACATAACTTTATTTTCCTCTCTTTGTTACTCAGAGTTGAAATTGATATTCCCACAATCCAAGTCCACTTCGATCATGTAAATGTGGATGCAGAAGCTTATGTGGGAAGTAGTGCTTTACCTACAATGCTCAATTTCTGTGCTCATATGTTGGAGGTAGTCTACCTGTAAATTATCATTTAAAGAGTTTGGCTTCCATACTATTGTTTCTATTTCAAACATAACTTACCAAGTAATTTGTTTTCTTTTCTGGTTTCGAAGGGGCTCTTGAGCAATCTTCATATTCTTCCAAGTAGAAAAAAGCCAATATCAATCCTTCATGATGTCAGTGGAATAATCAAACCCGGCAGGTGAGAACACTGAAAACACATGCCCTTCTTGAAGTTCGAACCAATGACTAAAGTTGATGTTGGTTTTGGTTTCATTCAGCTAGTTAAGCTCTATGGCTAATCCAGTGCTTTGATTGATTTGAGTTTTGCAGATTGACATTACTCTTAGGTCCTCCAAGCTCTGGAAAGACCACATTGCTGTTGGCTTTGGCAGGAAAGCTCGATCCTGATCTAAAAGTAAGGGAGTTAAAAACCTTTGGTATCCATTCTGAATTAACATTCTTTTGTAGCTCTTTTTTAAAATTATTTCCTGATCAGGAAACTTAAGTCCTATGCAATTTTCTTCAGGTCTCTGGGAAAATAACTTACAATGGACATGAAATGAATGAGTTTGTCCCACAAAGGGCAGCAGCTTATATTAGTCAACGAGATCTCCACCTTGGGGAGATGACAGTGAGAGAAACCTTAGCCTTTTCTGCTAGATGTCAAGGAGTGGGAAATCGTTACGGTAAATTGAACAGGATAATGTCAGTTTTAATTGGCAAGGTTAAGCCTGTAGAGATACTGAGTTCAATTGTTTTGAAATATGGAAAATATGCAGATATGTTGAAAGAGCTGTCAATAAGAGAGAAGGATGCAAAAATTAAGCCAGATCCAGACGTCGATCTTTTCCAGAAGGTAAGAATGGCTCCTTGGCAGTAGGATACAATGGTCTGATCAAGTTTATCTTATTGTAATTTAGGCAAATTATTGTCTATCCATATCCAAAATAAAAATTTTGCAGTTAATTTTCCAATTGGATTCTTGAGTGCAATTGGGTTCTTATTGATCCAGAATCATTAGCTTGGTCTCATATTTTGTGTAAAATTTATTCTCTAAATGATCTGTGGTTCCAACCTCACCAATACCCTGCCTCCTGGAAATTCATGCTTGTGATTATCATAGTATTAAGATAAGAGAATTTTGGTTTCCATATGTACAGGCAACATCAATAGAAGGAGAGGAGGTCAGTCTACAGACTGATTATATTCTAAAGGTATCTCCACTACAAACGCATCTGTGGATAAAGAGTAAATTTTTTAAAATAACTAGTTAGGACTCTTGATCAATTTTCATGTTTCTCAACATCATACTTGTAGACTTTGGGACTAGAGGTTTGTGCTGATACCATGGTTGGAGATCAAAATCTTAGAGGTGTATCTGGAGGACAAAGAAGGCGTGTCACAACAGGTAGCATAACTTTTGTTTCTAACATCTGATTCAATATTCATCTTCTCCTTCTTCCTTTATTCTGTCTGATTCTTCTAAAATTCTTGATTGACATGATGCAGGGGAGATGCTGGTTGGACCAGCAAAGACACTTTTCATGGATGAGATATCAACCGGTTTGGACAGTTCGACAACCTTCCAAATTGTGAATTCACTTAGGCAACACATCCATATTCTAAAAGGGACTGCTGTCATCTCTCTCCTCCAGCCACCACCCGAAACTTATGAGCTCTTTGATGACATTATTCTACTATCAGATGGGCAGATTGTGTACCAGGGGCCCCGTGAACATGTGCTCGAGTTTTTCAGATCTATCGGATTCAAATGTCCTGAAAGGAAGGGAGTGGCTGACTTCTTGCAAGAGGCAAGTCTGGCTTCAAAACCCTTTTTCTTACTCCCTTTTGTTTCTTCTCTCTTTGCTTTTTACTAAAGCAGGGACTGTTTTAAATGGTTTCACAGGTGACATCAAGGAAAGATCAACAACAGTACTGGGCAAGCAATGAACCTTACAGATTTATCACTATCGATGAATTTGTTGAGGCATTCCGCTCATTCCATGTTGGTCGGAGGCTAGGAGAGGAGCTTTCCATCCCATTTGATAAGAAGATGAGCCAGCCTGGTGCCTTAAGTACCAACCAATACGGTGTTAGCAAAAGAGAACTATTCAAAGCCTGCATGTCAAGGGAATTAATACTGATGAAAAGAAACTCATTTTTCTACATTTTCAAGTTGATGCAGGTTGTTAATGGTTTTCATCAAAATTTCCTTATGAGAAGTTTCTAGACATCAGTAATTTAATGGCTATTTTTATTTATTTTTTTATTTTTTTGTTTCAGATTACTTTTATGGGATTGTTATCGATGACAGTCTTCCTGCGTACTGAGATGCCCAAAAATTCATTAACCGATGGTGGGGTTTTTGTTGGTGCATTGTTCTACGGTCTCAGCAGTACTATGTTGAATCAATGGCCAGAGATTTCCATGACTGTCATCAGGCTTCCTGTATTCTACAAGCAAAGAGACTTCCTTTTCTATCCTTCATGGGCATATTCGCTGCCCACATGGATCCTAAAGATCCCAATCACACTAGTTGAAATTGCTGTTTGGGTATTCCTAACATACTATGTCATAGGCTATGACCCAAATGTTGGAAGGTAAAGCCAAATGAAAAGTTTATTTATTTATTTATTTATTTTTTTGATAGGTAAAATGAAAAGTTTAATTTATCTCTTGTGGAAGTGTAATTTTTACTTTTTGTTGGCAATAATTGTTAAGTAGTAACTAGGAGAATGTTCTTATTGCAGGCTTTTCAAACAGTTCCTTCTACTCATTTGTGTTGACCAAATGTCATCTGGATTGTTCCGATTGATTGCTTCATTAGGGAGGAACATGGCTGTCTCAATGACATTCGGGTCATGTGCAATACTTATAATAGTGGTTCTGAGTGGATTTATCTTGTCACCAGGTATGCTTTTGGAATTACAATGAATGATTTCCTTTGTTTTCATCCTGCCTGTTTTAGATTGAGCTTCATATAAGCTTCTTTCTTTGTCACAGACACTATAAAAAAGTGGTGGATATGGGGCTATTGGATCTCTCCCTTGATGTATGGGCAAAATGCATTATTAGTGAATGAGTTCCTTGGGAAAAGCTGGGGGACTCTCGGAGTGGAAGTCTTGAAATCTCGTGCAGTTTTCACTGAGGCATATTGGTATTGGATCGGAGTAGGGGCATTGATTGGTTTTGGTTTGCTGTTCAATGTTTTATTCACATTAGCTCTCGCTTATCTAAATCGTGAGTGTGATATATTTATTTATTTTTGGTTTTAAGTGATTCAGTTGACCTGTTAAACTTCACATAATGTCTAATATATGTATAATCTTATGGGCAGCATTAAAACAAGCTCAAGCTATATCTGAAGAGAGCTTGAATGACAACAGTGCCAACAGAAATAGGGAAATGAGTGAGATACCATCACCCAAAGGAAAGAACCCGGAGGGTAGGCATTAATCTAAATTTTGTCAAGCTAAATCATTGCCTCCTTTTAATTTCTATTTGTAGCTGGTCCACATTAATTCCATCAAAATGACATAAACAGGAGCTACGCCATCCGAGTCTTCATCTTCTAGCGTGGCTGCAGTTGATGCCAATCAGAACAAGAAGCGGGGAATGGTTCTTCCGTTTGAGCCTCTTTGCCTCACCTTTGATGAGATGAGATATTCTGTAGACATGCCACAGGTAGCTTTATCTTTCAATTTTGCTATTAAGAATGCCAAAGTATTGAGAAATTCTTTCTTGAGAGTCCGATTGATGCATTAATGATCACTAAACTGAATATATAGGGAATGAAAGCACAAGGTATTACAGAGGACCGGTTGTTGCTTCTTAAGGGAGTGAGTGGAGCTTTTAGGCCAGGAGTCCTTACAGCTCTTATGGGTGTCAGTGGTGCTGGCAAGACTACTTTGATGGATGTGTTGGCTGGAAGAAAAACGGGGGGATATATCGAGGGCAGTATCAAAATATCTGGCCACCCAAAGAAACAGGAAACATTTGCTCGTATATCAGGATATTGTGAACAGAGCGACATCCACTCTCCTCATGTCACAGTCTATGAATCCTTGCTTTATTCAGCTTGGCTTCGATTACCTCATGAAATCAAATCTTCCACTAGAAAGGTATATGGAATAAATATTTGAGTAAATTATAAGTACCTCCCCTATAGTTTGCCCTTTAATTAGGTACATCCCAAACCTTTCAAACAATTACAAAGATACCCCCTTAAATCAAAATAAATTACAAAAAAAACCCATTCCATTAGTGAATTTCCGTTAACAGACGACCAAAGGCAAAAGTTCAAATTTTAATACCTAAAATACCCAAATGGTTAAGTTAATGGACCATTTTACTCCCTTAAATATTACCTAAAAAAGTAGTTGTGTTAAGAAATTCTATCATCAGTTAATATTTAAGGGGGTAAAATGGTCATTTAACTTAATCATTTGGGTATTTTAGGTATTAAAATTTTAACTTTTACATATGGTCGTCAGTTAACGAAAATTCACTAACGGAATGGGTTTTTCCAGTAATTTATTTTGATTTAAGGGGGTGTCTTTGTAATTATTTAAAAGGTTTTGGGTGTACCTGATATAAGTGCAAACTACAGGGGAGGTACCTATAATTTACTCTAAATATTTTAATCCTTCTGTTGTAGTTCTGTTCAGTGTTAACTGATTGGTAAACTGATTAATGATTGCAGACATTCATTGAAGAGGTAATGGAGCTTATAGAGTTAGGCCCATTGAGGGAAGCACTGGTTGGGCTTCCGGGTGTAAATGGCCTCTCAACAGAGCAGCGCAAGAGGCTAACAATCGCTGTTGAACTTGTTGCCAACCCTTCAATTATATTTATGGATGAGCCAACCTCCGGACTGGATGCAAGGGCTGCAGCAATAGTGATGAGAGCAGTGAGAAACATAGTGGACACGGGGCGAACTATCGTATGCACCATCCACCAGCCAAGCATTGACATATTTGATGCTTTTGATGAGGTTAGAATTTTTTTAGATTAGTAGACTAGTATTCTGTTATGATTTTTGTAGTACTTACCAAATACTTAAACCATTAATATTGTGTCACAGCTATTCTTAATGAAACAAGGAGGAGAAGAAATATATGTGGGCCCAGTGGGGAAGCACGCTTGTCATTTGATCAAGTACTTTGAGGTAAGGCAAACTCTGTAAAATACAGATAAGTAACAAAAAAGTTGTCTTTCCAAACATTATACTGTTATTGATAGATATAAGTTGTGTTTCATCTAGGAAATCAAAGGAGTGAGTAAGATAGCAGACGGTTATAATCCAGCAACTTGGATGTTGGAGGTGTCAACAGTAGCCCAAGAAGCAGCTTTGGGGATCAACTTCCCAGAAATATATAAGAATTCAGAACTGTATAAGTAGGTTCACTTGTAAATTTCCTCTTCGATGTGCCATAGTTAAGGGTTAGTTTGTGGTTACATCTATTAATATTTTTTACACGAATCATTCAGGAGAAACAAAGAAATGATTGGAGAACTGAGTAAACCTGCCCCTGGTTCCGAAGATCTCCATTTCCCCACTCAGTACTCTCAGTCTTTTTTCACCCAATTTGTAGTTTGTCTATGGAAACTGCATTGGTCATACTGGCGGAACCCACAGTACACTTTTGTAAGGCTATTCTTCACGACTATGATAGCTCTGACACTCGGGTCAATGTTTTGGGATCTTGGATCTAGGACGTAAGTGAAGTCCACACTTCCATCTTTGTGTTTTTGCTCACAATTAAATTTGATTTAAATTTTGGATATTGCAGGAAGAGGGAACAGGATCTCTTTAATGCAATGGGTTCTATGTATAGTGCTGTTTTCTTTCTTGGTATACAAAATTCAGGATCAGTGCAGCCAGTTGTACATATTGAACGGACAGTATTTTATAGAGAGAGGGCTGCTGGAATGTATTCAGCTATGGCATATGCCTTTGCTCAAGTAATCACTTCTCTTTCTTTTAATATTCTCATTCATCATCATGATTTTTGTTTCTCACCAAACAGTCTTGCTCCTTGTAGATTATGGTTGAGATTCCACATGTTTTCGTCCAGACTATATTATATGGAGTTATAGTGTATTCAATGATCGGATTCCAATGGACGTTCATCAAATTCTTCTGGTATATATTCTTCATGTATTTTACATTTCTATACTTCACCTTTTATGGTATGATGGCAGTGGGTGTTACACCCAATCAAAACATCGCTTCTACAATTTCACCGGCCTTCTATGCAACATGGAACCTTTTCTCAGGATTCATAATTCCAAGACCTGTAAGTTCTAACAAATTTCCCCCATTTACGAGGATAGAATTAATATAATGAACTTTTTGTTATTTATTTTAACTATTTTTGTTCATTGCAGAGGATTCCTGTGTGGTGGAGGTGGTTCTACTGGGCTTGCCCTGTTGCTTGGTCATTGTATGGATTGGTTGTGTCACAGTTTGGAGATATACAGGAAGTGATTGAATCAGGCGAGACAGTTGAGGAATTTCTGAGGAGTTATTTTGGATTCCAACGTGATTTTATAGGAGTGGTTGCAGTCGTGGTTGTTGGGTTCAATGTGGTTTTTGCATTCATCTTTGCTTTTTCAATAAAGATGTTAAACTTCCAGAAGAGATAAGAAGATTCTGCAATATGGAGAAGTAAGCTCAAGTGGTCGTCGACAGCCTCTGAAGCTATGCTATGAATAGAGCATTTCTCAAGGTTCTTGTTGAGATTTTTGTTCGGTTGTCTAGGTGTTACCAAGTTAGGTGATGTCTATTTTCTTTATTTTTATTTTTTCTATTTGGATTCCATTAGAGTTTTCTGCTTGGATTCTACTTTTCGTATGTTGACTCTTTTAATGAGTCTTTTCATATTCTATAAATTAAGCATGGATTGAAGAGGAGATATGTAACAATATTTTCTCTCTCCTCTCTCGGTTTTCTCTTTCAGACTTTCTCTACCTTGGTTCTTCTTCTCTATTGTTTTACATGGTATCTATTGTTTTACATGGTATCAGAGGATTCAGAGCAAAGGTAATCAAACCATATACACTAAACCAAACAGACAATGGATGACTTACCAAAAAAAAAAAAAAAAAAACAGACAATGGTTGACCAAATTAGATATGGGATGGACCCAAATAGACAATGGGTGACCCAATTAGATATGGGATGGACCCCAAATAGACAATGGATGACCCAATTGGATATTGGATGGACCCAATTGGATATTGGATGGACCCAAATAGACAATGGAATTATCCATCTATCAAAATTGAAAACATTTATAATATGGAAACCAAACAGACTTGACCACTAAAAGGAAATATTTAGGATTCATTAAATCAGTAAAAAATAAATAAATGATAAGAGACTTACCTGAATCATCGCAGTCCCAACGCACAAGGCGAGGAGAGACAGAGATAGTAACTCAGATTTGCAGAAATGGAGAATGAGAAGTGCATCGCCACCGGAGATGATTGTAAGAATACAAATCAATGAGATCGGTCGGAGAGGAAATACGGAATCGCTACTTCACCGAAATCGATCATAGAGATGAATCACAGAAGAGGTTTACACTCTTGAACGTCCAACATGCTACGAATTTTCTGTATCGGAATGCCGGAAAGATGATCGGAACTTCTGGACTGGTCACGGCTGATCCGACTATATGAGAAAAACAGACCAAATCCTCTTCCGCTCTGGTTTTAAAATAAAAAAAAAAAAAAAAAAACCCGCCCAAAATGATGAATTCTTCAAGAATCGAGCTCTTCTAATATGCTTCTCTCTCTGGCGTGCGGTTCCCCCTCTTTCCTCATTTTTTTTCCTCTTCCTCCCCTTCTCCTTCCTTGCAGCTCCTACCTCTTTTCCTTACTTTCAATCACTTTCTTTCAAAATGGTTCCCCCAATGCCACAACCCACATCAAGTACTTTCAGACTAGGTTTTAGATCAAGCTTCGCTATAAATTCCTTTGTTGTATCGGGTATTCTCCCTCTATTCTTCATAATGCTTTGCAAGCCAAATCGCCGTATATGTAAATTTCACCCGATTCATCGTCAGAGGATGAAGAATTAGAAGATAATCTGACCCCATCATCCGTCACAAACTCGAGGCAAATCAAGCATGATACTAACGAGAAATTACATGAAAGCTTATCACCGTCCCCATCATCCAAAAGAAAAACAGTTTCAGAGCCCATGGATCGTCAATCAAAGCCGAATTTCGCCGGCGGGACTTCAGAACTCAGTAATCTCGTCCAAATCCGAAATACTCTCTCTATCGTTTTTGCTAAGAATCCCTCTTCTATCTCCGCGGTCCCTCGTTCTCCTTCGGTTTCTCTCTCCCGTGAATGAAGAAGGAAGCCTCCTCCTCTTTTCCCTCTAGCTATATACATAGGGTTTTAAGAAATCTTTTTTGATAATCTTCTAAAATACCCTCAATTTTCAGTATAGAAATAGTCTCCTGCTGGGATTCAAATCGTCGCCTCCCTGTACTTCAGGGAGGAGCGGGACGCCCCGTCAGATGGCCGACACATGACTCTCGGAAAAATTCAACTCTCACGTTCGAGCTGACACCCAGTAGACAAGCCGAGCCGATAGGGGTGTCGACTCGGATGTGGGGTTTGAATTTTTTTGAGAGCCACGTATCGGCCATCCGACGGGGACGTCTCCCTCCTCCCTGAAGTACAGGGAGGAGACGATTCAAGGGTTTGGCAGGAGATTCCGTTGCATCAGTCAATGCCCAGTGAATTTCTGTTGGATCCAAATCGTCCATCCTCTAATCTTCCGTTTTTACAAAATCTAAAGGGTAGTGTACCATACCTTTATACACCACCATGATGTTTATGCACCTCCATTATACTTGTTAAACCCAGATCCGCATCTTCTCCTGCGGCAAGAGGACCTACCGGCTGATCCAAGGGCTGGAGTTCAATCGATGCATATACCAATATATCGGTATGTGTGTTGACTGAAATCCAGCCCTTGGCAGTCCATAGTTCCGTAAGAAAGAATTTCTATCCGTTAAACCCATTGGTTGCAAAAACTTTCCTTTTTAACGGGCGTTCCATTTGACCCAAATTAAGATCCTTGACCCAAATCGGGTCCTGGATTAGATTTGGGTTTTTCAACCCAACTCCAAAATCTTACCCCCTTAATCCTATATATATATATATATATATATATATATATATATATATATATATATATATATATTTTTTTTTTTTTTTTTTTCTTTCCTTTCTTACATGAGAAACACACCTACCTAGTCGTGGACGACAAGTCGAAACCTGTACGATGGAGAAATGTTAGAACATTTTATTCGAGGTGAGACTGACAAAAATGGGGTACTGATAGATACCCATCTTCGATCGAGATTACACCAATCAAGACTGAAGAAAGAAGGACCCCGTGTTTTCCTTTGTGATTATTAAAAATGAAAACAAAACTAAAATAAAACACATCCAAACTCTCTATCTTGGCAACTGTGATTGGTTTTGCAGCATTCAAGATGAGCCAGATCTGTGAACTCTTTTTCTAGGCAACCTCTTTAGCGTTTTGCGGTCTTCCAGGCAAGCTCAAATTTTCGATCTCCCTTTTCGTGGCGACCTCTTTAGGTCTTGTAATCTTCCGGACGAATTGAACTTCAAACTGTCTATTTCGGCAACCTCATTAGATTTTAATAGCCTTCAAGACAAGCTTGACAACAAACTCATTGTCTTGGCAACTGTATTTGGTTTTTGTAGCCTTCCAGATGAGTCAGATATGTGTGAAATCCCTTTCTTGGCAACCTCTTTAGATTTTTATAGCTTTCAAGGCAAGTTCAAATTTTCGATCTCTCCTTTGTGGCAATCTCTTTAGGTCTTGCAACCCTCCGGACAAGTCAAACTTCAAACTCTATCTCAGCAATCTCATTAGGTTTTTGCAACCTTCAAGACGAGCTTGGCAATGAACTTCCATGCTTGGTATTTTTGCAGCCTTCAAGATGAGCTGGATTTGTGAACTTCTTTCTCGGCAACCTCTTTAGGTTTTTGCAACCTTTAAGGCAAACTCAAATTTTCGATCCTTCCTTTATGGCAGCCTTCTTAGGTCTTGTAACCCTCTGGACGAATCGAACTTCAAACTCTCTAAACTCTCTATCTCAGCATCCTCATTAGGTTTTGCAGCCTTCAAGACGAGCTTGACAATAAATTCACTGTCTTGGCAACCGTACTTGGTTTTTGCTGCCTTCTAGATGAGCCAAATCTGTGAACTCCTTTTCTCGGCAATCCTTTTAGGTTTTTGTAGCCTTCAAGACAAACTCAAAATTCCATTCGTGGCAACCTCTTTAGATCTGGTAACCCTTCGGACGAATCAAACTTCAAACTCTCTATCTTGGCAACCTCATTAGGTTTTTACAGTCTTCAAGACGAGCTTGGGAACGAACTCACTATCTTAGAAATCGTACTTGGTTTTTGCAGCTTTCCAGATGAACCAAATATGGGTAAACCCTCTATATCGACAATCGTACTTGGTTTTCGAAGCCTTCATAAACTCACTGTTCCGGTAATCACTTTAGGCTTTTACGGCCTTCTAGATGAATCGGACTTTGCAAGATTTTGAACTCTCCTGAGTAGCAGCCTTATCGTGCTTTGTGACTCCCAAGACAAGCCTGAAGATTTGAACCCTCTCGAGTAGCAGCCTCATCAGGCATTGTAACTCTCGAGACGAGCTTGAAGATTTGAACCCTCTCGAGTAGTAGCCTCATCAGGCTTTGTAACTCTTGAGATGAGCCTAAAGATTTGAACCCTCTCAAGTAGCGGCCTTATCAGGCTTTGTAACTCTTGAGACGAGCTTACAACACAAAACTTTGAACTCTCTTTAATTAGTAGAGGCCTAACGAGCTTTATGACTCTCAAGATGAACCTGTTGACAACAAAACATCAAGGCAGCCGCGATGGAGCTTATAGAACCTGCATTTGTTAATACAAGTATAGCATAAAATATTGATAACAAACCAAGCCATGGACTATGTTAGCATGACCCATAGATTTAAAAGCAAAATTTGATTCATTATTAATTGATGTCAAAAGTTTGAACCCTCTCGAGTAGCAGCTTCATTAGGCTTTATAATTCTAGAGACGAGCCTGCAACACAAATTTGGACTCTCTTTAGTAGTAGCCTATCCAGGCCTTGTGACTCTCAAGACAAGCTTGTTGGCTATAAAACGTCAAGGCAACTGCAATGGGGCTTAGAACCTGGCATTTGTTGGTACCAGCATCATAAAATATTGATAACGAACAAAATCATGACATTGTTAATACAACATGCAGATTGAAAGCAAAATTTGATTAATCATATACTGACATCAAAGTTAGGTACAACTCAGGCGCAGGTGTAGAAATTGATTGACTTATTACAAAAGTGAAAGCCAAGACAGAATTCAAAGATGAAGACATCATTAGACAACATTGGTGTTGCTGGACTCTGGTTGAATGGAGCTCCAGCTAGGATTCAAAAAAATCGACAGTCCCACTCAAAAGTAATATATGATCAATTTTGGATTTTAACTTTTCAAGAGACACAAAATCGGTTGACTCTTCAATTGAACACAACGACAGATCGAAAAGACGAGATTAACCTAGTTGGCGAGTAGAAAAAAGTATGGGTTAAGAGCCCATGATTTGGACATTCGAGCTACTCAAAGCTTTCACAACAATTCTCTGTGAGATTTGAGCAACGTATGAATTCGGCCCAAAGTAGGTGCAAGATTGCAACAAGATTTGGACTCTTTTTCTTCTCAAAATAAAGATGACTTGATCAATCTTCCAAACACAATATTGATGATTTAATGATCTGATGAAAGCAAGCGCAACACCACAAATAGATTTCCTTCTTAAACAGGATCGAGAAAAAATGAGATGCATATAAGTAATGATTGAAAGACAATCCTCTGCTAAATAGAAACATCAATGACTCCAAGATTGACATTAAGAGCCTAAGCAAATTCACCAATTGCACACAAAGGTGATATTCATGATTAAACCTGATTCGTTTTAAAAGAATATAGTTGATACCCCAGTGTCTGAATGCTACGGACCACGTTTTCGGTATAGATGAAAAACAACATGATTGAGTTTGACTCCTTTGAAGAGAATGCATCCATGCTCCCAGTATCTGTATTTTACAGCAGACTACAATTTAGTGTATATGAAAATATATGGAAAGACATAGACACCATGTCCAGTATTGAAAGCAGGAATAACCTGGATTGCATATAGAATTTGGCCAAATCAAGCACTAGAACATGAAAAATTTATCCACTCTAGATCCTAGACACGAAAGAGATGATTTGCTCAATCTCTCAAAGAGATAAGAATTATTTTGATGAATCCAACCATCAGGCATGAGATCCCAAAGAGAACATTTTTTTTGAAGCACAAGAAAGCAACAAATGTTTGGAGATAGTCAATGAATACTGTTATTGAATCTAACAAAGACAGGTGGAAATGATTTGATCAATTTCCCTAGATATGACTCACTCTATGATGAGAGAAAATTTTCTTCTTTTCTTTTTCCTATGGAAGTTAAACATATGCTTCTTATAGAAGACAGATGCAATATGTTTGCATTCTTGCCAAAAATGCACATCTCACTTTGAACAAATGAACAACCAGGTCCTTTCCCTATGAAGGGCAAGTAAGGACAACCCATCCAATTTCTATATATTTTCTTTTCTTCTTCTTTTTCTTCTTCTTTTTCTTTCAAATTAAAGATTTGAACAAAGGGTCCCAAAACGGCAAAAATGTTGCCAACCAATCTAAGCATGCTTGGATGGTTTGCAGCTCACAAAGAGCCTCCCGAGTAAATAAAATCCAAGACAAATGGGCAATTTCACCCCAAAGTTTAAGTATGCATCTGCACGTATTGACAGGTAGACGATTCTTTGAGTAATCGCTAAAAACAACCTTAATGAGATGTAACTCCGCACCAAAATTAAATATTACACCAAATAACGTTTTTTCCTTTTGAAGATGCTTGATAGCATATATAAGTCTCAACAAGTTATGTGTCGAATGCTGAATCAGATACGACCATATCTGAGCCCAAAACCTTAAGTCCATAGACAAGTATGACGATGAAGGTCTAAGAAGACTAATATGAAACTGCCCACATGGATATGTCATTAGGAGAGTTTTTGGTTATTTATGTAGAATGATCAACCCTACTAAGGAGTTACTATTTTATTGACTAGAAAGAAATGAACTCTAGGAATTCTTGGACACCATTGAATAATGAACAACAGATAAAAATTTGAGTCAAATTCATTGAAAAAAATTATACAAAAATAGAATGACACATTCACAAGAGACTACATCATAAAAACTTATTAATGATTGTTACGGTTGGAAATCGCCCGTTGATCCGCGCTCTGAATGACCTGCAATCACAGAGATGAGACAAAGGAGGGGGCGCCTAAGCCCGGGTACCCTCCGATGCCTAAGTTAGATTCCCAAGGTAAACAGTCAAGAGATAGCAGAAGGCTATCCCCAGTTTAGAGAGAGTAGGACGATGAGTGAGTTTGAGTGTGGGGGATGAACAATAACAACTTGTGAGTGCGTAAGTGCATTGGGGTTTACCTTGAGGGATGACCTCTACTTATAGATTGGGAAGAGGCATGGAGGCACCAGGACTCAGGGAAGTAGATCGCCAATAGGACTGCCATGTGTTGGACTGGGGGACACCTGGGTGGTAAACTCCGAGTAGGAGTCGGAGACCTTAGCCAAGGAAGCTAGGTCGGTCAGCTCTGGGACTGACACGTGTCAACGTGTGAGTAATGACCGACCGGGATAGTCGGTGTCGTATCAGACTGGGAGAAGGACTCCTCGGAGGTAGTCCTAATCATATTAGGACTCTGGCTTCCGTCTAAGAACCGTAGCCGAGTAGGACTGAGACTCCGAGCGCTACCAGAGAGGCCGATCGCATGGGAGGCCGCATGCATGATAGGCCGAATATATGATGCCGAGTGCGAGACACTCCGAGCGCTCAGGCTCTGAAGGCGCAACTTGACACGTGTAAGATTTTAAGTGGATGGATCATTTCCCTCCTAACAGGGTCTATACCATCACCAAGGGACCTCAAGATGAGGGCAAGTCAGTCCTCACAATCATAGGAGGACCCGCCGCCGGGAACACCTCCAACAGGTCGGCAAAGGCCTACTCACGTCTGGTAGCCAAGGCAGAGTGGTCGTCGAAGAAAGCTCAGACTGGAGAAGTCATCACCTTCAGTGACGAAGATCTTGTCAACGTCGCGGTCCCCCATGAGGATGCCATTGTATTCACGGCCGGGATCGGGCACTGCGATGTTGCAAAGTGCCTAGTAGACACTGGGAGCTCGGTGGACATCATATTTTATCATGCCTACCAGAGGATGCAGTTGACGGACGACCAGCTCCGTCCCGTCACTTTCGATCTTATCAGCTTCTCCGGGGACCCAGTCACGGTGAAAGGGGTATCCAATTGTCTGTCATCTTCGGCCAGAGGCCCAGACAGCGACAAGTGGTGGTCGAATTCATGGTGGTTGATCGGCCATCAGCTCACAATGTCATCCTCGGCCGGCCTTCGCTGAACAAGTTGAAGGCATGTATGTCCACCTACTACCTGGTGATGAAATTTCCAATCGATGATGGAGTCGGAGAGTGCCGAACAGATCAAGATACTTCACGAAGGTGGTATGCCACCGAGCTGAAGAACAGCCAGCGGGCCCTAAAGACCGCGCAGGTGAACATGGCGGATGTTCCAAAGAAGCCCTCTAACAACAGGGGAGAGCCAGCAGAGGAACTCCTGCAGATACCGATTGCGGATGATCAACCCGAAAAGACGCTCCAGGTCGGCTCCTTGCTGCCTGAAGAACAAAGGAAAAAGTTGATCGAATTTTTAAGGCAGAACTTAGACGTTTTCACATGGTCGGCCTCTGAGATGCCTGGGATACCTAGGGATGTAATTGAACACCACCTAGCAGTCGACCCGCAGCATCGGCCTGTGCGACAAAAGAAGAGAAGCTTTGCACCCACTCGGCAGTCTGCCATAGACGAGGAGGTGCAGAAGCTGCTGACGGCAAACTTCATACGGGAGGTCGACTACCCGGACTGGTTGGCCAACGTGGTCATGGTGCCAAAGTCTAACAGCAAGTGGCGGATTTGCATAGACTTCACCGATCTCAACAAAGCCTGTCCAAATGACAGCTATCCGCTGTCGCGCATCTACCAGCTGATTGATGCTACGGCCGGACATGAACTGCTAAGTTTCCTTGATGCGTATTCCGGCTACAACCAAATAAATATGTGGAAGGCCGACGAAGAATGCACATCCTTTGTCACAAATCAAGGGCTCTTCTGTTATACGGTCATGCCTTTTGGCCTCAAAAATGCGGGAGCCACCTATCAGAGGCTAGTCAACAAAGTCTTCAGACGACAGATTGGCAAGAACATGGAAGTGTATGTCGACGATTCCCTTGTCAAGAGTCGACATTCCGGTCGGCACCTGGCCGACCTCGGCGAAGCATTCCAGGTCCTCCGAAGGCACAGTATAAAGCTCAACCCTACAAAGTGTGCCTTCGGAGTCGGATCAGGAAAATTCTTGGGATTCATAGTCTCGGAAAGGGGTATCGAGGCAAATCCCTCGAAGATCAAGGCAATCCTGGACATGGCCGAGCCGACCAGAGGCAAACATGTACAGGAGCTGAATGGCCGAATAGCCGCACTCGGCCGCTTTATGTAAAAATCGGCCGAACGCTGCCTCCCCTTCTTCAAAACTCAGAAGGGAGCCGGGAGGTTCGAGTGGACCGAAGAATGCCAGAGAGCTTTTGAAGACCTGAAGGCATATTTATCCTCGCCTCCCCTGCTGGTGAAGCCGAACCCGGGGGATGAGTTGCAGTTGTACCTCGGGGTATCCGACCGCGCAGTCAACGCCGTCCTTTTAAAGGAAGAAGACAAGGTCCAACGACCAATTTACTACGTCAACAAAGTATTGCTTGACGCCGAGACCAGGTACAAGCCGATTGGGAAACTGGCACTTGCTTTGGTCACATCCGCGCGGAAGCTCCGATCGTACTTCCAGGCATATCCCATATCGGTACTGACAAACACGTCACTGAAGAAGGTGTTGTCAAAGCCCGATGTATCGGGACGACTCATCAATTGGGCAGTAGAGCTTGGGGAGTTCGACATAAAGTACGTCTCCAGAACGGCCATCAAAGCACAAGCCTTGGCGGACTTTATCGTCGAAAGTACCCTACCAGGCCAAGACTTTGCAGAACCTCGGGACACACCGAATAAAGAGCAGGCCGAAGCCGCCTGGATCCTGAATGTGGACGGTTCCTCCATGGAAGATAAAGTAGGGGTAGGTGTAATTGTGAAAAGTTTTGAAGGATTTAAAATACGCTCGGCTATAAGGTTCGGATTCAGAGCCACAAATAACGAGGCCGAGTACGAAGCTTTACTGGCCGGACTTAGACTCACCAAAAGCTTAGCCGTCCATCGGCTACTCATACAAGGCGACTCACAGTTGGTCATTCGCCAAGTATAGGGAGACTACGAGGCCAGACAGCCCGAGATGCAGAAATACCTCGAGAAGGTGAATTCGGCCATCGCGACCTTCCAAAGCGTACAGCTGCAATACGTCGGCCGCGAGGAAAACACCGAAGCAGATGAGTTATCAAGATTATCCCTTGAAGACATCCATGCGATGGACTCTGCCGTGTACGTGGAATTCTTGGACCACGCCAGTAACTCTGTCGAAGTCGTAGCTCCCGTCGGGGTCGTATCCAGCTGGTACGATGACATTTACCAATACCTCCGGATGGGCGCCCTTCCGACTAACAGGAAAGATGCTCGCCGCATCCAAGCGAAGTCCCGGCAGTACACCATACACAAAGATGTACTATACAGGAGATCCTACACCCTACCGCTGCTTAGGTGCTTGCGATCAGACGAAGCCGAGAGCGTTATGAGAGAAGTACATGAGGGTATCTGTGGCCGACACCAGGGCGGACGATCGCTTTTCCAAAAGATCCTTCGCCAGGGCTACCATTGGCCGAAAATGCCCGACGACTGCATCGAACTTGTCCGCAGGTGCGACAAGTGCCAGTTTTATGCACCCGTCCAACATGCTCCGACCGCTCCACTGCAGTCGATAACAAGTCCCCTCCCCTTCGCTATATGGGTATGGACATAATGGGGCCCTTCCCCCAAGCCACCTATCAACAGAAATATGTCATCGTGGCTATCGATTACTTCACCAAATGGATTGAAGTCGAAGCCGTAGCCAAGATCGACACCTGTAAAGTGGAGCAGTTCTTCAGACACTCGGTGGTGTACAGGTTCGGAGTACCGAGGGTACTAGTGACTGACAACGGTACTCAGTTCACCAGCGCATCCTTCACCAACTTCTGCGAAGAGTTCCGGATAGACCACATATTCGGGTCAGTCGGACATCCGCAGACAAGCGGCCAGACCGAGGCCACCAACAAAACCATATTGGACGGCCTAAAAAAAATGGTGGAAGACCAGAAAGAGAAGTGGGTGGATATGTTACCCAGTATCGTCTGGTCGTATAGGATGACCAGCCGAACACCCACTAGGGAGACGCCCTTCATGCTTGCCTTCGGCACGGAGGCAGTCGTCCCCGTTGAAGTATTCCATCCCACTTTCCAAATTCTGAACTTCAACGAGCACACCAACTCCGAAGACCTACAGACAAACCTTGACAATCTCGAAGACGTGCGTGAATCGGCAGCATTCCGAATGGCGAACTACCAACAGACTACAACCCGTCATTACGACAAGACAGTCCGACTTAAACAATTTAAGGTCGGAGATCTTGTCCTCCAAAAAACAGCAGTCTCCGACCCCACCAATCAAGGAAAGATGGCCAAAAACTAGGAAGATCCGTATCGCGTACTCAGAACGGGACGCCCGGGCTCGTACAAGCTAACCACCATGGAAGGTGAAGAAATTCCGAGGACGTGGCATGCCACCAACCTTCGAAAATATTACCAATAGTTCGAAGCCTCTTACAAATTTGTCAATTTTTTTTTAATTTCAATTGTATACCGGACCCCATGAGGGCACCCGTTTATTTTCTTTGAATACAAGACAGTATCATTCAGTCATCACAGCACATCTTTCCCAGTCCATTCTTTCGGCCCAGCCGATTGCAAATATAGATGCATCTCATTCGTACCTTCCGACCATGGTCCACAAGCAGGCCATGCTCGCATGAAGGATACACCCATATTTTCCTACCAAGGTCCACGAGCAGACCAAGGTAGCATGAAGATCACTCGTACCTTCCGACCATGGTCCACAAGCAGACCATGCTCGCATGAAGGATACACCCATATCTTCCTACCAAGGTTCACGAGCAGACCAAGGTAGCATGAAGATCACTCGTACCTTCCGATCATGGTCCACAAGCAGACCATGCTCGAATGAAGGACATACCCATATCTTCCTACCAAGGTCCACGAGCAAACCAAGGTAGCATGAAGATCACTCGTACCTTTCGACCATGGTCCACAAGCAGACCATGCTCGCATGAAGGACACACCCATATCTTCCTACCAAGGTCCACGAGCAGACCAAGGTAGCATGAAGATCACTCGTACCTTCCGACCATGGTCCACAAGCAGACCATGCTCGCATGAAGGACACACCCATATCTTTCTACCAAGGTCTACGAGCAGACCAAGGTGGCATGAAGATCTCTCGTACCTTCCGACCATGGTCCACAAGCAGACCACGCTCGCATGAAGGATACACCCATATCTTCCTACCAAGGTCCACGAGCAGACCAATGTAGCATGAAGATCACTCGTACCTTCCGACCATGGTCCATAAGCAGACCACGCTCGCATGAAGGATACACCCATATCTTCCTACCAAGGTCCACGAGCAAACCAAGGTAGCATGAAGATCACTCGTACCTTCCGACCATGGTCCACAAGGAGACCATGCTCGCATGAAGAATACACCCATAACTCCCTACCAAGGTCTATGAGCAGACCAAGGTAGCATGGGGATCACTCATACCCTCCGACCATGGTCCACAAGCAGACCAGGTAGAATGAATAACACAGCTTTTACCATGGTCCACAAGCTGACCATAGTAACATGAAGACCATGCCCAGGCCTACCCAAAAACACAATCGGACGTCAAAAGCCAGACTGGGGCAACCATGCTCATCCCCCAAGCATCTCGCCGCCCAGATAAACCTAAGTGCCCTCGGCTAGCCTACGTACCAAGCCGATGACACTTCCGGGTTAGGAAGGCAGTCGAAACAGAAAACTACACAACCAGATTTAGAGTCGTGAAGTCTCCTAATTATTATAAGCTACTCGGCCTTAGCTACTTAATCTTGGCCTACCGAGGGCTGAGCGAAACACAATGGAAGAAAAAGACAGACAAAATAAATTTTCATTAATGACAGCCCTAGAAAGGCAATATTACATATATACAAAGAAAAAAAATATATACAAATTTACAAGGGAAGCTTCTTCTCCTCGGCGATCGCAGCTGCCGAGTTTGCCAGATCCTCGGCTGGCAGCGCAAGTTCGGGGAGCTTCACCAGTGGAGTCTGCGGCACTTCGTAGGGGGAAGGTCGTCCTCGGGCGCAGGGGCAGCCTCTATAGCCATAGCCGGCTCCGCCAAACCTTCCTCAGTGGCGGGCGGAGTTTCCCCGGATGCCGAGGCCCCTAGTCCGTTAATTTGGGCGACAATCAAAATTATCGACCAGTTTATCTTGAGGGCCCCTTTATCCCTCAGCTGCTCCCTCAGGTACATCACACCCCTCTCGAAGTAGCCGCAAGCCGCCTCATCAACGTCGTCATCGTACTGGGCCGATGACTTGTATTCGTCGACAGCTCGAGCCAACCCTGCTTGGTAGTCTTCCTCGGCCTTGACAAGTGCCTCCCTGGCAGCCCGAGCCTCGTCCTTGGACTTCTGCAAATGCTCCTCCAGCTTCAACCTTGCCTGCACCTCAGCCTGCAGGTCCTCCTCGGCCTTCTTCCGTCTGTCCTCGGAAGACCGGAGCCTCTCTTCAGTGGCGAGCACCTTCTTGCGCTCCTCATCAAAATCGGCCTCGGCCTTGGTCAGGGACGTCCGGAGGGTGGCCTTCTCCTTAACGAGGCCCTCAACCTCCGAGGATTTGTTTATCAAATTCTCCTCGGTGGCCTTCAAAGCCTCCCGCAAGGAGATTTCTAGAACCTCCTTCTCGTCCAAGTCAAAAAACGCGTGACATGCTCGTTTGCTGAGCTCGGCGAAAAGGTTGGCAGCCTGCACCAAAGATAACAAAGATAGTAGTCGATCAGTACATATGGAAACACTGATAAAACAAAAATGATAAACAAGCGCCGATCATTACTGGGCGCAAGCAGTGAATCCCCGGGAGTAGACATCCTCGTTGGGCAGGTCGGACGTAAATTTGATGTCCTCCGGCAGGCGCCCCTCCGTGACGATGATCCTGGCCGCCCTCTGGCTCCTGAAGACCGAGTCCGAAGGCCTCTGCTTGAGCACGGGGTTGAAGGCCGTTGTCAGAACCCCTTGCTTCTCGCCCTGCTGGCGATCTGTACCCTCGGCTTCCTCCCTGGTGGCCCCGGGGGCCCCGGTCAGATCAACAACCTTGGGGCTACTGGTAGCCCCCTTGGCCGTAGACGTTGCAGCGCCCTTGGTCTCGGCTGCCGAAGGGACGACCGTCTACCGGGGCTGGACTTCCTTCGCACCCCCTTGGGCGGGCTGGACTTCCTTCGTCGCGGCCTCCGCCATTGCCTCCTCTCCACCGCCGAGCCGAGGAGTTGGCCGGGAGCTCGATGGTCAAATTTATCTTTTTCTTCGGTGGCTCCTCGGGCATGAGCCCCTTACCCTTGGCCTCCGTCGTGGCCTCTGGCCCCTTCCGAGGGTGAGCTCCTGCCTGGCCGCTGGCAGGTTGAACTTTCGATCCCGCCTGGCCGCTAGCGGGCTGAACTCCCTTCTCGGTCTCAGCCTTTCGCTTGGTCATTATCCAGGCAACGATCTTGTCGTCCCTGAAGTTCACTGCAGTGAGAGAATAGTCAGTAACATAAACAAAATAGCAGTGCATAGTCAAGCCCTAAAACTATTACTCACCCAGTAGACCGTGCTCAGCCAATGGGATCTACAAGATCGGACAGGCAAACCGTCTCCCCGGTCATCATCTTGCATTGGATCTTCCTCTCCTCTATCGTCAGAAAGGGAACTTTGTTGAACCCTGTGGCGTTGACCACCAACCAGACGTTCGATAGAGAGAAAGGCGGACCGCCCGCGGAAGGGCCCACAAAGAAGAACTTATTCTTCCACCCGTGGATGGAGGAAGGTTTCTGGGAGATAGCCGGGAGCTTCTTTCCGCCCCTTTGGCTAAAGAAGTACCACCCGGTCATAGCTCGGGCTTCGTTCAGACTAGCCAACTGGAAGACCGATCGGAACAGGTTCACGGTCGGAGTCTCACCCAGTCAGCGGACAAACATAAGGAAAGCAAAGATGCACCGCCACCCATTTGGAGCAAGTTGGGAGGGGGCGATGCCGTATGTCTGAAGAATTTCTACAACTAAAGGGTAGAGAGGGAACCTGAACCCTGATTTCAGAGTGTGTTTGTACACACAGATCTCCGACGTAATCACGATGTAGGCCCATTCGTCGGAGGTAAGGAGCCGAGCACGGACATCTGTCTTGGGCTCCTCGAGCTGGTATGCCCGGTAGATCGATGACAAAGCCACCTCGGTTTTGATTTTACTCGGCACCTTCCAGGCTGGAACGGTGCCGAATGCCGCTACCGGCGGTCGGCCACCCCTCTGGCGGGAAGCCTGTTGGGGCGGAGGGCCCGCGGGACGACCGCGCTCTTCCGCCTCAGTGGAACCCTTCTCGAATTCCTCCAAGCTAGAGGCCCTAGATTCAGCGGACCATCCTCCCGAAGAGGAAGATGATTCATCAGAAGAGGAAGAAGTTTGGGACCGAGTCATTCTTCTGATCACTCTCACCATACCGGAAGACGTGATGCTATTAGAAGAAAAGCTACTAAGCATGAACTAAAATGGAAATGATTAGAAGACTTACTGGTTTCAAGAAAGGTAACCGAATGCATGAATGGAGGCTCGAAAACAAAGATCGACTGGGCTCCGAGTGCTCTGATAGAACTCCGATTACAATTGAAGCAAATGATCGAATGAATGAAGTGGGAAAGTATTTATAGGACAAGTGATCGAGAACTGTCTCTTCGGGTTTCAGACACGCGTTTTGGCTCCATTGGTTGTCGTCTGCCGCGCCGAACGCGACGTGATGGGCTGACATGCCCAATGATGGTGCTTCTTCTCGAGGCACTCCGCCTCTTGTGGACCGTCGGATTAGTATGACGATCCGTGTGAACTTCAGTCTCAGTCGTTCGATGCACTCGGTCGATTCAAAGACAAGTAGCATTTAATGGCGCTCGTTCCCGAGGCGCACCGCCACCCGGTGGCCATTGGATCATGGATCGATCCGCGTCAAGTTGGGAGATCGACGGTCAAGCACTCTCGCATAAACCGAGATTAACGCCTCGAGCCCCGCGCCTCGAGCCCCACGCCTCAATCAATCGTGCAGACGGAGCGTAACCTATTCAACTCGAGAATACCCTGAGTCAGCCATTAGTCTGACTGTCGGCCTCATACTGCGCAGGCATTTTCAACAGTTTGACTTGTTGCACTATCGAATTCGCTGCATCCGACAGCCCAAGGGGCATCTGTTAGGAGGGAAATGATCCCTCCACTTAAAATCTTACACATATCAAGTGCGCCTTCGGAGCCTGAGCGCTCGGAGTGTCTCGCACTCGGCTTCCCATGCACTCGGCCTCCCATGCACTCGGCCTCCCTTGTGCTCGGCCTCCCGGGTAGTGCTCGGAGTTATGATCCTACTCGGTGGTGGGAGCCAGAGTCCTATTGAGATTCTGTTACCTCCGGAGAGTCCTTCTTTCAGTCTGATACGACACCGACTATTCCGGTCGGCCATTACTTACACGTTGACACGTGTCAGTCCCAGAACTGACCGACCTAGCTTCCTTGGCTAAGGTCTCCGACTCCTACTCGGAGTCTACCACTTGAGTGTCCCACAGAGCGACACGTGGCAATCCTATTAGCGATCTATCTCCCTGAGTCTTGGTGCCTCAATGCCTCTTCCCGATCTATAAGTAGAGGGCAACCCCTCAAGGTCAGCCCTTACACACGCACAAGTTTCAAGCTATTATTATCCATCCCTCACTCACGCCCAAACTTACTCATCGTCCCACTTTCGCTAAACTGGAGATAGTATTATGCTATCTCTTGACTGTTTACCTTGGGAATCTAACTTAGGCATCGGAGGGTACCCGGGGCTTAGACGCCCCCTCCTTTGTCTCATCTCTGTGATTGTAGGTCATTCAGAGTGCGGATTGACGGGCAATTTCCAACCGTAACAGTACCCAAGGTTCTGATGGTCATTGATGGTTGGGAAATCCTAATCAGATTAATGGGGGTGATGGCTATTGTCTGTGGATCTGATTGGATCGGGGAGGTTTTCCCTTAAATCTGACGACGGATTTGAATCCTGGCACAGTGTGCATAATGGCCTATGGATGCTGCACCATGGGGTAAAGGAGAACTGACAGGTTATGGTGAAGAGTTGGATCTCTGGGTCTGCATTGGAGGTGTACAGGTGATAACTTGGGTCACCAATGCAATTGGAGTTGCAAAGGAAATTGTGAATGACAGTGTTCTCTTCGATAATGCTACAATAGGGGAAGAGGTAGAGTCACTTCACATCGCACGGCAGTGAGCTGTGTGGGACACCAGGACGGGGTGTGGGCTATCCCGGCTTGGGTGTAACTGTTTGGCAGAGACGATGGATGAATTTACAGAATCAACATCAACGAGTTCTTCTTCAAGATGGTTTACAGAATTCGAGCTATGTGGAGATTTGTTGGATTGTGTCTTGTATTCTGTGGAATCCACATAGTTATTAAAGTTGTACTTGTATTAAAGTTTGGGTCTATTACATGTATTAGGGTAAATCTGTAATTGTGGGGGGATTAGGATTTCTGAGGAGCTTATATATTGTTTCTATATAGGATCCCTAGGAAAGATTGACAGAGGAGAACAGTCTCTCAGGTGGAGAATACTGTTTATTTTTCTTGGGAATAAAGAAAGTCTCTCTTTCTCTGGGTGGAGGTAGGCATCTCGCATTGGATGTTGAACCACGATAAATTCTTGTTCTTCATTTCTTTCTAGTTTGTGCTTTCATCCTTAACACTTTCCTCCTTCCCTTGGGGAAATTCTTATTATTTATTTTGGTTGTTGTCCATATGGATTAAATATGGTTTGAAGGGGATTCCTAGATAACAAGGGAATTATTTCACCATCAATGATGACTTCAGTTATGTGTCCATCAATTGCAGACCACTATTAATGGATCCTCTCATAAAGGGATGCAGATGGAGACTTACTATTTTGGTTCAAGATTTATCTACTGTAGATCATGTTGGCCATGTGTTGTCATTGTTGACAACTTGGCTGAGGTGGCAGTATAGTTGAGCTAACAGTCAGAAAAATAAGGAGAGAGGGTGTCAATGCAAAAGAGAGTGTCTGTGTATGTGGCAGAGGTGTTAGTGCAGTGGCAGAGATGAAGCAGCCTAGTGTATGTGTTTTATAGCTTTTAGAGAGTGATTAAGAAGGCATGCAGTGAGTTGGTTGGGTTTCAATCTGAGTTGACTGGGTGGGAGTAGTTTCAATGTGCGATTAAGCTCTATGTGTGCTATACAGAGTTCTAAGCTGAAACAAGGTGGTAGACTATGTGTGGGGTCCCATTGGTGATGTGGACAGTACTTACACATGCCATATATTGATAGAAAAAGGAGAGAGAAAATGGAGAGAAAATATAGGGGTCCCTTAGTAGGTCCCACTAATGATTGACAAACATAGCTAATGAGGAGAGAGAATGTCAGTAGGGCCCACTGATGATGTTGCAAGCATGGCCTAGTAAACTGGTAAAATAAAAAAAAAGAGAGAAAGAAGAAAGAGAAAGAGTGAAGAGAGAAGGAGGAGAGAGAAAATTTAAGGGTGGGACCCACGAGTGTAGTGGCCAGGCCACATGGCATCCCAGGCCGCAAGGCAGCCCAGGCCAACAACATAGCCAGTCTAGCCGAGGGTCGTGGCATCAGGAAGCAAGCAGTACGCTGCAGGGCAGCAGGCAGCAGGCCCATAAGCTCGGGGCCCGCAAGCCAACAGGCCAGTAGCCTGCCATGCGTGCGCATGACCCTTGGCCCCCCCGCAACCCACACGTACACATGCATAGCAACTATTTGTTGAAATGCCAGGAGAGAAAGTGTGCTCTTGGCCAGAAAAACCCTAAGATATGTTTATAAAAAAGGTTTCGGTTACAAAGGCGATATTTGAGATTGTTAAGGGGCATTTTGGGCATCTCAACTAGAAGAAGATTCAAGATTAATGGCCAGGATTGAGCCATGCAGCTTAGATGCGCATCTGACGGCCCTAAAAAATGCGGGCTAACCTGTATTGCAGTGGACGCGCCTGGATACTCCCGCTTAACATGTGATTAGCTGGAAGCAACTTAATATAGTGGGCTGAAAAACATGAAGTTGGCGCCTTGATCTTGTGCTGTGCGCGTAGGTTATAGTGGCGGCGAAGATCTATATCGAAAGGCCACTATTTGTCCTGATCGTCGCTACGCGATCTGATAGATCGAACGGACCATGGCTAATCCCACCATTTTCTGCAAATCCGATGGGTCCTATCAATGATTCCCTCTCCAACCAACCAGAACTCGACACCGCGCCTGCCATGTCAGAGGCCACACGACTTCGGTGTTGCGCACGTGTATGATAAAGTCTCCTGTGAGGACAACTGTTAATCATCGACTTTTGCTTTTGATCTTGTCCACCCATACTGATGGCCGATAATGATTGGAGTCGCCACCTAGATTAAGGTTTAGAACCTCAAAATGTAGTCTCATCATAGAACAAGACTTCTATTGACTCATGACCCAATATATATCGGCTTTGACCTATTAGAAAATGGGTAAGCGTCTAAAGTACAGTTTGGGAAAGTGTTAGGCACCTAAAGCTGTCCAATCAAAAAATCAGTCTCCTATATGATTCTACTTTCCTTAGACTCAATGGTTCTGACTCTTCATGGTCAATGGATGACTAAGGCTCATGGGGGATCCTATGCAAGTTGTTAAGTTTTTCTAACCTAGGTTCAGCCAAACATGTTCTGAAAATAAACAAATAAACAAAGTAATATATAGTGAATCGAACCAAAGATGGTTTGGTGATGGACTGAATCTGAGACGTCCATCCCAAATTACCTACGTATTCCAATCCTGAAAATCAAGTCCATAACGTAGTTCAAACAGAACATGATTAAAGTTTATGGATATGGTTTATACTTAAGCTTCATTAGATTCAATTGTTCAAGTTGAAGTTTATGCTTGATGAATGGTTGAGATTGAATCTAGATAGCCTATGTGGAATGAAGTGGATATGGATACGGATATGGATATGGAGAACCTAAGAAGACTAAGATGTGGGACCATACTTGGAGAGGTCCTCCAAGTTGCCTACGTATTCCAGAGGTCCTGAAAATCAGGTACAATGTAGTTTGTTGTTTGATGAATTGATACTCTCAAGAAGCAAAGAGGGACAAATACTCTCAAGGAGCAAAGGGGTAAATACTCTCAAGGAGTAAGGATTTTGATAGATAGATACTCTCAAGGAGCAAAGGGGTAAATGCTCTCAAAGAGCAAAAGATTTGATACTCTCAAAGAGCAAAGAGTTTAATACTCTCAAGAAGCAAGGGGTTTAATACTTTCAAGGACCAAAGATGTGAGTCCGTGTTTAGGAGTCTATCTAAACTGCCTACGTATACTTAGGGTGTTGCCCTAAGAATCAGGATCCGCATAGTTCGAAATGCGGATTCAATATTTGATGTGTTCTTTCAAGATCAAAGTACTGATCCTAAATGCTCTATGGCTAGATTCACATCACACCTATCTAGTTCTTTGTACCCTAGGGGAAATAAGTTGAGGGGTAGGGATAGTCCTAAAAGCTACCATTGACCTAAAACCATAATTTGAAAGTGTTGGGCTAGGCTTCATGATTTTTTATTAAGATTTTTATTATTTTTTTATTTTTACCCTTTCCGTGAATGTGGGTGCCTACATGCACGTCCCCACACCTAATATGTTTGCTAGGTGTACAAAATATGACAGTTCAACTAGAGTGTAGCAGAAATTAAGTTATTGTCAAAAATATGAAAATATTTAAACAAGGCAAGAAACAAGCATGGCATCTCATGATATAGCAAGGATCATATGAATCAATATGGCAATGTATACAAATATGGTAGTGTGAACAATATCAAATCCTCAATCTACAGTTCAAGCTCAAAGAATCTCTCATATCAACAACATATCAGGTCTAATCCTCAATCTAACGGTCGGATCTCTTCAAAACATGATAATCATGATCAACGACTCAGAATTCATCAAAAAGGTCAAGATCAATGGCTTATATTCATCTAATCAACTCATGATGATCATCAATGGTTTATATCATTCAAAGTCATTCACAATAACAATCCAACGGTTTAAATCACTTAAGATCATAATCCAACCATTCAAATTGATTAAAATCACTTCCAAAGATAATCTAACGATTCAGATTTCTCATCATGGTAATCCAATCGTTCAGATTGATTATAATCACATCATCATATCATCCAATAGTTCAGATTGATTAAAACACTCCCAAGATGAATGGTCCATATTTAATCCACATAAAAATTCAAAATCAATGGTCTATAATCCACCCATTAAAATTTCAATCATACGGTCATGATCAATTCATAAAAATTCCAATCATACGATCATGATCAATTATCATAAAAATTTCAATATGTGGCCGGACCAATTTCAATACAATTCCAATATGTGGCCGGACCAATTTCAACACATGAAATTCAAACACATTCGGATCAATTTTTAGCATATCAAATTCAAACACATTCAGATCAGATTTCACATTAAATTACAGCATATGGGATCAGATTTCATAACAATTTAGATCATGATTGAGTCAATTTTCATCAAATTAAAACATGACTGGATCAAAGTATGGTGATATGATCAGGTGGGCTTGGTTTTCTAAATGATAAGGAGATGGTTGTGCTGGTGGTGGTGGCGGTGGTAGTGGTGGTGGCGGTTAGGTAGATGGTGGGGATTAAGTGATGATGCCAAGTGGAATGGTTTCTCAATAGAGGTTTGTAGTGCTACAAGAAGTGGACATGTGTGCAAGAAATGATATCGGGTTGCAGTAAGTGGCTTATGGGTGGGTTGTGTGGTAATGATCTGAGGTTGCAGGTGTAGGAAATTGATGGAAGGGAGTTGAAGTGGGGAAGTGCAACGTGGTTGTTGGTTTAGGTTCTGCACATGGTGGGATAAATCAGGGTAAGTAGGAGGTGTGAACTATTGCAGGTGATGCACAAGTGTAGCAGGCCGTGGGCATGCTAGGTGGGTGGTTTACGATGGGATGAAATTTAATTGGGCAGATGGTGGTGCTTGGCTGGTTACGGATAATGTAAGACCCGCACTCCGTAAACCCGGTCTAAACCTTGGTTTTGTGTCGTGACAGGTCTTTCGATCATCACCGGGCCAAACGGGACAAGCGGATGACAAACATGTATGAAATCGAACCAAAGACGACCAAATAGTCATCATTTTATGTTGACCGGTCGATGGTACTGGTCGACCGGTATGGCTTACGCAGCTAAGTGCGAGGATCTGGAAATTGGTCTCTGCGGGTTCTATTTTCCTGATTTTGAATCCTAGAAGTTTTCTAATTCTAGTAGGGGTACTAAACCCTAAATCTAGCCTATAAATACACCCTTAAGCCTTCTCAAATCTTTTTCATTGTCTCTCGCAAACCCTAGAGAAAAGAAAGAGGTTGGAAAGGAGAAGGAGCTAGGAAAAAGAAGAAGGTACCGCCATTACCGTTCGACGAAGCTCACGTTACGCCAGTCAACGGTAAGTGTTTTAACTATTCTTCTTATCCTATGTTAGTTGTGTGGGTGGATCAATACCATGCAAAGTAGGTATTGATCTAAAACCCTATATTGGCCAATAAACCCTAAGTTGCCGTCAAACCCTAGATTCGAGTTTCGAGATGATATTCATCGAAACGAGACTTGAATGAGTTGGGGATAACTCTAACTCCAAGTTGAGACTTAGAATGGATAGGAGAAACCTTAGAAATCCATGGAGGATGATCGACGACAGTCGAAAACCCATGTATGGTCTTCCGGAGACATACCGATCGACTATACCGGTTGCACATGGTGCGACCGGTATGTTGCCACCGGTATCCCTCGGGAGGCTGGTCTGTGGGGACCGGCTGACCATACCGGTCGCCAGTCTTCCCCACAGAGCTGCGACCGGTATGTTGCCACCGGTCAGCTCTGTGAGGGTATTTTGTAATCCATGTTGGTTTTCGACCAACATGAAACCCTAAGCAATATATTCTAATGAAACCCAAATAATATTGTAGGACTTTGTGACTTATAGTTTGGATCTTGCGACGTCGAGCAAGCTAACAAACGAGCGTCAGGTAAGGGAATCTGACCTAAACCTAATAATTAATGGACAATAAATTATTGTTAATCACCTGATTATATGAGATGTGTTGTTTGTGCATATTCACATGCCATCCTTTACTTTCAGTTATTATTATTGTCCATGCATTGTTAGGATATGATTGTTAAGCATGTGATTGTTTTCGTTAGTGTGTGGAGTGGGGCATGGGCCTGGGATCGCTCTTCACATTAGTACTTTTTTGTAGTATTCTGTCTTAACATGCTTGGTACGGGTGGGGCATCAGGGGAAGGTCGTGGTACGGTAGTCTCAGATATTGATGTTGGCCCGGCCATTGTTATGTGGCACTGTGGTCTCCGAGTCGACGCTGGCTTGTCCACGATGCTTTAGCTCTATCTCTATGCCGTAGGGAGTTATATTGGGATAGGGTCTACCGTATTGTTTCTATCCTAGTGGGTTGGTTGCGGATAGGGCATCAGGGGAGGTGTGGGAATGCATTAGCTCTATCTCTATGCCGTAGACGGCTGTGCTTGGATAGAGCGTACATTGATGACATATAGGATTGGTTAGTTGCGAGCCCAGTTTGCGAGCCCTGGCCAGTAGAGGCTTAGGTACTGGTATGGGTAGAGTATCAGGGGAGGTACGTGGGTATCTTAGCTTTATCTCTATTCCATAATGGGTGCATGTGGGCCGATGGGGGTGTGATCCATGAGGTGCCACACACTCGTGTATAGAGGTGCGGGGGCCACCAAACCTTTCTATTGAACATTGCAAACTTAAAACCAGACCACAGCATAAAATTGATTGTTACTCATGCATAATATTGTGAAACTGTCTGATTGTCTTACTGAGCTAAGTTGTGAGCTCACCCTTTGTATATATACATGTTTTAGATGTTGATGCAGGTTATATTGTTGATGACTACATGAACGCTCCGACGTATGGAGGTGTAGCTGCTCTGGATGTGCAGGCAGGAGAGGACGAGCATGACGTTTCATGCGAGTGCCTTTTCTGCGTGTACCTTTGATCGGATTTTATTTATTTCTTTCATTTATTTTCGGTTGGATTAAATGGATGTATGGATATTATTTTATGTGTTTGAATTTGGATAATTGGATATTTATTTAAATTATCAATAGATACTCAGTTCATTCTATTTTAAGTCTTCCGCTGTATATTTATATTCTGATTGTGGTTATGTGTAATGGTTTGTATGAGCGGACACGGCCTATTCGAGATCCTAGTGTGAACCGTTGGTTCAATGACGGTTCACTCACACCATTCTGGTTGGATCGGAATTGGGGTGTGACAACTTGGTATCAGAGCTCTCGGGCTCTGTCCAACAAACCATATTGCACTTAACTAAGTTGATGAACTGAGTTAGGAAATGTTAAAATTTTTAATACAAACACACCCTAAGCATTGTTTGATACCTGAGACTGACTAAGAAAGAGAATAATGTATTATTCTAAATATGAAACTTAACATGTGCACACACACTAGATAGGTGAAACATGAAAATTTTGCATTAAACAAGAAAATTGTAGCAAATGAAATAGTTCTACAGGGTACAGTCCACAACCGGACAGTTACCCTGTTATATAAACAGTCATATGCAATAGAGAAGAAAATAAAGAGGAACAATCATGGGGTGGGGGGACCTGGGAGGAATAGGGTCTGCTATATCATAGTCTCGCTCGTAAGCAACCCTGAGCCAGTGCACCTGATCCTGTGTGACCCTGAGACTGCGAGCCAACTGCGCCAAGTCGCGGCTCATCTCGCACTGAGTGTCCCTGATCTCCATCATCATACCCATCATGGTGTCAGAGGGACAGCTTCTTTGCTCAGAACAGGGGAGTGAAGAGACCGGATACAACCCAAATATCAAGTGTTTCAACTGCCAGCAAGTGGGTCATATTGCAAGGACCTGCACTATACCTAAGAAGCAACCTCCCCAGCAAGGAAAAGTTTATGCGGTCACCACTGAAGAGGCAGCCGCATCACCGGATGTGGTTACTGGTATGACTCTATCCCTTACTATTTGGCTTACTATTTTCATTGTGTGTATGCGCATATAGAACTAAGGGATAATAATAAAAATTTCCAGGAATTGTAAATGTAGCTGGTATACCTGCCAGAGTACTATTTGACTCTGGGGCCACGCACTCCTTTGTTTCGATTTCTTTTGGGAAGCGAATGGAGTTACCAATCAAGCACCTGAACCCAAGCTTGATAGTTCGCTCTCCACTAGGAGTCGAAGTGGCTTTGACCGAATATTATGGACCATGTACTGTATGTATTGAGGGCCGAGACTTAGAAGCAAGCCTAGTAATACTCGAGATGGCAGACTTTGATGTCATCCTGGGAATGGATTGGCTAGGCCGTCATTCAGCCGTCCTTTTATGTGGTAAAAGGAAGCTTGTGCTTACTGACAAAGAGGGAAGGGAGTATAGCTTCACGGGGATCAAGCTATCTAGGAAGCGGAAGTTGATTCTCTCCGCCCTAAAAGCCAAGCAATGCTTAGAGAAAGGGGGAGTGGGGTATCTGGTATCTGTAGTCGACATCACTGCCGAGGTGCCAAAGATGGAAGATCTAGAGGTGGTACGAGAGTTTCCAAATGTATTTCCAGAAGATCTCCCAGGTTTACCACCAGACAGGGCTACAAAATTTGTGATAGACCTTATGCCAGGTTCGGCGCCGGTGTCTAAAGCACCATACAGAATGGCCCCGACTGAGTTAAAGGAGTTGAAGACCCAGTTACAAGAATTGTTGGATAAGGGCTTCATACGACCTAGTATATCGCCTTGGGGAGCACCAGTATTATTCGTCAAGAAGAAAGACGAAAGTGTAAGGCTATGTATTGACTACCGTGAACTGAACAAGTTGACGATCAAGAATCGATATCCTTTGCCTAGGATCGATGATTTGTTTGACCAGTTACAGGGTGCAAAGGTTTTCTCGAAGATTGATCTCCGATCGGAGTATCACCAACTGAAGATCAAGGTCGGAGATATTCCGAAGACTGCTTTCAGAACGAGGTATGGGCATTATAAGTTTCTAGTTATGTCTTTTGGGTTGACCAATGCTCCAGCGTCGTTTATGGAACTGACGAACCGAGTGTTTCATGATATGTTGGACACTTCAGTCATCGTATTCATCGATGACATATTGATCTACTCTAAGGACATGGAGACTCATACATCGCACTTGAGAGCAGCCCTACAACGACTGAGACAGGAGAAGCTTTATGCTAAATTCAAGAAGTGCGAGTTTTGGTTGAAGGAAGTGGCCTTCTTGGGCCATGTCGTATCTGAAGACGGTATCAAGGTTGATCCAAGTAAGATAGCTGCTATAGTAGGATGGGAAGCACCAAAATCTGTTATGGAAATTCGTAATTTCCTTGGGTTGGCTGGTTATTATAGAAGATTCGTGGAAGATTACTCCAGGATCGCTGTTCCACTCACCAGATTAACTAAGAAGGGAGAGAAATTCATATGGACAGATGAATGCGAGAAGTGTTTTCAGACTTTGAAGTCAAGACTAGTCTCTGCACCTATCTTGACCATCCCAGAACCAAGCGTACCGTTTACTTTATATACGGATGCTTCAGGGTTGGGTATTGGGTGTGTATTGATGCAAGGAGAACAGGTGATTGCTTACGCATCAAGACAGTTAAAGGAACATGAAAAAAACTATCCTACGTATGATTTGGAGTTAGCAGCGGTTATACATGCAATCAAGACTTGGAGACACTACTTGTACGGTGAGAAGTTTCAGATTAAGTCAGATCACAAGAGCTTAACTTACCTTTTCACTCAGAAGGATCTGAATATGAGACAGAGGAGATGGCTGAAATTGTTAAAAGATTATGACTGTGACATCCAGTACCATCCGGGTAAAGCAAATGTTGTGGCTGACGCCTTAAGCAGAAAGTGGGCATCGAAACCTGAGGCAGGACCAAGTACAAATGCTGCATTATGTGCCGCAGCTTCAAGTTCAATCGAAGGTGATGAAGAGTATATTATAGAGAATGCAGAAGATCTAGTTGAGCAAGGCTTAATTCATAAGTTCATCATGATGTTCGCAGCTTTGAAGATCTCACCGGATCTAGTTGATGAAGTCAAGGTAGCAATCCTACAGGATCCTCATCTCAAGACAGTGCAAGAAGACTTAGAGAAGGGTACGAGCAATCCTGAATTTACCTTGGATTCAGACAGGGTACTCAGGTATCGACGTTTATGTATACCGGAAAGTGAAGACTGCGATATCAGAGATCGAGTTATGACTGAAGCTCATTACACTCCATATTCGGTACATCCGGGAAGTACCAAAATGTACCATGACTTGAGAAGATTATATTGGTGGAGGGGTATGAAAGCTGATATAGCTCGCTTCGTGTTCTAGTGTTTGAATTGCCAACAAGTTAAAACGGAAAGGCAGAGACCCGCAGGTTTGCTACAACCATTACCAGAACCTGCATGGAAGTGGGATTGCATTACCATGGATTTTGTTACTGGCCTACCTTTGACACCAAGGTCAGTGGATGCAGTTTGGGTTATAGTCGACCGACTCACCAAGACAGCTCGATTTATTGCAGTTAGACCTCAGTATACCATGGAGAAACTGGCCAAGTTATATGTGGATAATATAGTCAAACTTCATGGCGTTCCAGAGAGTATAGTATCTGACAGAGATCCCCATTTTACATCAAAGTTCTGGGAAGGATTACAGAAAGCTATGGGAACGAAGTTGAAGTTCAGCACAGCTTTTCACCCTCAGACGGACGGACAGTCAGAGCGAACTATTCAAATTTTGGAAGATATGCTCCGAGCTTGTGCAATAGATTTCAAGGGAGCTTGGGATGAGAAGCTATCACTTATCGAGTTCGCTTACAACAACAGTTATCAGGCTACAATTCAGATGGTCCCATATGAAGCACTCTATGGGAAGAAGTGTCGTACACCTCTGTTATGGAACGAAGTGGGGGAAAGAAGAATTGTAGGACCGGAGTTTGTTGAAGAAACTTATCGAGTGATTGGTCAAATCAAGGAGAGAGTAAAGACAGCTCAAGTTCGACAGAAGCACTATGCGGATAATCGACGTCGAGATCTGGAGTTTGCAGTGGGTGACAAAGTGTTCTTTAAGGTATCACCGATGCGAGGTCTGAAACGGTTTGGTAAGAAGGGGAAGCTTTGCCCTAGGAATGTGGGACCATATGAGATATTGAACCGACGTGTTAATGTAGCATATCAATTGGCTCTACCACCATCTATGTCCAGTGTTCATAATGTGTTCCATGTATCATTACTGAAGAACTATGTCAGAGATCTATCGCACATCTTGACCGCTGATCCCCCAGACTTGACTGAAGACTTAACATTCGAAGTGGTGCCTGTGATGCTTTCAAGTCGAAAGGTACAACAACTTCGAACCAAGGATATCCATTATGTGAAGGTGCATTGGAGAAGCCAAAATGTGGAGGAAATTACTTGGGAAGAAGAGAGCGCAATGAGGAAGGAGTACCCTAACCTTTTCAACGATCAAGGTACGTTCAAATTTCGAGGCCAAAATTTCTATTAAGGGTGGGGGAGTTGTGAAACCTACATGCAAATTTCGGGACAAAATTTCTTTTAAGGGTGGGGGAGTTGTAAGACCCGCACTCCGTAAACCCGGTCTAAACCTTGGTTTTGTGTCGTGACAGGTCTTCCGATCATCACCGGGCCAGACGGGACAAGCGGATGACAAACAGGTATGAAATCGGACCAAAGATGAACAAATAGTCATCATTTTATGTTGACCGGTCGATGGTACCGGTCTTGGTACCGGTCGACCGGTATGGCTTGGGCAGCTAAGTGCGGGGATCTGGAAATTGGTCTCTGCGGGTCCCATTTTCCTGATTTCGAATCCTAGAAGTTTCCTAATCCTAGTAGGGGTACTAAACCCTAAATCTAGCCTATAAATACACCCTTAAGCCTTCTCAAATCCTTTCCATTGTCTCTCGCAAACCCTAGAGAAAAGAAAGAGGTTGGAAAGGAGAAGGAGCTAGGAAGAAGAAGAAGGTACCGCCATTACCGTTCGACGAAGCTCACGCTACGCCAGTCAATGGTAAGTGTTTTAACTATTCTTCTTATCCTATGTTAGTTGTGTGGGTAGATCAATACCATGCAAAGTAGGTATTGATCTAAAACCCTATATTGGCCAATAAACCCTAAGTTGCCGTCAAACCCTAGATTCGAGTTTCGAGATGATATTCATCGAAACGAGACTTGAATGAGTTGGGGATAACTCTAACTCCAAGTTGAGACTTAGAATGGATAGGAGAAACCTTGGAAATCCATGGAGGATGATCGACGACAGTCGAAAACCCATGTATGGTCTTCCGGAGACATATCGATCGACTATACCGGTTGCACATGGTGCGACCGGTATGTTGCCACCGGTATCCCTCGGGAGGCTGGTCTGTGGGGACCGGCTGACCATACCGGTCGCCAGTCTTCCCCACAGAGCTGCGACCAGTATGTTGCCAACGGTCAGCTCTGTGAGGGTATTTTGTAATCCATGTTGGTTTCCGACCAACATGAAACCCTAAGCAATATATTCTAATGAAACCCAAATAATATTGTAGGACTTTATGACTTATCGTTTGGATCTTGCGACGTGGAGCAAGCTAACAAACGAGCGTCAGGTAAGGGAATCTGACCTAAACCTAATAATTAATGGACAGTAAATTGTTGTTAATCACCTGATAATATGAGATGTGTTGTTTGTGCATATTCACATGCCATCCTTTACTTTCAGTTATTATTATTGTTCATGCATTGTTAGGATGTGATTGTTAAGCATGTGATTGTTTCGTTAGTGTGTGGAGTGGGGCATGGGCCTGGGATCGCTCTTCACATTAGCACCTTTTTGTAGTATTCTGTCTTAACATGCTTGGTACGGGTGGGGCATCAGGGGAAGGTCGTGGTACGGTGGTCTCAGATATTGATGTTGGCCCGGCCATTGTTATGTGGCACTATGGTCTCCGAGTCGACGCTGGCTTGTCCACGATGTTTTAGCTCTATCTCTATGTCGTAGGGAGTTATGTTGGGATAGGGTCTACCGTATTGTTTCTATCCTAGTGGGTTGGTTGCGGATAGGGCATCAGGGGAGGTGTGAGAATGCCTTAGCTCTATCTCTATGCCGTAGACGGCTATGCTGGGATAGAGCGTACATTGATGACATATAGGATTGGTTAGTTACGAGCCCAGTTTGCGAGCCCTGGCCAGTAGGGGCTTAGGTACTGGTATGGGTAGAGTATCAGGGGAGGTACGTGGGTATCTTAGCTCTATCTCTATTCCATTATGGGTGCATGTGGGCCGATGGGGGTGTGATCCATGAGGTGCCACACACTCGTGTATAGAGGTGCGGGGGCCACCAAACCTTTCTATTGCACATTGTAAACTTAAAACCAGACCACAGCATAAAATTGATTGTTACTCATGCATAATATTGTGAAACTGTCTGATTGTCTTACTGAGCTAAGTTGTGAGCTCACCCTTTGTATATATACATGTTTTAGATGTTGATGCAGGTTATACTGTTGATGACTACATGAACGCTCCGACGTATGGAGGTGTAGCTGCTCTGGATGTGCAGGAAGGAGAGGACGAGCATGACGTTTCATGCGAGTGCCTTTTCTGCGTGTACCTTTGATCGGATTTTATTTATTTCTTTCATTTATTTTCGGTTGGATTAAATGGATGTATGGATATTATTTTATGTGTTTGAATTTGGATAATTAGATATTTATTTAAATTATCAGTAGATACTCAATTCATTCTATTTTAAGTCTTCCGCTGTATATTTATATTCTGATTGTGGTTATGTGTAATGGTTTGTATGAGCGGACACGGCCTATTCGAGATCCTGGTGTGAACCGTTGGTTCAATGACGGTTCACTCACACCATTCTGGTTGGATCGGAATTGGGGTGTGACAGATAAGAGGATGAAGGTAATAGTGGGCTTAAGGTTTAGGTTGGGTGATGGTTCGGGTTTCATGGGAATCTGGATTTAAGGTGGTTTGGGATTGGTAACAGATTTCTTTCTGGTTGATATTGTCAAGTTTCCAACTCAAAAGTTCGAACTAGTAAGTGGAGGGACTCTCCATATATAAGACCACATGATTTCAATCTCATTAGCAATGTGGGACTATTCCCAATACTCTCCCTCACATGTAACCCCACCGTTAGGTGATGTATATGTGGTAGTATATGTGGCATTACATCGCACTTTTTAGGTGACTGGTCCATCTTCTTGGGTGATTGATCCCTCTTTGGGTGACATATAGTCCCTTTTTTGGGTGATCGTCCTTTTTTGGGTGACCATAGTCCCTCTTTTGTGCATCTTGCATCCCTCTTTCGGTGACTTGGTCTCTTTTTTTTAGGGTTATTATGAGAGGGAACATTGTGCTCTGATACCATGTCAAGTTTCCAAATCAAAAGTTCAAACTAGTAAGTGGAAGGACTCTCCATCTATAAGACCACATGATTCCAATCTCATTAGCAATGTGGGACTATTCCCAATAGATATGCAGGTAAGGGTTCAGAGCAGATGATAAAGAAAAGAAAGTACACTAGGGAAAAAAAATTACCTGGAGTTGTAGAGGGTTCCTTCCTGCTTCTCGTCCTCTCAAACCCAGCTCCCTCTTCTTCTCTCTGTCCGTTTCTCTCTGCTATTCTTTTCTCTTCTTCTTCTTCTTCTTCTTCTTCTTCTTCTTCTTCTTCTTCTTCTTCTTCTTTCTAACTCTCTCTCAAGCTCCCAGTCCTCCTCTTAGTTCCTCTCTCTCTCTGTCTCCCTTTAACTCTGCTCTTCTTTTCTCTTCTTCTTCTTCTTCTTCTTCTTCGTCTTTCTAACTCTCTCTCAAGCTCCCTGCCTTCCTCTTAGTTCCTCTCTCTCTCTCTCTCTCTCTCTCTCTCTCTCCCTTTCTCCCTTTCTCTCTGCTCTTCTCTTCTCTACCAATCTTCCTCCTCTTGATATCCCCTTATCTCTTTTCAAATTTTTTTTTTCTTTCTAGAGTCCTCTCACCGACCCCAACCTTTCCTTTTCTTCTCTCAATTCCATATCTCCCTTCCTAAAACCAGCCCCGGCCAGCTCCTAGATCTTTCCTTCTTATTCTCTCTAAATCCTTTTTCCAATTTTCTTTCTTTATTTCCCTAATCGGTTAGTTCCATTCTTTCCCTCTCTTTTATTTTTCTTTCTAATCTTGGCCGAGTCCATTATTCTTCTTGGATTCTCTCTCTATTCATCATTATTTCTATTTGGAAACCTGCCCACTTCTTTTCCAAAATAACCATAGCCAGCCTCGTTCTCTCTCTCTCTCTCATATCTTTGTGTGTGTGTATATATATATATATATATATATATAACATGCATCACATATGGGGTGAACCTATTTGGTCTGGACTGGTGTGGGATGGATTGGGCAGGTCTAAACTGGATCGGCCGAGATTGACCAGATTGGATTGACCTGGGTTGACTAGGTTTTCTCTCACTGTCATTTCAAAGAGCCATTTCAGCTTGCACCTCTGCATAGAATCTTTCGATGGCCTTTGCCCCCAATTTTTCACGTCTATTTTGAAGAACACTAAAAATGTAACACACTGGGACTTGAGTCACCGGATTTGGACGTTGGATAAGCAAGATATGAGGAAATGAAGTTTAAATAATTAAACTTACGACAATTTGCATGCAAGCCCCTTAAGTTTTACTTTTATTTTTCAAAAAATCCCCTTGTACTTTTCTTTGGACTGCCCATATCTTCTTCATTTCACATCGAAATTGAGCGATTTTGGTCTCATTTCAAAGGTATTTCCAATACCTACACATCCATATAGGTTGCAGCCCATGACCTTGTTGTAGGGCCCATAAAAAACTACCTTGAAGTCCCAATCGATAAATCCAGATCTTGCATTAGGACTCAACAAACTTGCTATATGGTTTCACTTAGACTCATGCACACTCGGGATCACTTCAATTCAACTTAGAACACCATAGAGAGTACATGGGGACTGAGATTTGAGAGAGTTTTACTCACCTCCTCTGTATTTTTTCAAACTTTTTACTCATCTCCCTTTCTTGCCATCTACACACCAGTAAGACTATGTTTAGCTGGGGATGGCAAAAATGGGGTGCTTACATCTCCGAAGATGCTTTTTGGAATAATCTGGTTGGCCAATCTTAAACGGCCATATCTCTCCCATCTGGAGTCCAAATCTAATGATCTAAAGACCACTGTGTTCCATTTCGGATCCTCTATCACCTGAGATGAGTTTGGAGTCCGAAGGTGTAGCAAAAATTGAAAAGGAGATAAAAGAAGAGGAAAAAGAGGGTTTTTATGGTTTTTGTTGATTGAGTGAGAATTCAATCACCCACCAACCTCATCCTTGCTTGTCAATGATGCATTAAGGAGTGATGAGGGATTGGTGAAGCTTTCATTGAATATTCATGGTGATTGTTAGCTTGTGTGAAGCTCCATTAGAGTGTTGGTCTGTGTTTAGGGTTCGAATCCTTCTACCAACCATCAAGGAGTGGAGTTGAGCTCCATTGGAATGTATTTGAGAGCTTGAATGACTATGAGGCAGTAATGGGAGTTCTATGAGCTTGTGTGAAACTTCATTGGAGTGTTGGAAAAATATTATTGTGAAGAAGAAGAGAGAGAAGGGAAATGAAGACTATGTTGTGTACAAAGGCTTGAAGACTTAAGTTATGTCAGCTGTGAGTTAGTTGAAAATTCAAGTAAGCCGTGTGGAGCTCCAGAGACATCTATGGATTTTCGAAAGAGATGGTTGTAAGCATTTCTATGCCTTTTATGTTTACCTGCTTCCATTTATATGTATGCTAGCTGTAGGTGATTATGTTAAATGCCTAGCTAGTGGGGGAAAATTTTAAGGGCATTGCTATAAACCCAAAAATTACGTTGTTTGCTTCCCATGGGTGTGGGTTAAACGTAGTGTGTGCAGTGAGTGCTGAACACTGGTACATCGATACCTGAATTATTGACACATTTGTGCCCTCCTAGTTTTATGCTTGGTAAACTAGGTGTATGTACTCTCTACTGTGTAAACAGCTAAAAGAAACATATTGAGTATATACATAGCCCATATCGTATTATTCCATTGACTAGCTATCACACACTATGATGGTGAACCACGTATATCTGTGTTGTGGATGCTGTGTAGATTGTGTATATTTTGTATATTGCGAAGTACGTGGAATGACCTGCAGGATGGATGTGTACAACATGGTAGACCTGACCACTATGTGGTAGCGAGATGGTTGTGCATACAAATACACAACTGTGTATGATTGCTTATGTGATAGTTGGTTGTGATCAGTGATTGGAGTGTTAGTGTCACACCCCAATTCTGAACCAACCAGAATGGTGTGATGAACCGTCTATGATCCAACAGTTCAACCAGGATTTCGAATAGGCCATGTCCATTTGTTTAAACCAGATACATCCACAACCATAATCAGAGTAAATAAACAATAGCGAAAGTCTTTAATATTAATGAACTAAGTTATTAATAGTGATAACATAATTAATAATCTAATTATCTCCAAATGACTAAAAACATAAAATAAAATAAATTAATCAATTACATGTTTCGATAATCCAACAACTAAATCTAATTGAAAAAACATGAGTTGCACTCGCATGACGAATCATGCGACTCCACCATAGCTTCCATGTCCATCGCAGCAACATGCCCGTACATTGGTGCATTCATATAATCTTCCACAGTAGGACCTGCATCATCAACTAAAATATTCGACATCGAAAGGGTGAACACACATCATGGCTCAGTGAGCAAACAAAACAATGCAACAAACATATGCATGCATTCAATTCATATCTTTGGTCTGGTTTATAAGTTTGCAATGTGCAATAGAAAGGATTGGTGGTTGCCGTACCTCTATACACGAGTGTGTGAAGCCGTCCAATAGATCAAACACCATTGTCGTCCCACATGCACCCATCATGGAATAGAGATAGAGCTAAAGTGCCCGGATCAAACACCGCATAACACTTCCCCTAATGCCCTACCCATACCAACACGTAAGCCCCTATTGGCGAGGGTTTGCAAATTGGACTCGCAACTAACCAATCCTAATGTCAAATAGTGTATCCAAGGCCTCACCCCAGCATCCCTCAATACGTCCATAGAAATAAAGCTAAGACCCCCCGACAGAGTCAGAGACTACACGGTCCGAGACCACCTCCCCTGATGCCCTACGACGTAATAGTTCTGCTAAGGTAATGACGATACGACGATGTTAGTGGGCAAGACTTCAGTAGAGATAGAGCTAGAGTCTGGTGACCAGGATGAACCACAATGTCATGTTCTCCCCCTGATGCTCCACTCACATCAAGCACACTAACCACACATACATTCATATGCCTATTCCTAGCATCATTATCATCATCATGTTATAAATAAACATAATTAAATATACATGAGCAGTAATAGCAGGAATATTGGATGACATGTGAAATGCACATTACAAGCATACAAGCATAGAATCATTCATGGCATTGGACTCAATAAGTAAAACAGTTTATTATTAGTCAATTAATTTAGTCTTGTTCCCTCACCTTTGGTCGATGGTAGTTCATCGTTCAAGCTTTGTAAATCACTTTTAGACCACTTGAAAACTTAACAAATTTATAGATTTTAAGTCAGAGTTTATTTCCAGCAATTTAGACTTTCAGAAACTGAGTGGTCGCAGGTGTGGTTGCACCTGTGGTCTCAGTTTCTACGACCACAAGGTGTGTGGAAGCAAGATGTGGTCGCATACCATGCGACCACACATGCAACCACACCCTCCCTGGAACTTTTCGAGGGCATGTGGTCGATCATGTGTCTCTCGTGTGGTCGCATATCATGCGACCACACATGCGACCACACCCTCCCTGGACTTTTCGAGGGCATGTGGTCGACCATGTGTGTCACGTGTGGTCGCATATCATGCGACCACGCATGTGATGGTCGACTTTTCACTCCCAACTCGATTCTTTCATGTTTTGATTCCTTGGCTTATCATCATGATCCTTCCTATGATTGTTCTATGGCTTAAAACTAGTTGTTTTACACAATCCATCATCCTAATAGATTCCTTCCATGGATCTCTTAGAATTTATCGATGGATTGATGATTGGGGTCTCACTTTGAATCCCTATCTCCTTCATGATCTATTATAGGCATTCAATTGATATGAGAAATGTTTTCATACCTTAAACTTGTTGAAGATTCAGAGTTTTCTCTGAATTTCCTCCTCTTAGTCTTCCTCTTCAATTCTTCTTCTCTTCCTTCTCTTCTCTTTCTCTTACTTTCAGTTTGAGTTCTAAAAAGATGAAAGAGGCTAAGGGACGTCCTATATATAGAGGAAAACCCTCCATATAAAGCCCTACTTAGATTAGGAAAGAATCCCCTTCGGATTAGGAAGGTTTTCTAATCACGGAGTCTGACTAGGTTAGTGTGGTCGCAGGTGTGGTCGCATAACTCGTCGACCACACAGTAAAAAACTAGCGACCACACGACCCAGATTTCTGTGGTCGCTTTAATCTGAGGTGTGGTCGACCACACCTGTTTAGGTATGCGACCACACACTCCTAATTGACTGTTTTTGGGTTCAATCTCATACCTGGTCTTGTGGTTTCTTCACGCACTTGGTCTGCTTGGCCCGACCATGATAGGAAGACTTGATACAAGGTGGTAAGACCGGTTAGTACGATACGGGTCTTACAGTCAGCTCTGAGCAGTATTTGTCTTCAAGGGATTATAAGAGAAGAATTTTGAAGATACTGATTCACCCCCTCTTAGTATCAACCTGTGATCAACAGATCAAGCCTCGTTTTTGTTTTGAGATTTTTTTTTTCTGTTGCAAATTTTCTCCCAATCCTCATGATGGTTGCTAAGGATAGATGCTATATTTTATTATTATTATTATTATTATTATTATTATTATTATTATTATTATTATTATTATTATTATTAGGGTAAAAGACAGTTACCTCCCCTGTAACTTACATTATTGACCATTGACCCCAAATGTTTCAAAAAAGACAGTTATCTCCCCTAAATAACTATTAAAATCCAAATAGCCCCACACGTTAAGAATATTCCACTAGATGGTAACGGTGGGAGTCCAATATTTTTTTAAAGACCAAATTACCCTTTTAGAGAGATGAACTACCTATTTTACCCTTACTATTTAATAGGGTTACTACTTCCCCATTTGCTATCTTACATTTTTTCCGATTTTTAAACCCTTGAATCACCTTCTTCTTTGAAGCTCTCCGTCGCTGCAAATCCTTGAATATTGAAGCAATTTCTCCTAAAATCTCTCCTGATTTCAATCCCTATTTTCACTCCTATCTTTCCTCATCTTTCTCTCATTCCAGTTGCCCTTAGTTGACGGTCATTTTCTCTCCTATTTTTCTTTGGTTTCTTCTCTCCTAAAATCTATCCAGATTTTCAATCCCTATTTTCACTCCTATCTTCCCTCATCTTTCTCCCATTCCAATCGTCTCCTATTCTTATTCGGTTTCTTCTCTACTAAAATCTCTCCAGATTTTAAATCCCTATTTTCACTCCTATCTTCCCTCATCTTTCTCCCATTCCAATAGCTCTTAGTCCACGGCCATTTTATCTCCTATTCTTCTTCGATTTCTTCTCCTACTTCCTCTCCTGGCAGATTCTGCTCTTCCCTCAATGTCAAAATAAAAAACCATGCCATTTCTCCTCCCTTTCCTAGCTCTCTCTCTCTCTCTTCAAACCCCGATTCTTCCCCTTCTTTTTCTGCTGCAACTGATTTCTCACAGGTTTTCTCCTCACCAAAATTTAGAAATCCCCAACCCCCTTTTTTTTCTCCTCCATTTTATCTCACACCTCACTCTTTTTTCTTGATTTGACAAGTACTTTAATTAACTCACCCATTATATATATCCAAAGGAATCAGGAGGGCTGTCAACAGGGAAGAGCGAAGGAGAACTAGAATATGAATTTAATATTAAGAATGAGAATCCAACATGATTAAACACAAATCAGAATACCAACTCATGGAAATCAAAACTAGTGCTTAATCAAGGAGTTTTGCCTCACTGGTCGCCTGTAATCGTTCTGCTTGCAACTGAGTCCATCATATCATCTCCGCCGGAAAGAACGTGAGGGAGAATGAGAAGAAGATGAGATTAGGGTTTATTTTAGTTGGATATAAAAGGGTTATATTCGTATTTTAACAGTAGTAAGATTTAAAGTATGGATAAAAGGTTGAGGGTAGAGTTGTCCATAAAAAATTTAACTTTAACACCGTTAAAAATTGGGCTATTTGGATTTTAATAGTTATTTAGGGGAGGTAACTGTCTTTTTTGAAACCTTTGGGGGTCAACGGTCAATAAGGTAAGTTACAGGGAGGTAATTATCTTTTACCCTTATTATTATTATTATTATTATTATTATTATTATTATTATTATTATTTTGGGATCATACTTTTTCTAGATATGTTTACAGTAAGGATCATTCCATATTTCAGCAGGACTCGATTCCCTCGTGACCAGCACCCAATCCCAGAATGATCGAGTCCCTGATCAGACCCAGATCTGTAAGGATCGATTTCCTATTTTCAGCCAGGATGGATTCCATCTTTGTAAGACCCGCACTTCATGAACCCGATCTAAACCTTTAATTCATGTTGTAACAGGTCTTTCAATCATCACCGGGCCAGACAGGACGAGCGGATGACAACCAGGTACGAAAACGGACCGATTTAAGTATGAAATAATTCATACCGGTCGATGGTACCGGTCTTGGTACCGGTCAATGGTCGAACGGTATGGCCTGCACAAACTTGGATCCGGAAAAGGATCTCTGCGGGTCCCACTTTCTAAATTTCAAACCGAATAACTTTCCTAATGTTAAGAGGCTTCCTAAACCTAATCATAGCCTATATAAGGACCTCTAAACCTCCTAAAACCTCTTCCATTGATCCTCACAAAACCTAGAAAAGAGAAAGAGGTTGAAGAAGGAGAAGAAGCTAAGAAGAAGAGGGAAGAGCAGCCATTGCCATTCGACGAAGAACACATTATCGCAAGTCAACGGTAAGTGCTTAAACCTTCCTCTACATTAAGTATTCTAGGATGGTTAATTATGATTGGGTCAATATCATGCAAAGCAGGTATTGATCTAAACCATGTTTGCCGTCAAACCCTAATCTAGTTGGTAAACCCTAGATTCAAGTTCTAGGTTGAAGATCATCGAAACTAGGACTTGAATGGAGTTGGAAACAACTCTAACTCAATGCTCAGACCTAAGATGTGTAGGAGAAACCCTAGGATCAATAGAGGGTGACCGACGGAAGGCAAAAACCAGATGCATGGTCTCCCGGAGATATACCGATCGACCATACCGGTCGCACCCTATGCGACCGGTACTGTGACCGGTACCTCTCAGGGACCGGTCTATGGGGACTGGTCGACCATACCAGTCGCAGGTTCCCCACAGTGCCGCGATCGATACTGCGACCGATTACTCTGTGAGGAGTATTTTTGACCCAGTTGGTTTTCCGACCAACGTAAACCTAAGGAAAAACTATTCTAATTAAACCTAACATTGTGTAGGACCTTGTGATAGCACCTTTGGACCTCGTAACACGGAGCGAGCTATCAAACAAGCGTCAAGTAAGGGAATCGGACCTAAACCTTAATAATTTAATAAACAGTAAATCGTTGTTAATAACCATGATTTTATAGTATGATGTTTGTGCATACTCGCATGTCATCATTTACTTTCAGTTATTATTATTGTTCATGCATTCTCGCTATGCTAGGATGTGACTGTTAGGCAATCAGACAGTTTCACAATATTATGCATGAGTAACAATCATTTTATGTCGTAGTCTGGTTTAAGTTTGCAATGTGCTATAGAAAGGTTTGGTGGCCCCCACACCTCTATACACGAGTGTGTGACACCGCATAGTAGATCACACCACCACCGGCCCACATGCACCCATCATGGAATAGAGATAGAGCTAAGATATCCCCGTACCTCCCCTGATGCCCTACCCATACCAGTACCTAAGCCCCTACTGGCCAGGGCTCGTAAACTGGGCTCGCAACTAACCAATCCTATATGTCATCAATGTAGGCTCTATCCCAGCACAGCCGTCTACGGCATAGAGATAGAGCTAGAGCGTGCAGGCTGGGCTAGAGACCACAATACCTCACCTCCCCCTGATACCCTATCCGTAACTAACACACTAGGATAGAACAATACGCAGGTAGACCCTATCCCAACATAACTCCCTACGACATAAAGATAGAGTTAAAGCATTGTGGACAAGCCAGCATCGACATCGGAGACCACAGTGCCACATAACCATGGTCATGCCAACATCAACATCGGAGACCATCGTACCACGACCTTCCCCTGATGCCCCACCCGTACCAAGCATATAGAAATAGAATACTACAAAAGTACCAGTGTGAGGAATGATCCCAGACCCATGCCCCACTCCACACACCAACGAAAACAATCACATGCCTAACAATCACATCCTAACAATGCATGAACAATAATAATAACTGAAAGTAAAGGATGGCATGTGAATATGCACAAACATCACATCATATATATTCAGGTTATTAACAACGATTTACTGTCCATTAATTATTAAGGTTTTGGTCAGATTCCCTTACCTGACGCTCGTTTGATAGCTTGCTCCATGTCGCAAGATCCAAACGGAATATCACAAAGTCCTACAATATTATTAGGGTTTCATTATAATAGCTTCTTAGGGTTTCACGTTGGTTGGAAAACCAACGAGGTTAAAAAAATACTCTCACAGAGCTGACCAGTTGCATATACCGGTCGCACCTCTTTGGGGAAAACTGACAACCGGTATGGTTAGCCGGTCCCCACAGACTAGCCCCCCGGAAGGTACCGGTGGTAACATACCGGTCGCACAGGGTGCAATCGGTATAGTCGACCGGTATGTCTCCGGAAGACCATACTTTGGGTTTTTCGACTGCCGTCGATCATTCTCCATGGTTTCCAGGGTTTCTCCTATCCATTCTAAGTCTGAGCTTTGAGTTAGAATTATCTCCAACTCATTCAAGTCTAGTTTAGATGATAACCATCCTAGAACTCGAATCTAGGGTTTGACGGCAATTTAGGGTTTAATGTCCAATTAGGGTTTTAGATCAATACCTGTTTTTCATGGTATTGATCCAACCATACAACTATCCTAGAGTCATAGAGTAAGAAGAATGATTAAAACACTTACTGTCTACTGGCGTAAGGTGAGCATTGTCGAACGGTAATGGCAGCACTTCTTCTTCTTCCTAGCTTCTTCTACTTTCCAACCTCCTTCTCCTCTCTAGGGTTTGTGAGAGATAATGGAAAGGATTTGAGGAGGTTTAGAGGTATTTATATAGGCTAGGATTAGGGTTTAGTAATCCTATTAGGATTAGGAAGGTCCAGGTATTAGGGTTTAGGAAAGTGGGACCCGTAGAGATCCACCGGTACCAAGACCGGTACCATCGACCGGTCAACATAAAATCATGATTATTTGACCGTCTTTGATCCAATTTCGTACCTTCTTGTCATCCGCTCGTCCCGTCTGGCCCGGTGATGATCGGAAGACCTATTACGACATGAAATCAAGGTCTAGACCGGGTTTATGAAGTGCGGGTCTTACAACTCCCCCACCCTTAAAAGAAATTTCATCCCAAAATTTGCATGTAGGTTTCACAACTCCCCCACCCTTAAAAGAAATTTTGGCCTCGAAATTTAAACGTACATTGATCGTCGAAAAGGTTAGGGTACTCCTTCCTCATCGCGCTCTCCTCTTCCCAAGTAATCTCTTCGACATCTTGGCTTTTCCAATGCACTTTTACATAATGAATCTCCTTGGTTCGAAGTTGCTGTACCTTTCGGCTTTAGAGCATCACATGCACCACTTCAAATGTTAAGTCTTCAGTCAAGTTTGGGGGGTCTGCTGTCAAGATGTGCGATGGATCCCTGACATACTTCTTCAATAATGATACATGGAACACATCATGTACGCTTGACATAGATGGTGGTAGAGCCAATTGATATGCTACATTACCACGTCTGGTCAATATCTCGTACGGTCGCACATACCTGGGGCATAGCTTCCCCTTCTTACCAAACCGTTTCAGACCTCGCACCGGTGATATCTTCAAGAATACTTTGTCACCCACTGCAAACTCTAGATCTCGACGTCGATTATCCGCATAGTGCTTCTGTCGAACTTGAGCTGTCTTTACTCTCTCCTTGATTTGATCAATCACTCGATAAGTTTTTTTCAACAAACTCCGGTCCTACAATTCTTCTTTCTCCCACCTTGTTCCATAACAGAGGTGTTTGACACTTTTTCCCATAGAGTGCTTCATATGGAGCCATCTGGATTGTAGCCTGATAGCTGTTGTTATAAGAAAACTCGATAAGTGATAGCTTCTCGTCCCAAGCTCCCTTGAAATCTAAGGTGCAAGCTCGGAGCATATCTTCTAAAATTTGAATAGTCCTTTCCGACTGCCCGTCTGTCTGAGGGTGGAAAGCTGTACTAAACTTCAACTTGGTTCCCATCGCTTTCTGTAATTCTTCCTAGAACTTTGATGTAAAACGAGGATCTCTGTCGGATACTATACTCTCTGGGACGCCATGGAGTCTGACTATATTATCAACATATAACTTGGCCAGCTTGTCCATGGTATACTGAGGTCTGATCGCAATAAATCGAGCTGTCTTGGTGAGTCGATCGACTATTACCCAAACTGCATCCACTGACCTTGGTGTCAAAGGTAGGCCAGTGACAAAATCCATAGTGATGCAATCCCACTTCCACGCAGGCTCTGGGAGTGGTTGCAGCAAACCTGCGGGTCTCCGCCTTTCTGCTTTAACTTGCTGACAATTCAGACATTGGAACACGAAATGAGCTATATCTACTTTCATACCCCTCCACCAATACAGTCTTCTTAAATCATGGTACATTTTGGTACTTCATGGATGTACCGAATATGGAGTGTAATGAGCTTCAGTCATAACTCGATCTCTGATATTGCCGTCTTCACTCTCAGGTATACATAACCGTCCACGATACCTGAGTACCTTGTCTGAATCCAAAGTAAAGTCAGGATTGCTCGTACCCTTCTCTAAGTCTTCTTGCACTGTCTTGAGATGTGGATCCTGTAGGATTGCTACCTTGACTTCATCAACTAGATCCGGTGAGATCTTCAACGCTGCGAACATCATGGTGAACATATGAATTAAGCCTTACTCGACTGGATCTTCTACAGTCTCTATTATATACTCTTCATCGCCTTCAATTGAACTTGAGGCTGCAGCACACAATGCAGCATTTGTACATGGCCCGGCCTTAGGTTTTGATGCCCATTTTCTGCTTAAGGCGTCAGCCACAACATTTGCTTTACCCGGATGATACTGAATGTCACAGTCATAATCTTTTAATAACTCCACCCATCTCCTCTGTCTCATATTCAGATCCTTCTGGGTGAAAAGATAGGTTAAGCTCTTGTGATCAGATTTAATTTGAAACTTGTCACCGTACAAGTAGTGTCTCCATGTTTTGATGGCATGTATAACCACTGCTAACTCCAAATCATGCGTTGGATAATTCTTCTCATGCTCTTTTAATTGTGTTGATGCGTAAGCAATTACCTGTTCTCCTTGCATTAATACACACCCAAGACCTAACCCTGAAGCATCCGTACATAAGGTAAACGGTACGCTTGGTTCTGGGATGGTCAAGATAAGTGCAGAGACTAGTCTTGACTTCAAAGTTTGAAAGCACTTCTCGCACTCATCTGTCCATATGAATTTCTCCCCCTTCTTGGTTAATCTGGTGAGTGGAACAGTGATCCTGGAGTAATCCTCCATGAATCTTCTATAATAACCAGCCAACCCAAGGAAACTACGAATCTCCGCAATAGATTTTGGTGCTTCCCATCCTACTATAGTAGCTATCTTACTTGGATCAACCTTGATACCGTCTTTAGATACTACATAGCCCAAGAAAGCCACTTCCTTCAGCCAAAACTCACACTTCTTGAACTTAGCATAAAGCTTCTCCTTTCTCAGCCATTGTAAGGCTGCTTTCAAGTGTGTTGCATGAGTCTCTTTGTCCTTTGAGTAGACCAATATGTCATCGATGAATACGATGACCGAAGTGTTCAACATGTCATGAAACACTCGGTTCATCAGTTCCATGAACGACGCTGGGGCATTGGTCAACCCGAACGACATAACTAGAAACTCATAATGCCCATACCTTGTCCTGAAAGTAGTCTTCGAAATATCTCCGGCCTTGATCTTCAGTTGGTGATACCCCGATCGGAGGTCAATCTTCGAGAAAACCTTTGCACCCTGTAACTGATCGAACAGATCGTCGATCCTAGGCAAAGGATATCAATTCTTGATAGTCAACTTGTTCAGTTCACTGTAGTCAATGCATAGCCTCACACTTCCGTCTTTCTTCTTGACAAATAATACAGGTGCTCCCCAAGGTGATATGCTAGGTCGTATGAAACCCTTATCTAACAATTCTTGTAACTGGGTCTTCAACTCCTTTAACTCGGTAGGGGCCATCCTGTATGGTGCTTTAGACACCGGCGCCGAACCTGGCATAAGGTCAATTACAAATTCGGTAGCTCTGTCTGATGGTAGACCTGGGAGATCCTCTGGAAATACATCTAGAAACTCTCGCACCATATATAGATCTTCCAACTTTGGCACCTCAGCAGTGATATCGACTACAGATGCTAGATACCCCACTCCCCCCCTTTGCTAAGCATCTCTTAGCTTTTAGGGCGGAGAGGATCAGCTTTCGCTTCCTAGGTAACTTGGTCCCAGTGAAGCTATACTCCTTTCCCTTTTTGTTTGTAAGCACAAGCTTCCTTTCACCACATAATAGGATAGCTAAATGGTGGCCTAGCCAATCCATTCCCAAGATGACATCAAATTCTGCCATCTCGAGTAGTACCAGACTTGCTTCTAAGTCTCGGCTCTCAATACAAATTATACACGGTCCATAATATTCAGTCAAAGCCACTTCGACTCCGAGCGGAGAGTGAACTATCAAGCTTGGGTTCAGGTGTTTGATCGGTAACTCCATTCGCTTCCCAAAGAAAATAGAAACAAAGGAGTGCGTGGCCCCAGAGTCAAAGAGTACTCTGGCAGGTATTCCAGCTACATTTAAAATTCCAAAAATTTTTATTGTCCCTTAGTTCTACATGCTCATACACACAATGAAATAGTAAGCCAAATAGTAAGGGGTAGAATCATACCAGTGACCACATCAGGTGATGCGGCTGCCTCCTCGGTGGTGACCGCAAATACTTTTCCTTGCTGGGGAGGTTGTTTCCTAGGTAGAGTGCAGGTCCTTGCAACATGACCCACTTGCTGACAATTATAACATTTGATATTCGGGTTGTGTCCAGCGAACTGTGGCACAGGTGGTGCCGTATTGTTCCTTGCAGGCCCTGTAGTGTACTGAGCCCTGTACGGGCGGAAAGGTCTATTGTTACCGCTACCTGAACTTTCAGTAGCGTGTCTCTTCACTCCCCTGTTCTGAGCGAAGAAGCTGTCCCTTTGATTGGATTCTATAACTCTCGCAACCTGTACAGCCTCATTATAAATTTTCTTGTCCAGCCCCAATATGTGCTCTCTGATGCTTCCACGTAGTCCCATGGTGAACCTACGTGTCTTGGTCTCTTCCTCTTGCATACTTGCCGGTGCGAAGAAAAATAATTCTTCATACCTCTGCTGGTAAGCATCCACAGTCGGCTGAGACTACTGTGATTAAGGAACTCCTTCTCCATCTGATCTCTGAAACTCTTCGAAAAATATTTATCGAAAAAGGCAACCTTGAACACTTTCCAATCCACCTGTGTATGCTTTGTCTTCAGATATGCCCGTGTAGAATTCCACCAAGCATTCGCATCTTCCTTTAGCATATGAGTGGCAAACAGAACCTTCTCCTCCTCTGTACAAGTCATCAGGCAAAAATTCTTCTCCATTTCTATAACCCACTGTGCTGGCCACAATGGTTTTCCGGTCTTACCCGTGAATGAAGAAGGCTTTAACTTTAAAAATCTGTCCACCGCCCGGCTCAGATCGTGCTGTCCCTGTGTATTCATCCCGTACGATGATGGTGGATACGGGTAGGCTCCTGGATAAGCAGAAGACGATGGAAACTGATGCAGTGGTTGTACATTCTATGCTTGGCCCATCGGCCCTGGACTATCATGCATCGGCAATGTAGTATTATTCCCTCCAGACCCAGGCGTACCTTCAGTGGGAACATGACCCGGTGGCCTGAACATCTTTAACATCTGGCTCAGGAATGTTTTCTGCTGAGCTTCCCATTTGATATACCAGATTGGTCACAATAGTCTCCGAGTTCGTGTGAGGAGGGCCAGGCAAATTTGTCGGTGCCCTTGGAACCTGTTCTTCCTCAACTACCAGGCTTGGCTCTCTAACATAGCCTGGTTCTACCTGTTCTTCTTCATCGCGGCGCACCCTAGCCTGGTGACGCTTTCGGCCCCTACGACCGTTTCCGCCTACCATCTCAGACTATTCTATTTGGATCTGAGAAGAAGACATAACACATGAGAACAATAATAGTGGTGTTAGTCTTGAACAATATAAGGCGAAACAGTCGAAAAGTAGAAATTTAACTCGTAAAATTTTTAAAATTTTTCAGAATTTTTTTTCTGGCCTTTCTATAGCTGACCGGTCGCAACATACCGGTCGCTACTCTGTAGAAACTAAAGCAACCAGTATAGTCGACCGGTCAGAATTCCCATCTGACCGAGAGGTACCGGTCAACTATACCAGGGATCACCGGTCGACCGGTATAGTAAAAGTGTCGACCGGTATGCCCAGAACAGCTTTTAAAATCACGAAAAGTGAGATTTTTTTCACTTTTCTTTCCTTCCTTCTCTCTGGTGGCGATTCTCCTTTGGTTCTTGAGTTGCTACAGTCCGACCGGTCATCCTAGAAGTTGTTTTCTTCCGATCCAGACTCAGTACATCACCTCCAGGTAAGCTTCCTCCCTCTATATCCCATTTCTATAAGATTTTCACATCGTTTTTAGTTAAAATTTTAGGTTTTTCTTCGATTGGAAGATTCTAACCATAGGAACTTCTTCCCTTCGGCTTAGAAAGGGTTTAGAGACTCCCAAGAGCAAAAGCCCTCAACCTATTTGGACTTCCACCGAATGGTCTTGGTAAAAATTGAATTTTTCTAGTTTTTAACCTAGGTTTTCAAAATTTCAAAATTTTTATTGAATTTTTCCAATTTCTTAAATTTCTTGTTGAAATTGTATGGGATTGATTTGCTTGAAGTGGGCGGGGGTTAGGTAAGTCCTCCTCCCCAAGTTTTGGGTGAGTTTGAGGCTTTTTCCCAATTTACTGTCGTTATGCTGTCGAATTTTTGATAATTTCTAACGTTTTTCTTCTTGTTTTCTTTATGTTTTGCAGTTTAAATGCCTCCACGACGTAGTCTTGGCAAGCGTTCCAATGGCTTGGGCATGCGTGCTCCTCATCCACCAGTTCCACAGCTCGATGAGCAGTGGTTCCGTTCTGAGGCGGCACAAACCCGTTTCCCTTGGTTCGATAGCAAGAATATTGAATCTGGTCGGCGGGTTAACTTGGAACAGTTGCACATGTTTGATGTGCAAGCAGCATTCGACAGGCTTGGGTGGGTGTCTGTCATTACTTACACTGAGACCACTCACCCCAACCTGGTTAAGCATTTTTACGCCAACCTAGAGCTTTATGGGGATGTCAATGAACCCAATCAGGGTAGGCACTTGCGCATCTCCAGCTTCGTCAAGGGCGTCCATATCTACTTCGACACTCATCAGTTGGCTGACCTGCTAGGGGTACCCAATGATGGAGACCTAGTATACTGCCCTCCAAAGGTAAAGGGCTATCTGAGCGAAGATCTACGCCGAGAGATAGCGGAGCAGATACTAAATCCTGGGGCTCCTATGAAGGGCTGCTAGTCTGAAGCCCCTGGCTCGAGTTTATAGCCGCATCATCCAACACAACATTGTGCCCCAGAGCGGCCACTACAGTGAGTTATCTCAGCTCACTCAGTACATTACCTACTGCGTCTGCATAGGGGAGCGGGTCTCTCTCCCTTACCTCATTATCTAGACTATGCATCAGGCGACTCTGGCTGATCAGGCCAGAAATCTCCCATATGGTCGTCTCATCACTACTCTTCTGCGGCGCCTACGAGTGAGCATGAGAGGCGAGGTGGCTGTTGAGGATACTATGACTTTAGACATCGACTGGGATGCCATTCTTAGGATGCAGATGGATAATCTGCCTGTTATTGATGATGAGCTGGAGGCTCGCCCTCGCCCACTCAGGAGGGTAGCAGCCGCAGCGGCAGCCGCAGCAGCAGCCAATGCGGCACATGCAGCAGAGGCTGAGAGTGATGATGGGGATGACGATGATAGGGCGGAGGATGCACCAGTGCCAGCTCCTCAGCCTATACCTGCAGCACCACAGCCTACATGTACAACTGAACCGTCTCATCCCCCTTCGGACCCAATGTTGAGCATGTTCACAGAGATCAGGGACACCCAGAGAGGCATCCTAGAGTCTCAGCGAGAGATGGGTCAGGAGTTGGGACGTCTTGCTCGTAGCCTACGGGTCACACAGGACTAGGTGCACTGGCTTAGGGTCGCTTACGAGCGAGATTATGACATAGCAGACCATATTCCTCCTAGGCCCCCTACCCCATGATTTTTTCTTTTATTTTCTCTCTCCTAACTGTTTATAACAGGATAACTATCCGGTTTGTGGACTGTACCCTGTAGTACTATTACATTTGATACTCTCTTTCTGGTTAATGCAAGTTTGTATGGTTTTCCTAACTAGTGCATGGGCATTTATTAATTTCATAATTAATATAGTATATTATGCTCTTTCTTAATCAGTCTCAGGTATCAAACAATGCTTAGGGTGTGTTTGTATTAAAATTTTTAAATTTTTCCTAACTCAGTTCATCGACTTAGTTAAGTGCAATATGGTCTGTGGACAGAGCCTGAGAGCTCTGATACCAAGTTGTCACACCCCAATTCTAAACCAACCAGAATGGTGTGAGTGAACCGTCACTGAACCAACGGTTCACACCAGGATCTCGAATAGACCGTGTCCACTCACACAAACCATTGCACAAAATCATAATCAGAATATAAATAGTACAACGGAAATATTTAAATAAATAAACTGAGAATCTATTGATAAATTTAAATAAAATATCCAATTATTCAAATCCAAACATAAAATATAATATCCTTACAATCACTTAATCCAACTGAAAATAACTGAAAATAAATAAAAGTCAAATCAAAGATACACGCAGAAAGGGCACTCACATGAAGCGTCATGCTCGTCCTCTCCTGCCTGTACATCCAAAGCAGCAACGCCACCATACGTCGGAGCGTTCACGTAGTCGTCCACCGTATAACCTACATCAATATCTAAAAACATGTATATATACAAAGGGTGAGCTCACAACTTAACTCAGTAAGACAATCAGACAGTTTCACAATATTATGCATGAGTAATAATCATTTTATGTCATGGTCTGGTTTAAGTTTGCAATGTGCTATAGAAAGGTTTGGTGGCCCCCACACCTCTATACACGAGTGTGTGGCACCGCATAGTAGATCACACCACCACCGGCCCACATGCACCCATCATGGAATAGAGATAGAGCTAAGGTATCCCCGTACCTCCCCTGATGCCCTACCCATACCAGTACCTAAGCCCCTACTGGCCAGGGCTCGCAAACTGGGCTCGCAACTAACCAATCCTATATGTCATCAATGTAGGCTCTATCCCAGCATAGTTGTCTACGGTATAGAGATAGAGCTAGAGCGTGCAGGCCGGGCTGGAGATCACAATACCTCACCTTCCCCTGATACCCTATCCGTAACTAACACACTAGGATAGAACAATACGCAGGTAGACCCTATCCCAACATAACTCCCTACGGCATAGAGATAGAGCTAAAGCATCGTGGACAAGCCAGCGTCGGCATCAGAGACCACAGTGCCACATAACCATGGCCAGGCCAACATCAACATCGGAGACCACCGTACCACGACCTTCCCCTGATGCCCTACCGTACCAAGCATGTTGAAATAGAATACTACAAAAGTGCCAGTGTGAGGAATGATCCCAGGCCCATGCCCCACTCTACACACCAACAATCACATGCCTAACAATCACATCCTATCAATGCATGAACAATAATAATAACTGAAAGTAAAGGATGGCATGTGAATATGCACAAACATCACATCATATATATTCAGGTTATTAACAACGATTTACTGTCCATTAATTATTAAGGCTTAGGTCAGATTCCCTTACCTAACGCTCGTTTGATAGCTTGCTCCACGTCGTAAGATCCAAACGGAATATCACAAAGTCCTACAATATTATTAGGGTTTCATTAGAATAGTCACGTTGGTTGGAAAACCAACGAGGTTACAAAAATACTCTCACAGAGCTGACCGGTTGCATATACCGGTCGCAGCTCTGTGGGGAAAATTGGCAACCGATATGGTCAACCGGTCCCCACAGACCAGCCCCCCGGAAGGTACTGGTGGCAACATACCGGTCGCACAGGGTGCAACCGGTATAGTCGACCGGTATATCTCTGGAAGACCATACTTTGGGTTTTTCGACTGCCGTCGATCATTCTCCATGGTTTCCAAGGTTTCTCCTATCCATTCTAAGTCTGAGCTTTGAGTTATAATTATCTCCAACTCATTCAAGTCTAGTTTAGATGATAACCATCCTAGAACTCGAATCTAGGGTTTGACGGCAATTTAGGGTTTAATGTCCAATTAGGGTTTTAGATCAATAACTGCTTTTTATGGTATTGATCCAACCATACAACTATCCTAGAGTCATAAAGTAAGAAGAATGATTAAAACACTTACCGTCGACTGGCGTAAGGTGAGCGTCGTCGAACGGTAATGGCAGCACTTCTTCTTCTTCCTAGCTTCTTCTCCTTTCCAACCTCCTTCTCCTATCTAGGGTTTGTGAGAGATAATGGAAAGGATTTGAGGAGGTTTAAAGGTGTTTATATAGGCTAGGATTAGGGTTTAGTAACCCTATTAGGATTAGGAAGGTCCAGGTATTAGGGTTTAGGAAAATGGGACCCGCAGAGATCCAATTCCGGATCTCCGTAGTCAACTGCGCAGAGCTGACCGGTCGACCGGTACCAAGACCGGTACCATCGACCGATCAACATAAAATCATGATTATTTAACCGTCTTTGATCCGATTTCGTACCTGCTTGTCATCCGCTCGTCCCGTCTGGCCCGGTGATGATCGGAAGACCTGTTACGACATGAAATCAAGGTTTAGACCGGGTTTATGGAGTGCGGGTCTTACAACTGTATATTTATCCCAAAGGAGAATGTGTAGTTGGTTAACTCTTGAAAAAAAATATATTTATTTGCATGAATGGTTGATATGGTTAGTGCAATAATATGTGTTTGAACTCATGCATTGATGTTTTCATCTAAGTATGGTTGTCCCAAAAGAGGGTTTTGATGTTTATTTCTTTCTATTTGGGACAAAGTAGAAGTAAATATAATTGCATGTGTTTGTATGAGTTTTGCATGGTTTTTCTATTACTTGATATTTTTGCTTGAACTCATATGGTGATGATGGTTTATATCTCCCAAGATGTCCATCCCTGGATGTCCATCCCTGTGACTATGCCAGATGGTTTGGTAGTTACTATTCCTTTCCTGACTGGGATGAGTTTTAAAAGGTGATATGAACAGCTAGAAGCGAGTCTAGGTTTAATTGACTTAAATATGGCACTTAAAGAGGATAAACCTGCTGCCATCACTGATACTGGTACTCTAAAAAAGAAGGAGGAAATGGCAAACTGGATGGAAGCAAATAAAAAGTCTATGCTGCTCATGAGGCAGGCCATTCCTGAAACCATGCGTGATGGTGTTCAAACCAAGGAGACAGTCAAAGAATATTTAAAAGAGATCAAATGGAAGTTTGAGCTTTCTGATAGAGGACAGAGAAGCACCTTGATGAACAAGCTTACTAATGCAAAGTTTGACAGTAATGGAAGTGTCAGAGATCATTTCATGGAGCTTACTGCTACTACTGAGAAGATTAAAGGCATGGGAATAAACGTTGATGATGAGTTCGTGATCCATTGTGCGTTATCCTCGTTACCTGAAGAGTACTACCAGATACAAGTGGCGTATAATACTCAGGAAGAAGAATGGGATATGAACAAATTAATCTCTATTTGCACTAAAGAAGAAATGAGACTAAAGAAAAGATTTGAAAGCGTCAATGTTACTAGTCATCATTTCAGAGAAGATAAGGGTAAAGGAAAGGTTGGGGTAGGACCTTATAGAAAAGATAAACACTCCTTTAAGAAAGGGAAACCTTATGATAGGGATATGAGTGATGTTGAATGATTCTGGTGCCAGAAGAAGGGGCACATGAAGAAAGAGTGTAGGGCAAGAAAAACTTGGTTGGAGAAGAAGAAGAAAGAAACTGAGACACCAGAGAAAGAAGACACCAAATGATGATGTCGTTTAATACAGTTGTCTTTAGATTATTTTTGGATATTTGTTTATTGACTTACAGTTCAGTTATTTATTTTAGAATATTTTATTTGACATATTTTGATAGAACTAAATTTCATATTAAATTTAAATGAAGGTATTTTATTAGTTTATATATTCTTTTGGAATTTATAATATCTGTGGGAGTCTTTAGATTCTCTTAGTCAGTGGGAGTGTTTAGATCTGCTTGATTAGTGGAGATCTGATAGTTGTTGATTTATCAGTGATTGTTTATGTTGCCTATGGTTTAATGGGCAGGATTATTGGTAAGCATTAATTTTATTGTTTGTATGTATTATTGATTATTTAAGACATGTCAAAGTTGTAAGGCGGTATTTAGCCAAAGAATGTGGTAAGCCAAAGTATGATATTAGTCCAAACTGGAGGCGGTTTGCCTATATAAGTTGGATAATATCAAAGTGCGTTGACCTATAAGGATTTTAAGGTAACGGAATCGTGATAATTCGATCATTGGACTCAAGTATTCATCTCAAAGTGATTTATGTCATTAAGTAGACCTCTGTATGTGACTGACAGAAGGGGGTACACCGGATGTGTAGGAGTACTTTTCGTTATTGTTCGACATTGGTAGGCTTGATAACTAAATCAAAGTAAAGGATGGTTTTGGTGTAATTAGATTCTATGGTCACATTAGATCAATGGTGAATTTATAATTAATATAGTCCAAGTGGGAGATTGTAAGATATTTTTATGGGCTAAATTAATTATAAGGTTAGTTGGTTCAGTGGGAATCTAGTTACAAGTAGATCGATTTAAGTATGATTAGAGATGGACTAACCTGGTCTACTGTGGGACTGATCTAGGGTTGGGGGTGGTATTTTAAATACCAATGGTTAGAGTCCCAACAGCCATGATGTTATTTTCTTCTCATGTTCCCATACGCAGAGAGAAGGTCAAGGGATCCCGACAGGCTGTGGAAGACTTTGATCCAAGCATTTCAAGCATTCAGAGAGAAAGAAACGGTCGAAAATCAATCTCCAGCAAGAGGTATGTGTCTTATCATCTCTTTTCAATACCCATTGTATTCTAGTAATCTGTGTGGTGTGTTCGTTAAGGTTCATGGAAAATCTCATGGGAAAAACCCAAGGGAGATCTAAAAAAATCTTACACTTATTACCTCAAGCAGCATATCCTATCCTTAGTTTTATTATCAATTGCCAAGTATTATTTTTTACGGTATGAGTGATCTCAAGACTAATGTAGATCTTGTTCATGTCCAAACCACATCCATCAAGTTGTATGGATTATCCAAGTACCTTCACTGGAAGTAGGGTGCGAACATTTATATTATTGTCCGATAAACTGACATATTTGAAGGATGATCCTCCTGACTATCCATGTCCAAACCACATCCATCAAGTTGTATGGATAATCCAATTACCTTCTCTGGAAGTAGGGTGCAAACATTTATATTACTGTTCGGTAAACTTAAACTGACATATTTAAAGGATGATCCTCCTGATTCTAAGACTACCAATTATGTGATTTGGACTCTGCTATTCCATAGCGTGGAGCCCTTTATTGCTGCCAATATCATGTTCCACACCACTGCCAAAGCTGTTTGGAATGACTTACAAGAGAGTTTTTCTCAAGATACTAACTTATCTCGTGTTTATGATTTTTATAAATCTTTATTTAATTGCAAGTAGGGCGATAAATCAATTGCCAAGGTTTATAGTACACTCAAGGGTATTCCGGAAGAATAAATTGTCCACCAACTTCTCACTACATACTTTACTACTTCAATGGCACTCTGTAGAATTCATGTGGCCACCTTTCTCTCTGACTTCAATTCTGAGTTACAACCTATCAAAAGCCCCTACCTCATTTGGGGCCTTCTATTGGGTTCAATGCATCGTCAATCCCATCTTCTCTAAGTCTGAGAGTACTTCTACCACAGACAACTCTGCCTTATTGACTGCCAATAGCGGTCATGGCCATGGTAATTCTGATATTGGCCGTGGTGAGGGTCGTGCTCGTGGTGGGTCGGGTCATGGGTCAACACAGGTAAGAGCTGGGCGGGTCCCTAGGTCGGGGTACCTGGTTGACTAGGATCTAGCCCAGCCGGGTCCCAAGGCAGGCTATCGGATCGATTAGGGTTAGACCCGGCTTGGGTTGTAGGTCCAATCCGGGTTAGGTCTCGGTTACTGGTTTGGTTTTTCGGACCGACCCGAACCACAAACACATAACCTTATATAACCGTTGGGCTTTAACAATTTTTTTTTTTTTTTTTTTTTTTCGGTAAACCAACGTAAATGGTCTTAAATGCAAGATTTATTGGAGAGATATTAGGGGAAATAGAAAATTCTTTTTTTTTTCTTTTGGTAAAAAGGAAATAGAAAATTCAAATCTGAGAGATATTGTATGAGAGATGATAGGGAGTTACAAACTCTGAGAAGCTGAGGTTGTGAGGATAATGATTTTGCCTTATCATGTTTCGTTATCCTTAACACATGTCATCTGCAAAGTTATTAGAGAAACCATTGCCGCTGCCGAGAGTGAGAGGGTAAATTAAGGTTTTGTCATCATATCTAACACAAGTTAAGCTGATTTAATGGGAAAAAGATTTTTTGTAGTGAGGCTAAGTTGGCAGTGAGATTTCAATCACTCAGTGTATCGGAAGTGGCCAGTGAAGACATTCCGATACACTTGAGTGGCTGGGATCCTCATTGCCACTTCAGCCTCACCACGGAGGATCCCAATCCGATTTAACGAGGGTAGATACCGTTCATGATGTTTAAAGATTTCTTTCTCATAGAGCAAATCAAATTAATACCCAGAATTACAAGCACCAATGTCAGTTTTATATTAACTTGGGATCATCTGCATATACATGTACTCTCTCTATGAAATTCTATCACTGTTGATGTGATGTGGGGCACACTTCTAGAGTATGGGATCCACTAGATATGGACTGTAATGAAATCATAGGAAGGATACAAGTAATGGAGGTGAATTTTTCTCAATTATATCTTTGTCTAAGTGGCACCAACCTCTATTATATCTTTGTCACTTTGATGGAAGTTGTTGCTGACGTAAGCACCAACGTCCCCGGACTCAAACTGCTCACCTGAAAATATTGTGGTTCTTGAAACCCATTTGACCCATTGGACTGGATTATGTTATATTGAAGAGAAACGGGTTATTTTGGTCATCTAGGATTGCAAATTGCAATAAACTTCTACCTGCTTTTGAAGCTTTTATATATATATATATATATATATATATATATATATATATATATATATATATATATTCAGCAAGATTAGTTGGATGCCTTACTCCACTGAGAAACAGAGTGAAGAGCAATAAAACAGTGCATCTTGAGTTTTCCAGCTAGAATTTGAAATTCTGCCATACAAACTTCTGGGTTCTGTTGGGTTCTTGGTAAGTATTGGTGGGTCGTACAGTTTTGGGTCTCTTTGTGCAGTGAGAAATATAGAGATGAACATGAAATAAAGCAAATCCATTATAGATTTTGATTTTTTTTCTAAGTTGGGATTTGAGCTCTTGATTTTCTGGGTCTGTTGTCTTTGGTGCGTCGTGTAGAGTTTTGGGTTGTCTAATGGAGAGTGCTGACACCCATGGAATCAGTAGTTTTCGTATCAACGATTCTTCATTCCGGAGAAACAGCACAGTAGATGTCTTTTCTAGATCTTTTCGAGAAGAAGATGACGAAGAAGCTCTAAAATGGGCTGCTCTAGAGAAGCTGCCCACTTACGACCGTATAAGGAAAGGTATTCTGGCTGGATCAGAAGATGAGACCAAAGAAGTTGACATTCGAAGTATTGGCTTAATAGAGAGGAAGATTTTGTTAGAAAGGCTGGTCAAAGTTGCAGAGGACAATGAGAAGTTATTGATGAAAATTAAGGATCGCCTTGATCGGTAAGAAACTTTTTCCTTTTTCCATAAATAATGATAACAGGAAACTTCACATTTATCTGTAATCAATATTTCTCTCCTTACAGAACTTTGTTTTCCTCTCTCTTTGTTACTCAGAGTTGGAATTGATATTCCCACAATCCAAGTCTTCTTCGATCATGTAAATGTAGATGCAGAAGCTTATGTGGGAAGTAGTGCTTTACCTACAATACTCAATTTCTCTGTTCATATGTTGGAGGTAGTCTACCTGTAAATCATCATTTACAGAGTTTGGCTTCCATACTACTGTTTCTATTTAAAATATAACTTACCAAGTAATTTGTTTTCTTTTCTGGTTTCAAAGGGGCTCTTGGGCAATCTTCATATTCTCCCAAGTAGAAAAAAGCCAATATCAATCCTTCATAATGTTAGTGGAATAATCAATCCTGGCAGGTGAAAACACTGCAAACATGTTCTCTTCTTGAAGTTTGAACCAATGACTAAAGTTCACTTGGGTTTGGTTTCATTCAGCTAGTTAAGCTCTATGGCTAATCCAAGGCTTTGATTGATCTGAGTTTTGCAGATTGACATTACTCTTGGGTCCTCCAAGCTCTGGAAAGACCACATTGCTGTTGGCTTTGGCGGGAAAGCTCGATCGTGGTCTAAAAGTAAGGGAATTAAAAACCTGTGGTATCCATTCTGAATTAACATTCTTTTGTAGCTCTTTTTTAAAATTATTTCCAGGTCTGGAAACTGAAGTCCCCTGCAATTTTCTGCAGTTCTCTGGGAGAATAACTTACAATGGACATGAAATGAATGAGTTTGTCCCACAAAGGACAGCAGCTTATATTAGTCAACAAGATGCCCACATTGGGGAGATGACAGTGAGAGAAACCTTAGCCTTTTCTGCTAGATGTCAAGGAGTGGGAAATCGTTACGGTAAATTGAACAGGATAATGTCAGTTTTAATTGGCAAGGTTTAGCCTGTTGAGATACTGAGTTTGATTCAATTGTTTACAAATGTGGAAAATATGCAGATATGTTGAAAGAGCTGTCAAGAAGAGAGAAGGACGCAAATATTAAGCCAGATCCTGACGTCGATCTGTTCCTGAAGGTAAGAATGGCTCTTTGGCAGTAGGATACAGTGGTCTAAAGATCAAGTTTATCTTACTGTAATTTAGACGAATTATTGTCTATCCATATCTAAAATATAAAAAAAAAATTGTAGTTAATTTTCCAAATGAGTTCTTGAGTGCAATTGGGTTCTTATTAATCCAGAATCATTAGCTTGGTTTAATGTTTTGTGTAAAATTTATTCTCTAAATGTTCTGTGGTTCTACCCTCACCAACACCCTTCCTCCTGGAAATTCATGTTTGTGATTATCCTAGTATTAAGATATGGGAATTTCTGTTTCCATATGTGCAGGCAACATCAATAAAAGGACAGGAGATCAGTGTACAGACTGATTATATTTTAAAGGTATATCCACAACAGACACATCTGTGGATAATGAGTAAATTTTTTAAAATAGCTAGTTAGGATTCTTAATCATTTTTTATGTTTCTCAACATCATACTTGTAGACTTTGGGACTTGAGATTTGTGCCGATACCATGGTTGGAGATCAAAGTTTTAGAGGTATATCTGGAGGACAAAGAAAGCGTGTCACAACAGGTAGCATAACTTTTGTTTCTAACATCTGATTCAATATTCATCTTCTTCTTCTTCTCCCCTTATTCTGCATTCTGATTTTTCTAAAATTCTTGATTGACATGATGCAGGGGAGATGCTGGTTGGACCAGCAAGGGTACTTTTCATGGATGAGATATCAACCGGTTTGGACAGTTCGACAACCTACCAAATTGTGAATTCACTTGGGCAACACATCCACATTCTAAAAGGGACTGCTATCATCTCTCTCCTCCAGCCACCACCTGAAACTTATGAGCTCTTTGATGACATTATTCTCCTATCAGATGGGCAGATTGTGTACCAGGGGCCCCGTGAACATGTGCTTGAGTTTTTCAGATCTGTCGGATTCAAATGTCCTAAAAGGAAGGGAGTGGCTGACTTCTTGCAAGAGGCAAGTCTGGCTTCAAAACCCTTTTGTTTCTTCTCTCTTTAGTTTTTACTAAAGCTGGGACTATTTTAAATGGTTTTCACAGGTGACATCAAGGAAAGATCAACAACAGTACTGGGCAAACAATGAACCTTACAGATTTATCACTGTCGATGAATTTGTTGAGGCATTCCGCTCATTCCATGTTGGTCGGAGGCTAGGAGAGGAGCTTTCGATCCCATTTGATAAGAGGATGAGCCACCCTGCTGCCTTAAGTACTAAAAAATATGGTGTTAGCAAAAGCGAACTATTAAAAGCCTGCATATCAAGGGAATTACTGCTGATGAAAAGAAACTCATTGATCTACATTGTCAAGGTGATGCAGGTTGGTAATGGTTTTCGTAAAAATTTGCTTTTTGAGAAGTCTCTAGACATATCAGTAATTCAATGGATCTTTTTTTTTTTTACTCTTTTTTCTTTGTTGCAGCTTACTTTTTCGGCATTCATATCGATGACAGTCTTTCTGCGTACTGAGATGCACAAAAATTCAGTTACCGATGGTGGGATTTTTGTTGGTGCATTGTTCTACGCTCTCAGCAGTATTTTGTTTAGTGTATTTCCAGAGGTTGCCATGTCTATCACAAAGCTTCCTGTATTCTACAAGCAAAGAGACCTTTTTTTCTATCCTTCATGGGCATATTCGCTGCCCGCATGGATCCTAAGGATCCCAATCACACTAGTTGAAGTTGCTATTTGGGTATTCCTACCATATTATGTGATAGGCTATGACCCAAATGTTGGAAGGTAAAGCCAAATAGAAAGCTTAATTTATCTCTAGTGGAAGTGCAATTTTACTTTGGCAATTATTGTGTAAGTAGTAACTTGGAGAATGTTGTTATTGCAGGCTTTTTAAACACTACCTTATACTCATTTGTGTTAACCAAATGGCATCTGGTATGTTCCGATCAATTGCTTCATTAGGGAGGAACATAGCTGTCGCAATGACATTCGGGTCAACTGTAATATTTATAATGATGGTTCTGAGTGGATTTACCTTGTCACCAGGTATACTTTCGGAGTTAACAATGAATGATTTCCTTTGCTTTTTCAACTTCATATGAATTTCTTTCTTTGTCACAGACAAAATAAAAAAGTGGTGGAGATGGGGCTATTGGATCTCTCCCATTACGTATGCACAAAATGCTATAATATTGAATGAGTTCCTTGGGAAAAGCTGGGCAAAGGTAAGGTCCTCTATGATGAACTTGATATGACACTGAGAGGGGGTGAATCAGTGTCTGAAATTTTTTTCTGATTATTTACTGTTACCCAGAGTTGATGGAGATATATTCTTTTACACACACACAAGCGCATACAAATCTACCTCGCTACCACTCAATGGTCAGGTCTACCAGATTTGCACACCCATTCTGCAAGTCATTTCACGCACTCTAAAATATATAGGAAAATAAAGACAGTCCACAACACAGGATATACGTGGTTCACCAACACAGTGTGGGATGGCTTGTCCACGGAGTAATGCCCAACGGGCTCCGTATATACTCAATACACTTCTTTTTGCTGTCTACACAGCAGGGAGAACATACACCCAATTTACCCAGCATAAAACTAGGAGGGCACACATGTGCCAGGAATTCAGGCAACAAGTACCAGTGTTGCTGAACACGCTGCACACCACGCTTAACCCGCACCCACGGGAAGCAAATAACAAATTTTTTAGGCTTATAAATTTGCCTTACAGTTTTCCCCACTAGCTAGGTATTCAACAATTTGCACATACGCTAGCATACAATAAATTGAAAGCATAAATAGATAAGGAATTTAGAATCTCACAAACAATGCTTTCGAATGGCCAACAATCTTTTTGAAGCTTCACACTGCTCTCAGGTACTTTCCAACAGTCTTTAATGTTGATAAAGATTGATTCACAGAGCACACCTTATTCATAGGCTTCAAATCTCTTCCACACAACCCATAATCACCATGAATATGAAAATAAAAGCTCTACTGACCTCTCATAGGGATTTAGCACTCCATTGATACACAAAGAAGAGGTAGTTGGGGATTCACTCCCACAGCGCACGAAACCCTAGAAAACCTTCTTCCTGCCTTCAAAACGCTCTTTTTAATTTTTCTCTAGGTTTTTTCGACACCCAACGGCGCCCAATGTATAGGGCATCAAAAAATATGAAACTGCAACTTGAACGGACTGATTTGGAGCTCGGATGAAGAAGTTATGGCAGTTTGAAGTTCGACCAGTCACAAATAAGGAAAGAGAATCTTTCCAAACCAAACATGCACCCGTACCGCACCGTAGCCGCGCCGCCGATGCGTTGTCATTCTCTGATTGGTTGATCAGAGTATCTATAATTTCCGCCGTCAGATCTAAGAAGAAAAGGCGGGATTTGATTACGACCTTTGGATTCGAATAACTAGCGTCAAGCATGATCGGATAAGCTCTAGACCACTGGATTAGAATCCGTCTGCTGCTAAGCCGTATACGCGCATTACCGTATCAGGCTTCATTCTCTATGCTTCTCACCACATTATATAAAGTTACATCCGACCAATCAAATCACACGCGGGAGAATCTGACGCGTCCGAGGCATATATACATTAGCCCGCATTAATCTGATCCATCCATTTAGAATCTGGACTACGTGGCTTCATTTGGGCGGCCGATCTCGCATCTTCACCCTTTTTCTTGACGAAATTACCCCTTAACAACTTGTGAAATGCCGAAATTGCCCCTAAACAACTTGTGAAATGACTTTTTCGAGCGATCCGACAGAAACTGCGATATCTCTCTCATCCAACGTCGGAATTGAGTGATTCAAGTTGCGTTGGAAAGATAACTCGACGCTCTACATCTTTCAACTATCGGATTTCCATGAACCTGTTGCAGGACCCACCAAAAATAGACCCAAAATTAAAACTCTGTCAAACCTTGGAATTTGAACCCGAAACTTTGTGTACATGCATACCAAGTGTCGTGGGCTGCTATGTTGACATGTCACCTTGCCACCACACCTGTGGATCCCACTCATATTTTTTTCTCTCTCCTCTTTCTCTCTCTTCTGATTCTCTCTCTTTTTTCTCTCTCTTGAATTTCTCTCTTCAATGCCACAACACCAGAAACATGAGAAACATGAACATGATCAGAAAAGCTTCAGAAACACTGTCGCATCATCAAAAACTCGGCAACATCACCAGTGGGGTCCACAGACACTCTTTCTCATCAAAATCAGTGTAAAATCTCATTTAACTCATTGTAAGTCATCTGAAACACATGTAGAACCCTGTAGAATACATAAGCGAAGTTGCCACATCTGTGCCACTGCACTGACACTCTCTCTCCTACACTGACATTCTCTCTCCTCATTTCTCTGACTGAATACTCACAAATACTATCACATCAGTCGAGTTGCCAATAATGAGAACATAAAATCCAACAATCTCCCTCATAATCAAGACCTAAATGAAGATTGATAATGGGAAAGGTCTTTGCTTTGTTATGGTCTAATGAAATTTTAATTTTTTTTTTTCAATGTTACAGATTCTCCTCAATGGAGAGGCTCTAGGAGTGGCAGTCATGAAATCTCGTGCATTTCCCACGGAAGCACATTGGTATTGGATCGGAATAGGAGTATTGATTGGTTATGTTTTCCTATTCAATGGTTTAAATACTGTAGCTCTCGCTTATCTAAATCGTGAGTAATGATATATTTATTTATTTACTTATTTATTTATTTATGGTTTTAAGTGATTCAGTTGACCTGTTAAACTTCACATAATGTCGTCTGATATATGTATAATCTTATGAGCAGCATTAATGAAACCTCAGGCAATGATATCTGAAGAACGCTTGAAGGATAAGAGTGTCACCAGAAATAGGGAAATGATTGAGATATCATCCCAAGGAAAGAGCTCCGTGGGTAGGCATTAATCTAGATTTGATCAAGCCAAAATCATTGTTTCCTTTTAATTTCTATTTGTAGCTGGTCCACATTAATTTGATCAAAATGACATAAACAGGAGGTAATTCATCTGAGTCTTCGTCTTCTAGCATGGCTGCAGTTGATGCCAATCAGAACAGGGAGCGGGGAATAGTTCTTCCGTTTGAGCCTCTTTCCCTCATCTTTGATGAAATCAGATACTCTGTAGACATGCCACAGGTAGCTTTATCTTTCAATTTTACAATTGTGAATGCCAAAGTATGAGGAATTCTTTCTTGAGAGTTTGATTGATGCATTAATGATCCCTGGTTAAACTGAATGTATAGGAAATGAAAGCACGAGGTATTACAGAGGACCGGTTGTTGCTTCTCAAGGGAGTGAGTGGATCTTTTAGGCCCGGAGTCCTTACAGCTCTAATGGGTGTGAGTGGTGCTGGTAAGACCACTTTGATGGATGTGTTGTCTGGAAGGAAAACTGGAGGATACATTGAGGGAAGCATCAAAATATCGGGCTACCCAAAGAAACAGGAAACTTTTGCTCGTATATCAGGATATTGTGAACAGAGTGACATCCACTCTCCTCATGTTACAGTCTATGAATCCTTGCTTTATTCTGCTTGGCTTCGGTTAGCTCCTGAAATCAAATCTTCCACTAGAAAGGTATATGGAATAGATAATTTAAGCCATCTGTTCTTGTTCTGTTCAGTGTTTAACTGATTGGTAAACTAATCAATGACTGCAGAAGTTCATTGAAGAGGTCATGGAGCTTGTAGAGTTAGACTCATTGAGGGAAGCACTGGTTGGGCTTCCAGGTATGAGTGGTCTCTCAACAGAGCAGCGCAAGAGGCTAACAATCGCTGTTGAACTTGTTGCCAACCCTTCAATTATATTTATGGATGAGCCAACCTCTGGACTGGATGCAAGGGCTGCAGCAATAGTGATGAGAACAGTGAGAAACACAGTGGACACTGGGCGAACTGTGGTATGCACCATCCACCAGCCAAGCATCGACATATTTGATGCTTTTGATGAGGTTAGAATTTTTTTAGATTAGTAGACTAGCTAGTATCTTCTGTAATACTTAATCAAATACTAAACCATTAATATTGTGTCACAGCTATTCTTACTGAAGCAAGGAGGAGAAGAAATATATGTGGGCCCAGTGGGGAAGCGCGCTTGTCATTTGATCAAGTACTTTGAGGTAAGGCAAACTCTGGAAAATACAGATAAGTAAAAAAAAATGTTGACAGTTATAGATAAATATGAGTTGTGTTTCATCTAGGGAATCGAAGGAATCCGTAAGATACCAGATGGTTATAATCCAGCAACTTGGATGTTGGAGGTGACAACAGCAGCACAAGAAGCAGCTTTAGGGGTCAGCTTCGCAGAAATATATGAGAACTCAGAACTGTACAGGTAGGTTGACTTGTAAATTTCCTCTTCGATGTGCCATAGTTAACTGTTAGTTTAACCTTAGTTAACTGTTAGTTTAACCTTTAGTTTGTGGTTATATCTATTAATATTCTTTAAATGAATCATTCAGGAGAAACAGAGAAATGATTGAAGAACTAAGTAAACCTGCCCCTGGTTCCAAAGATCTCTATTTCCCTACTCAGTACTCTCAGTCTTTTTTTACCCAATGTATAGCTTGCCTTTGGAAACAGCATTGGTCATACTGGCGGAACCCACTGTACACTTTTGTAAGGCTCTTCTTCACAACCATCATAGGTCTGACGCTCGGGTCAATTTTTTGGGATCTTGGAACTAAGACGTAAGTGAGGTTCACACTTTTACATCTTTGTGTTTTTGTTCACAATTAAATTTGATTAAAATTTTGGATTTTGCAGGCAAAGTGAACAAGATCTCTTTAATGCAATGGGTTCTATGAATACTGCTGTTTTCTATCTTGGTGTACAAAATGCAGGATCTGTGCAGCCAAATGTAGATATTGAACGGACAGTATTTTATAGAGAGAGGGCTGCTGGAATGTATGATGCTATGGCATATGCCTTTGCTCAAGTAATCACTTATCTTTTTTTATCCCTAAAAATCAGAAAAAAAAAATTTAATTAAAAAAAAAAATGAAAAATTTTGATACCAAGAAATCAATTAGGTGATGAACCTCAGTGGACATTGGAGAGGTGAATTAGTGATCTAAATTCCTTCTCAATAACAAAGCTCTATTACTCCGAGCTGACCATACACTTACTTAACTAAGCATACATGGGTTAGTTCTAAGCATACATCACAGTTCCCTCGCCTCAACCTTGTTTAATAAATATAATATAAATATTCTCTCAGAAATAAACTCTCCAACCATCTTAGAAAGTACTAATCTTAGTAACTCTAAGAAGTAGCTAAAAAGCTCTTCTTAATATTTTACATTGCTTAAATGCCCTGACAAAAAACAAGGACAAAAAAGTAATTTCTTAAAGTCTCCCTCCATTGCACTATCTTAGATTTTAGGGGTAAAATGATCATTTAGCCACAATGCCCTTTCCCTCACTTGTCCACAATCCTTTCTTACATTTCTAGGGGTAAAATGGTATATAAACATGAAATAATATTAAGCAACTCATATATATATATATATATATATATATATATATATATATATATATATATATAAATAATGACATCAAATAAAATAATATCATAACATGTATATTACACATATGCTGAGACACTCTCTCCTCTTGGGGGTTCACTCTCAAACCAACGGACACAAGAAATAAAATAATACATGAATAAATAAATCATAAACTGATTTCTGAATAAATAAATCATAAACTGATTTCCAACAAAATATATATATATATATATATATATATATATATATATATATATATATATATATATATTTTTTTTTTTTTTTTTTTTTTTCCATTAGCATATAACATTATAATTCTGAGATTCAACTCATGCCTAAAACTTGCAGAACTAAAATCTAGTAAACAAATAACATACATAAAATTCACATAATATAAATCATTAGGATTACATTCTCACCTAGGTTTGGTAAATTACTAAAATACCTTTCCACCCACCAAAGCTTCCAAGATAGCACATGGCTACTATACCTGGGGTATATTACAAATGAAGTCTCAAGAAAATGAGAAATACATGGAAGTCTCAATGCTTACCTTCAATCTCCATCTTCCTTTATGTCCAACAGCCATCTTAGACCTCCAATGCTCTTCAATGAAATCTCAATAAGCCCAAAGAAGCTAGGTGAACAGATTGAAGACACTACAAGCACATCACCAAGCTCCAAGAGCCTTTTCGGCACCAAAATCCAACTTCCTTCACACCACAAGCCCCTTCAGACCTCCCCTTTTTCGTTTCTGCTGCAATTCTTCACTGTTCAATGCTCCCACCAGTTTCCTCGTTCAAAAACAAGATTGGTTTCTGAACGGTCCAACTATATTGGCCAAGTTATGGTTATTCTAAGATGAGCCACTAAAATCATTTGAAGAGGAATCTTTCAAAGCAATTTAGTGCACCTGGGCTCATGGGATCTGCGTCCATATCTAACACACAGACTTTGTTGTCGACCTTCCATTGGCCCACTCAAGCGCCTTTTAGTAAAGGCCGTTGGATATATTCTTCAAAAAGGTATGTTGATATTCTTCCCTCGGATCGATTTGACATGAGCTGTCTGATTTGATTTTAAGAAATCCTCTTAAATGCCTCCCACTGACTGCATTAATTCCTGTATACCATTTTCCACCCAAATCTCTATGTTTAGTGTTCTATCTCTACCAATAATGTTATTAGTTGACGCAACCTGATCTGGAGAATGCCCTACATTCCCATGCTTTTTTTTTTTTTGTCTTTTCTTTTCTTTTCTTGAAGAAGAAAGAGTAGCAAGAGAAAGAAGATCCGGACCAGCATCAATCTCATCCCCTTTAATGGTTTGGCCACCAATGTCCAAGGAAACAGAGTAAAAAGGATAGAACTGGAGGGCTGGATGGGCTTTCGCATAAGAGGAAGGGGGGGGGAGGAGGGGAGGGAGGAGATAGGTTAGAAGGGAAGGGAGTAAGAGGCCAATTCACAAGATGAAGGGTTGAATTGGAAGGGCACTGAATTTCTTTAGGAGGGGAAAGGACAGCCACAGCAGAATGGGTGGGTGGGTGGGTGGGTGGGTGGGTGGGGATCCAAATCGTCTTCTACGGCAGGAGGTTCCTGTCGCCGATCCAAGGACCTGGGTTCAGTCTGACCGCCTGTCAATACATTGGGGGTGGGCCGACTGAAATCCGGCCCTTGGCAGGCGACAGGACCGCAGGAGAGGATTTGATTGCGGGTGAATGCCCGATCTCTCATTATCAATTGTCAAGTGAACAACAATGGCTCATCACCTTCATTCGAACTTGCTTCAAGAACAACAGTGAGTTATTTTCCAATTGGTTGAAGCTAAGTAAGATGAAAAGAACCACCATTGCTGACGGAAAAATCATGACTCTAAATTTTACTGAATCGAAAAAACAACCACCACATAGTCACTTTTCTTTTAATATTCTCATCATCATGATTTTTGTTTTTGGGTACTCTCAATCTCATGAGTTTATTTGTCTTAGCTACATATTTCTCACCAAACAGTCTTGCTCCTTGTAGATTATGATTGAGATTCCACATATTTTCGTCCAGACTATATTATATGGAGTTATAGTGTATTCAATGATCGGATTCCAATGGACGTTGATGAAATTCTTCAGCTATATATTCTTCTTGTATTTTACATTTCTATACTTCACCTTCTATGGTATGATGGCAGTGGGTGTTGCACCCAACCTATACATAGCTTCTATAATTGCACCCACCTTCTATTCAATGTGGAACCTTTTCTCAGGATTCTTGATTCCAAGACCCGTAAGTTCTCACAAATTTCCCCCATTTCTACGCTGGTAGATAATGAACTTTTTGTTATTTATTTTAGCAATTTTTTGTTCATTATTGCAGAGGATTCCTGTGTGGTGGAGGTGGGCTTACTGGGGTTGCCCTGTTGCTTGGACGTTGTATGGATTGCTTGCTTCACAGTTTGGAGATATACAGGATAAGCTTGAATCAGGCGAGACAGTCGAAGAATTTCTGAGGAATTATTTTGGATACCGACATGATTTTTTACAAGTGGTTACAATCGTGATTATTGGGTTCACTGTGGTTTTTGCATTTATCTTTGCTTTTTCAATAAAGGTGTTCAACTTCCAAAAGAGATAAGAAAATATTAAACCGTGTATTTATATATGTAGATTTTCTGTTTTATCTTTGCCAGGGGTTTGTATACAAATATCCTCTTTGTACTGTTCAGAACATTTAATGAGAAAATCTCTTCAAACTCAGTTCGCTGTTCTCACTCTCTAACCCATGGTTTGACAGAAGACCGCAATATGGACAGGTAAGCTCAAGTGGTTGGCGGCCTCTGAAGCCATGCATGAATAAAACATTTCTCAAGGGAAAAAGAATGGCTCAAAGTTTTGATTGTTATACATTGTATCACATTACATGTAAAGGGAAAAAGAACAAGTCTTCCTCATAATACATCAATGTACTGTAGGACTTTATACTTACAAGTAAAAATTGAAATTTTCATTTTCCCCCCTAAAGTTGTAGTTGTGTAGACTCAAATGATTTTGGATAATGTTTTCCCTTGATTTTGATCTGTGTACATTGGTTACATTTTATAGAATAGCTACCGTATTATGTTGCAACATATTGTGGGTATTCTACTTAAACCCAAACTCTTCACTGAGTTACGCGTAGGGCATCTTATGGTTACAAGAGAATAATCCAATCCAATCCAGTATGGATTCCTTAAGACTCGATTGTGGTTACGTGATCACATGTGGGAGTTTCAGGTGTTGGTTTGCATGCGATAACACCCCCCCGCAAATGCAACGTAGGAGGCCCAATGTTGCATTTGTCACGGAGCCATTGAAAACGGCTCGTGGGCAGGGGCTTGGTCAGACAATCAGCAACTTGGTCCTTAGAAGAGATGAAGTGAACCGTAAGCAAGTTGCGTTGCACTTGATCTCGAACAAAGTGGAAATCGATTTCTATATACTTGGTTCAAGCATGGAAGACCGGGTTTGCCAATAAGTATGTAGCTCCAATGTTGTCGCACCATAGGATGGGCGTAAGTGGTAACCGATAGTCAATCTCATGGAGTAGATGTCGTAACCAGGTGACTTCGGCAGCTGCATTGGACAATGCTTTGTACTCAGCCTCGGTGCTAGAGCGGGCCACCGTTGGCTGTTTGCATGAGCTCCAACATATGTGATTGTTGCCCAGAAAGATTGAATAACCACCAGTGGATCGTCTGTCATCCGGGCAGCCGGCCCAATCGGCATCAGAGAATGCTGTCAGAGTTGCATTGGGTGATTTGCGGAATAGCAGCCCATGAGTAATTGTGCCTTTAAGGTACCGCAATATCCGTTTGACAGCGGACCAATGAGTGGAGGTCAGGCTATGCATGAATTGGCAGACCTTATTTATAGCGTAGGCAATGTCAGGCCTAGTGAAAGTAAGGTATTGAAGTGCTCTGATGACACGATGATATTCTATTGGATCTTGTAACGGGTCCCCATCAACCTTTGTCAGTGGTGGCTTAGTGGCCATCGGAGTGGAGACCGGTCTTGCATCTAACATGTTTGTCTTCTGGAGAAGATCTTGAATATATTTCCGTTGTGATAGCACCATACCAGTGGAAGTGTAGATGCCCTCTAGACCAAGAAAGTAGTGAAAACGGCCGAGGTCTTTCACAGGGAAATCTTCCTTTAAAGGATGCAAGATGCACTCAATTAAGTGGGTCTTATTTAAAATAAGGAGAATATCATCCACGTATATGAGTATGATGAGGAGATTTCTGTGATGCCGAAATACAAAGAGTGAGGTGTCAGCCTTTGAATGATGAAACCCCAACTGTAAGAGTTTGTTGCTCAACCGAGAATACCATGCACGTGGTGCTTGCTTAAACCCATACAAGGCTCTATGAAGTCGGCATATATGATTTGGGAACTGGGGATGGACAAATCCAGGTGGTTGGGCCATATAGACTTCCTCTGTAAGATAACCATGTGAAAATGCATTTTGAATGTCAATTTGCCGAACATGCCAATCATTCATAGTTGCTAGGGCAAGGAGTGTGTGAATAGTTGTTGGTTTAACAACTGGACTGAACGTGTCACCATAGTCAATTCCGGGTTGCTGGTGAAATCCCTTGGCAACTAACCGTGCCTTGTACCTATCAATGGTGTCATCAGGTAATCGTTTGATCCGGAACACCCACTTACAACCCACAACATTCTGCGATGGGTGGGGAGGAACAAGAAACCAAGTCCCATTATGAAGAAATGCATCAAACTCTTTGTTCATGGCAGATCGCCATTCTGGATGAAGAGCAGCCTTGGTGTAGCAGGTGGGTTCCGTGTCGGCAATGGTAACAATCATAGCATGTGGAGACCTGCGGGAAGGTGGCCACGGAATGGTGCCGTCAGTATGGTGTTTTGGTTTCATCACCCCTGCCCATGCACGGGTACGAGGCCGAGCCCTAGTGCTATCTTGGGGAACCGAGAGAGCAGGAGAGGGCGACATCGATTGGGCAGACAGTTCATCGGTTGGTGGAGAACCTGGTGACGATGGTGCTGCTGGTATGGAGTCTGGTTGAGGCCCCAGTGGAGCGGCTGGTAGTGGAGGATGAGATGGTGCTAATGGGGCTGTTGTAGGGTGCTGCTCTTGAGTATGGAAAGGCGGGCCTGATAGTGGGTCATTGATGAGGCCTTGGATGGGATTAGTGAGAGTCGGTGGTGCTCTTATATATGGGTGGACAGCCATTTGCAAATCAGATGTTGGAACACACGGGTCAACAAAGGGAAAAACGTGTTCATCGAACACAACATCCCTAGCAACAAAAATTCTGCCAGATTCTCGATTTAGACATTTGTAACCCCGATGCGATGCACTATACCCAATAAACACACATTGAGTGGACCTGTATTCCAATTTAGAGGAATTGTAAGGGCGAAGATAGGGATAGCAAGCACACCCAATGGTTCTCATAAATGTATAGTCAAGTGTCCTGTGAAATAATTTTTCAAATGGACTGATATTGCCAATTGTTGGGGAAGGGAGTCGGTTTATAAGAAAACAAGCAGATTCAAAAACCGAACCCCAGTATCTCATAGGCAGTGAACTGTTTGTCATAATAGAGAGACATGTCTCCACAACATGGCAATGTTTCCTCTCAACTGTGCCATTCTGTTCATGTGTATAGGGACAAAATACCCTATGAGTAATTCCAAATTGTCGTAAGGCAGTGGAAATGGAGCGATATTCACCTCCCCAATCGGACTGTAAAACCTTGATTTGTCGATCTAAAAGTTTCTCAACATGGGCTTTAAATTCAAGAAAAATTCTCAATGCAGCATCTTTGGATGGTAACAAAAATAACCAAGTGAATTTACTAAAATCATCAATGAAAGAGACATAATATTTATTGCCACAAACTGATAAAAGTGGGGTTGGTCCCCATAAATCAGAGTGTATCAGTTCTAAGGGAGCCGATGATGTTGACATTGTAGAATAATAGGGAAAACGGTGGCTCTTCCCTTGTTGACACGCACCACATACTTGCTGCATCATTTTTCCAACAACAGGTAGGCCATTGTGATGGACAATGTAACGAGTCACACGAGCGGAGGGATGGCCCAAGCGGCGATGCCAGCAATCCAAGGAAGTACGTTCGCCAAGAAAAGCAACCTTATTTGAAGATAACTGAATGTTGAGAGGAAGTTGATATAAACCATTACTGCTCCGACCGTGAAGTAGTATCTGCCTTGTTGGACGATCATTTATACAAAACCAGGTAGAGTGAAATTCAAAAAAGACATTATTATCCCGTGTGAATTGACTAACAGACAATAAGTTCTTAGTGATTTGAGGCACATGCATTATGTCTTTGAAATGAAAATCCCGTTTTGATGTACAAAGAGTTGAATTTCCAATATGTTTAATAGCCAAACCTGTTCCATCACCGACATGAAGACGTTCATTGCCCATATAGTCATTGGTAATGTGCAGATTGTTGAGATCGGCAGTGAGATGATTGGTAGCCCCCGAGTCAGGATACCAAGACATATCTGGATAGGTAGGTGCAGTGGTAGCACCTGTGTATGCCATAGCTGGAGCTGGTTGAGTAGGTGCATAACGAGAATAGCACCGATTTGCAGAATGACCTGATTTTTCACATATTTGACAGATAACACGGGGTTTGACATCAATGGGATAATGCTCACCTTCAGTTCGAGTAGAGCCTCTACCGAGGCCATGGGAACGACCCCCATTGTGTGGGTGGCTTGAAAATTGACCACGATGATATCTAGGCGGTCCACAGCCATGGGGAGGCTTGAAAGCCACATGAGCTGAAGCAAAAGGGACTGATGATGGGGCTGATTGTTCGAGCCATGATTCAGTTTGGAGTAAGTGACCATACAGTTCATCAATGGTAACCCGATCAGCACAGGTAGTAATGGAAGTGATTAGGGGTCCGTATTCAGGACCTAGACCAGCAAGGATGTAACCCAGGAGTTTATCGTCATTAATTGGTTGGCCAGCAGAAGCAAGAGAATCCGTGCATATCTTGATTTTTTGAAGGTAATCAGAAATTGACAGACCACCTTTCTTGAGTCCAGAAAGTTGCAAACGGTTGTGAATGGCACGAGCACGGGAATGGGAAGAGAACATTCATTCTAATGCCACCCAGACCTAACGAGAGGTGGTGAGTCCAACAACATGTGCTAATATGGGCTCAAAGAGGGAGGAGATGAGCCAGCTGAGCAAGAGTTGGTCCTGCTTGTACCACTTCGTATACTCTGGATTGACAGTAGGAGTAGCAGCATCGGTTGTAGTGGAGGTAGTGGTTGGGGAAGAAGCAGCTGGCAGAGACGTTTCAGTAGGTGCAGAGAAAAGGCCATTGACATTTCCTTCAAGATCGTAAGTTCTTAAGACAAGTAAGAACTGAGACTTCCATAAGGGATAGTTATCCCGTGTTAATTTGATAGAAATGAAATGGTGAAGGCTTGGAGTCGTAGAAGAGGTGTGCAGGAGATCTGAAGGCGACATAGTAGAAAAAAAAAAAACAAAACGATATTAGAGATAGCTCTGTTTAGGGTCTGATACCATGTAGACTCAAATGATTTTGGATAATGTTTTCCCTTGATTTTGATCTGTGTACAGTGGTTACATTTTATAGAATAGCTACCGTATTATGTTGCAACAGATTGTGGGTATTCTATTTAAACCCAAACTCTTCACTGAGTTACACGTAGGGCATCTTATGGTTACAAGAGAATAATCCAATCCAATCCAGTCTGGATTCCTTAAGACTCGGCTGTGGTTACGTGATCACATGTGGGAGTTCCAGGTGTTGGTTTGCATGTGATAACAAGTTGGAACTTCCATTTTCATTTATTTCACTAAAGAAGATGTCATTCTAGCTATAAGTTTGGCAATAAAAATCTAGAGGAATCACCCATTGTTTATCTTATGCACAACAGTTAATTTAAGGGTGCAACATTTGATCGGAACCGTTTACGAAACTGGACCTAACCATTTACACCGGAACCGCGAGACCTTTTAGTAATCGGTTCGGTTTTGGTTTGAAATTTGACACCGTTTATCGAAATTGAACCGAACCATTTAAACCGTTGGGTTACACCGGCTAGACACCGATTAAACCGAATAGACTATAAACCGTGTAAACCGTAAAAGAGTAAAAGCTAATCTCATTTTCAAGATTGAAAATCCTAACCCCAACCCCAACCCCAATTAATACTATTTTCCTAAGACCCAACCCTAATTCCCAAAGGCCTAAAGTACCATTCAACAAAAATAAAAAAATAAGAAAGCATATTAAGCATAACAACAGTCAAAAGACTCAATTCTGAACTCTCTCATTCCCATTTCAACTTTCATTCTTTCAACTTTAAGTCTAACGTTTGAACTGCTGGAGTTTGGAGAGTGGAGTCAGACTGCTCACTGCTGGTGCTAGACGTCGAAGGATGTCAGAAGGTATGCTCACTGCTGCTCAGTGCTCCCTGTAAATGAAAATTTGAATCATACCATACTTACATGTACTTTGAATCTATGATGCATGTATTGAGGACTTAGCAAGCCAAATCAATTTCAAGTCAGGCTAAAAATCCAACTGCAGGTAATCGTTTGAAGTAAAAAATAAATAAATTAATTAAAAAAAAATGAAGAAGAAGAAGAAGAAATTGAGGATCTTTGATTGTCGTCTTGGGATCAAGACCAGAGAACTCATCTACCCGATCAGTCACTAACTGAGAGATCTCAAAAGGAAGGTCTAAAATGGAGTCAGGAATAAAAAAGGATTTGAGAATCAGACTTTAATAGAGAGGTCAGGAGGGATTTCCCATTGGAGTAAAATTCAACAGTTTGTTTGCAATGATTTTTCTGTATTTGGTGAAGTCTCTATGTCAAACATTTATAGGACTTGGGATGCAATATCTTCCTCTTTCCCCAACCTCCTTTTGCTCTCATGCATAATAAACTATTAAGTTTTACTCTTATCAGTAGAAATGATATGAAGAATATAATACTATCTTAGTATTTCAGGTTTTTACAATGGTTATTATGATAATGTCCATTACTTATGAATTACTATAACCTTATATCTATATCAAAAATACAATTATTTTTTATGCAATTGAGTTTTTTTAAAATTTTATGAATACAACATTGGAGAGGTTTTTCAGGTATATTTTGTGGTCAACAACATCTCTATCACCAAGAGGAGCGTAGGATTGCGCATGTGTTTTTTTTTTAATATAAAAAATCGATTAATAACTGTTTAATTAAACCGTTTATAACCGCAAGCAAAATCGATTAATAAAAAATCGTTTAAAAATCGATAAATCGAAATTGATTACTAATCGGTTCTGGTTTCAATTTTGACATCATTTAATTAATCGGTTCAGTTTTGATTTTACCCTCTAACACATCGCACTGCACCGAATCGGACCGTTAAATCGATTATGAACCGTTTAACACCCTTAAGTTAATTTTGGGTTCTACAAATATGATTGTGATGTTTTGAATACTTCCATCATGAGCTCTGTGCAGTCAAGGAGTAAATGTTTGTCTTCCATGTCCTTGTGTAGCCATGTATGTTAATTCACATAATAACATCCAGACTCCATCATCTTAAAAATGATTATTGGAGAGAGTACACATTTAAAATGAAGTGACTGATTCCATTTTGAGGTCACGAGGACTGGGATTTTTGTGAAAGAGAGATTGCGATCATGTAAGTGGGTTTTCTCCTTAATATGATTATAAGAGTTGATTAGGAAATGCATATCGACCACCTGAAATGGAGTTCCAACTGGTTTTCTTAAAATCTCATGAGAGACTCATTAATGAAATCTCTTGTAATATGGGTTTTATGGATTTATGTTTAGGTTCGACCGTATGTAGGGATAAGAGTACTAACTCATTCCTTAACTCATTCCTCACCTACTTTCTTACTTATTCTCTCACCTATTTTCCTTTCAAATAAATCCATTAGCCTATAAATAAAGAATGTCATCTATCAATCTAGACAAGTCAAATCATTATTCTAAATTTCACATGGTATCAGAGCAAGTATCCTTATTGGGATCCAAACCCTAATACCTAACACCACCACCCGCTACCATCTAGCACGCCACCACCAGCCATCTAGTTCTTCTAATTCATTAATATTTGGATACTACTAATATTGCTCTTTGGCATGTATTTAGGTTAGGAAAAGGAAGGTTACTGTCAGTAGCTCCCACATGTAAACAAGATCACAAAGTGCTACAGGATCACAAGTTGAAAGTGTGCAAGCGAAAAAAAGGAGGCAGTACTTGAGTATTTGATTAAGAGAGGGGTGCTGGTGGTGCTGGTAGATCGATCGTGACTCAGTGATTGTTGGTGTTGAATACAATTTTTAAATGTTTGTAATATTGGGTTTATATGGTTGAACAATTCCAGTGGTGATGAACATAGTTTTTGAATGATTATAATATTGGGTTTGAATGGTTAAAACAATTGCAGTGGTGATGAAAACAGTCTTTGTATTTTAATGATGGATTTGGATGATGTTACAATGGTGGTGCTTTGATTTCACAAATGTAATATTTGGTTTGAATGGTGGTGCTTCGTATTTTAATCAATTTTCTTCTTTAATTAAGATCTTCCATTCAAGGGCGCTTGCTTAGTTTCATCTACTTTTTCTGTTCATAATGTCTATGCAGTCGTTAATTACATTTACTTGATAGGCTTTCGATTCTTTCAGTTCTTTCGGTCCCAATTCTTGCAGGTATATTCGAGTAACATTGTTTCCAAGTCTGATTTTAAAGAGAACTACAAAAAGGGATTTAAACCACTTGAACCATCAAATTTGTTCGACATTCATTTCCTAAACTCTAACTTTTATGATGCTTTAACCGGATCTTGGGTCAGTCAGATTGATCCATGGATTTAGGTCAATAGTCTTCGGGTTAATCCGACCCATTAGAGTGAGTTGACTTGGAGGTCAACTTCCCCATGTCTGGTTGACCTAGTATCGACTAGGATTAAGATATCTAAGTCGTCGCCGAGTCGACCTAGCGATGAATCGCTCTCGACGCAATTAATTTTTTTTATTAACAACTAGCACGTCAGATCACACGCTTTTCCGGTGGCGTGTTTGGTAGAATCCAGCATTGATTTTGGTACCACTCGACTCCTCTTTCCGAGACCTTCAATCCAGTATATATAGTGTCACTTTTTCACGGATGGAATTATATTGCTTATTTTTGAAAATTTTAGCAACAGCAGTTTTCTTATCACATCTACACTTGATGTTGTCATAAAAAGTTAAAATACACTGCTGCCTCACACTTGAAGAAGACACTAATCTACATACAAAAATACATGAAATAAATTAGTTGTAATTTCCACTTCACCAAGCAATAGAGAAATAAAGCATGACCCAAATTAAACTAATATGTCTAATCTAATTTACTCATCTGCATCTCATTACCACCTACAGCCAATTTACACATCCTCACCTTTCCCAATTTTGACTTGTAATCCAGCAGAATCTATAGAGCCCAACTATTGACTACAAATTTTTAGAAGACTGCATCAAAAATCTCAAAACTTAAACATGAAAAAAAAAATCTGAGAAAATGTAGCAAACACATTACAAATTTCCATTGGTACGTACCTCTTCTTCCCCGATTTTGACTTGTAATTCCAACATAATATAAAGAACCCATGAAAAAAAATGAAAAACCCAACCATTAACTACTAATGCAAAATGTAAAGAAATTTTTAGTTTTCAGCACACAGTAATCCAAAAGTGCAGCAAAAATTGGATATAGTTGTCTTCTTCTCCTCCGGAATTGTGACCCAAAAAGAACACGAGACCGTGAAACCTTTAAATTTGAAAATTCTAAAACCTCAAATCTAAACCTGGACTATTGTGAAGTCTGAATTCTATTGTGAACTCGGTGGTAATGAGTTTTAAATCCTCTCGTTAAATCATTTGGAGTTGCAGGATAGATAGGATAGATAGGAGAGACAAACTCTGAGACGTTGTGGTTGTGCCTTTTGAGGATAACGATTTCTTTCTCTAACAAATTAAATTAAGATTCAAAATTACAAGTACCAACGTACGTCAATTATATCTTTTTTTAAGTGGTTGCTGATGTAAGCACCAACGTCCCAAACTCCCAACTCCCAACTCCCAACTTCCACCATTCGCCTTCCAGAAAGCGACAAAACAGTGTTTTTTTTTTTTTTTTTGGATCTTATTAACATTTTTTAAAACTTGGAAAAGTGTTGACTTTTTTTTCGGTTTCTTCTTCAGGAAGGTTCTTGAAAATCCTTCTAGAAGTTCGACTTTTACCAACTGCTCACAGTATTTTTTTTTTTCTTTTTTAGTAAAAGCTTCTTACTTTATGAGAATTATATAAATTATTTTATTAGGGTAGATCAAATAAATTTAAGTGGCCAAAATGCCATTTTCAGGTGGAGTTGTGGTTCTTGAAACCCATTTGACCCATTGGTTTGGATTATGTTATATCGAAGAGAACAGGGTTAATTTGGTCATAATAAAGAGATTTCAATGCATGTACTTCTGTTGCTTTCTTAACTATACCCGCTATTCTCTTGGATTCGTACATCTAGGGTGGTGCCGAACATGATTGCAAAACACTTATTCCTGCTTTTGAAGCTTATATAAATTCAGAAAGATTAGTAGGATGACCTATACCACTGAGAAACACAGTGAAGAGCATGAAAACAGTGTACCTTGAGTTTTCCAGCTAGAATTTGCAAATTCTGACATAAAAACTTCTGGGTTTTGTTGGATTCTTGGTAGGCTTTAGTGGGTCATGCAGTTTTGGGTCTCTTTGTCCAGTGGGAAATATAAAGATGATCAAGAAACAGAGCAGACCATTTTAGATTTTGATTTGTTCTAAGTTGGGATTTGAGCTCTTGAATTTCTGGGTCTGTTCTCTTTGGTGAGTCGTGTAGAGTTTTTCGTGGTCTAATGGAAAGTGCTGATACCTATGGAATCAGTAGTTTTGGTATTAACAGTTCTTCATTCTGGAGAAACAGCACAGTCGATGTCTTTTCTAAATCTTCTCGAGAAGAAGATGATGAAGAAGTTTTAAAATGGGCTGCTCTAGAGAAGCTGCCCACTTACGACCGTATAAGGAAAGGTATTCTGGCTGGATCAGAGGGTGAGACCAAAGAAATTGACATTCGAAGTATTGGCTTAACAGAGAGGAAGATTTTGTTAGGGAGGCTGGTCAATGTTGCAGAGGAGGACAATGAGAAGTTCTTGTTGAAACTTAAGGGCCGCCTTGATCGGTAAGAAACTTTTTCCCTTTCCAAAAATAACGAAAACAGGAATCTTCACATTTATCTGTCCCGAATGTGTAATCCATATTTCTCTCCTTACAGAGCTTTGTTTTCCTCTTTTTTTGTTACTCAGAGTTGGAATTGATCTTCCCACAATCCAAGTCCTCTTCGATCATGTAAATGTAGATGCAGAAGCTTATGTGGGAAGTAGTGCTTTACCTACAATACTCAATGTCTCTGCTCATATGTTGGAGGTAGTGTACCTGTAAATCATCCATACTATTGTTTCTATTTCAAATATAACTTACCAAGTAATTTGTTTTCTTTTCTGGTTTCAAAAGGGGCTCTTGAGCTATCTCCATATTCTCCCAAGTAGAAAAAAGCCAATATCAATCCTTCATAATGTTAGTGGAATAATCAATCCTGGCAGGTGAGAACACTGCAAACACATAGTCTTCTTGAAGTTTGAACCAATGACTGAAGTTCAGTATGGTTTGGTTTCATTCAGCTAGTTAAGCTCTATGACTAATCCAAGGCTTTGATTGATCTGAGTTTTGCAGATTGACATTACTCTTAGGTCCTCCAAGCTCTGGAAAGACCACATTGCTGTTGGCTTTGGCAGGAATGCTCGATCGTGATCTAAAAGTGAGGGACTTAAAATCCTTTGGTATCCATTCTGAATTAACATTCTTTTGTAACTCTTTTTTAAAATTATTTCCTGATCTGGAAACTATAATCCTCTGCAATTTTCTTCAGTTCTCTGGGAGAGTAACTTACAATGGACATGAAATGAATGAGTTTGTCCCACAAAGGACAGCAGCTTATATTAGTCAACGAGATCTCCACATTGGGGAGATGACAGTGAGAGAAACCTTAGCCTTTTCTGCTAGATGTCAAGGAGTGGGGAATCGTTATGGTAAATTGAACAGGATAATGTCAGTTTTAATCGGCAAGGTTTAGCCTGTTGAGATACTGAGTGTGATTCAATTGTTTTCAAATATGGAAAATATGCAGATATGTTGAAAGAGCTGTCAAGAAGAGAGAAGGACGCAAAAATTAAGCCAGATCCTGACATTGATCTTTTCCAGAAGGTAAGAATGGCTTTTTGGCAGTAGGATACAGTGGTCTGATCAAGTTTAGACGAACTATTGTCTATCCTTATCTAAAATAAAAAATTGCAGTTAATTTTCCAAATGGGTTCTTGAGTGCAATTGGGTTCTTATTGATCCAGAATCATTAGCTTGGTTTCATATTTTGTGTAAAATTTCTTCTCTAAGTGTTCTGTGGTTCCACCCTCACCAACAACCTGCCTCCTGGAAATAAAAATAAATAATTTAATAAAGTATACAAAACTCATATTTGTGATTATCCTAGTATTAAGAGATGAGAATTTTGGTTTCCATATGTGCAGGCAACATCAATAGAAGGACAAGAGGTCAGTGAAATGATGACTGATTATATTCTAAAGGTATCTCCAACACAAACACATCTGTGGATAAAGAGTAAAAAAAAAATTTTAAATAATTAGTTAGGACTCTTGATCATTTTTCATGTTTCTCAACATCATACTTGTAGACTTTGGGACTTGAGATTTGTGCCAATACCATGGTTGGAGATCAAAGTCTTAGAGGTATATCTGGAGGACAAAGAAAGCGTGTCACAACAGGTAGCATAACTTTTGTTTCTAACATCTGATTCAATATTCATCTTCTTCTTCTTCCCTTATTCTGTCTGATTCTTCTGAAATTCTTGATTGACATGATACAGGGGAGATGCTGGTTGGACCAGCAAGGGCACTTTTTATGGATGAGATATCAACTGGTTTGGACAGTTCGACAACATTCCAAATTGTGAATTCACTTAGGCAACACATCCACATTCTAAAAGGGACTGCTGTCATCTCTCTCCTCCAGCCACCACCTGAAACTTATGAGCTCTTTGATGACATCATTCTCCTATCAGATGGGCAGATTGTGTACCAGGGGCCCCGTGAACATGTGCTCGAGTTTTTCAAATCCGTCGGATTCAAATGTCCTGAAAGGAAGGGAGTGGCTGACTTCTTGCAAGAGGCAAGTCTGGCTTCAAAACCCTTTTTCTTACTCCCTTTGTTTTCTTCTCTCTTTAGTTTTTAGTAAAGCTGGGACTATTTTTAATGGTTTTCACAGGTGACATCAAGGAAAGAACAACAACAGTACTGGGCATGCAAAGATGAACCTTACAGATTTATCACTGTCAATGAATTTGTTGAGGCCTTCCACTCATTCCGTGTTGGTCAGAGGCTAGGAGATGAGCTTTCCATCCCATTTGATAAGAGGATGAGCCACCCTTTCGCCTTAAGTACCAAAAAATATGGTGTTCGCAAGAGCGAACTATTAAAAGCCTGCATATCAAGGGAATTACTTCTGATGAAAAGAAACTCATTTGTCTACATTTTCAAGTTGATGCAGGTTGGTAATGGTTTTCATCAAAATTTCCTTTTTGAGATGTTTCTAGACGTGTCAGTAATTCAATGGCTCTTCTTTTTTTCTTTTTCTTTTTTCAGCTTATTGTTTTGGCATTCATATCGATGACAGTCTTCCTGCGTACTGAGATGCACAAAAGGTCAGTAACTGATGGTGGGATTTATGTTGGTGCATTGTTCTACGCTCTCAGCAGTATTATGTTGAATGGATTACCAGAGATTTCCATGACTGTCACAAAGCTTCCTGTATTCTACAAGCAAAGAGACCTCCTTTTCTATTCTTCATGGGCATATTCGCTGCCCACATGGATCCTAAAGATCCCAATCACACTAGTTGAAGTTGCTATTTGGGTATTCCCAACATACTATGTCATAGGCTTTGACCCAAATGTTGGAAGGTAAAGACAAATGGAAAGGTTAATTTATCCCTAGTGGAATTTTACTTTTTGTTGGCAATTATTGTGTAAGAAGTAATTAGGAGAATGTTCTTATTGCAGGCATTTCAAACAGTACCTTCTACTTATTTGTGTTGACCAAATGGCCTCTGGATTGTTCCGATTGATTGCTTCATTAGGGAGGAACATGGTTGTCTCAATGACATTCGGATCATGTGCAATACTTATAGTAATGGTTCTGAGTGGATTTATCTTGTCACCAGGTATGCTTTTGGAGTTACAATGAATGATTTTCTTTGCTTTCTTCCTACATGTTTTAGATTCAACTTCATATGAGCTTCTTTCTTTGTCACAGACAATATAAAAAAGTGGTGGATATGGGGCTATTGGATCTCTCCCATGATGTATGGATACAATGCATTAGTAGTGAATGAGTTCCTTGGGAAAAGCTGGGCACAGGTAAGGGTCCTTCCCTCCCCACCCCCACCCCCCTCTCTCTCTCTCTCTCTCTCTCTCTCTCTCTCTCTCTCTCTCTCTCTCTCTCTCTCTCTCTCTCTCTCTCTCTCCCTCCTAATCAAGACCTAAATGAAGATTGATACTGGGAAAGTCTTTGTTATGGTCAAATGAAATTTTAAATTTTTTTCCTACGTTACAGATTCTCCTCAATAGAGAGACTCTAGGAGTGGCAGTTTTGAAATCTCGTGCAGTTTTCACTGATGCATATTGGTATTGGATCGGAGTAGGGGCATTGATTGGTTTTGTTTTCTTGTTCAATGGTTTATTCACTGTAGCTCTCGCTTATCTAAATCGTGAGTATGATATATTTATTTATTTTTGGTTTTATGTGATCAGTTGACCTGTTAAGCTTCACATAATGTCTAATATATGTATAATCTTATGGGCAGCATTAGGGAAACCTCAGGCAATTATATCTGAAGAGAGCTTGAATGATAACAGTGCCAGCAGAAATAAGGAAATGATTGAGACATCATCCAAAGGAAAGAGCTCTGAGGGTAGGCATTAATCTAGATTTGGCCAAGGCACAACCATTGCCTCCTTCTAATTTCTATTAGTAGCTGGTCCACATTAATTTGATCAAAATGACATAAACAGGAGGTACGTCATCTGAGTCTTCATCTTCTAGCATGTCTGCGGTTGATGCCAATCAGGACAGGAAGCGGGGAATGGTTCTTCCGTTTGAGCCTCTTTCCCTCACCTTTGATGAAATCAGATACTCTGTAGACATTCCACAGGTAGCTTTATCTTTAAATTTTGCAATTAAGAATGCCAAAGCATGAGGAATTTTTTCTTGAGAGTGGTTAAACTGAATTTATAGGAAATGAAAGCACGAGGTATTACAGAGGACCGGTTGTTGCTTCTCAAGGGAGTGAGTGGATCTTTTAGGCCAGGAGTCCTTACAGCTCTAATGGGTGTGAGTGGTGCTGGTAAGACCACTTTGATGGATGTGTTGGCTGGAAGGAAAACTGGAGGATACATTGAGGGAAGCATCAAAATATCTGGCTACCCAAAGAAACAGGAAACTTTTGCTCGTATATCAGGATATTGTGAACAGAGCGACATCCACTCTCCTCATGTTACAGTCTATGAATCCTTGCTTTATTCTGCTTGGCTTCGGTTAGCTCCTGAAATCAAATCTTCTACTAGAAAGGTATATGGAATAAATCTTTTATTCCTTCTGTTGCTGTTCTGTTCAGTGTTAAATGATCAGTAAACTAATTAATGATTGCAGATGTTCATTAAAGAGGTCATGGAGCTTATAGAGTTGGACTCATTGAGGGAAGCACTGGTTGGGCTTCCAGGAGTAAATGGTCTCTCAACAGAGCAGCGCAAGAGGCTAACAATCGCTGTTGAACTTGTTGCCAACCCTTCAATTATATTTATGGATGAGCCAACTTCTGGACTGGATGCAAGGGCTGCAGCAATAGTAATGAGAGCAGTGAGAAACATAGTGGACACTGGGCGAACTGTGGTATGCACCATCCACCAGCCAAGCATCAACATATTTGATGCTTTTGATGAGGTTAGAATTTTTTTAGATTAGTAGACTAGTATTCTGTTATGATTTTTGTAGTACTAACCAATACTTAAACCATTAATGTTGTGTCACAGCTATTCTTAATGAAACAAGGAGGAGAAGAAATATATGTGGGCCCAGTGGGGAGGCACGCTTGTCATTTGATCAAATACTTTGAGGTAAGGCAAACTCCGTAAAATACAGAAAAGTAACAAAAAAAGTTGAAGTCTTTCCAACCTTTATACAGTTATTGATAGATATGAGCTGTGTTTCATTTAGGAAATCAAAGGAGTGAGTAAGATAGCAGATGGTTATAATCCAGCAACTTGGATGTTGGAGGTGTCAACAGTAGCCCAAGAAGCAGCTTTGGGGGTCAACTTCCCAGAAATATATAAGAACTCAGAACTGTACAAGTAGGTTCACTTGTAAATTTCCTCTTCGATGATGTTCCATTGTTGACTGTTAGTTTGTGGTTATATCTATTAATATTCTTTAAATGAATCATTCAGGAGAAACAAAGAAATGATTAAGGAACTGAGTGAACCTGCCCCTGGTTCCAATGATCTCTACTTCCCTACTCAGTACTCTCAGTCTTTTTTCACCCAATGTGTAGCTTGTCTATGGAAACAGCATTGGTCATATTGGCGGAACCCACAGTACACTTTTGTAAGGCTCTTCTTCACAACTATCATAGCTCTGATGCTCGGCTCAATGTTTTGGGATCTTGGATCTAGAACGTGAGTGAGGTCCACACTTTTACATCTATTTGTTATTGTTCACAATTAAATTTGATTTAAATTTTGGATATTGCAGGCAGAGGAGACAGGATCTCTTTAATGCAATGGGTTCTATGTATATTGCTGTTTTCTTTCTTGGTGTACAAAATGCAGGATCAGTGCAGCCAGTTGTAGGTATTGAACGGACAGTATTTTATAGAGAGAGGGCTGCTGGAATGTATTCAGCTCTGGCATATGCCTTTGCTCAAGTAATCACTTCTCTTTCTTTTAATATTCTCATTCATCATCATGATTTTTGTTTTTGGGTACTCTCAACCTCATGAGTTTAATTGTCTACATATTTCTCACCAAACAGTCTTGCTCCTTGTAGATTATGGTTGAGATTCCACATATTTTCGTCCAGGCTGCATTATATGGAATTATAGTGTATTCAATGATCGGGTTCCAATGGACATTCGTGAAATTCTTCTGGTATCTATTCTTCATGTATTTTACATTCTTATACTTCACCTTTTATGGTATGATGGCAGTGGGTGTTACACCCAACCTACACATCGCTTCTACAATTTCCCCAGCCTTCTATGCAACATGGAGCCTTTTCTCAGGATTCATGATTCCAAGACCAGTAAGTTCTGACAAATTTCCCCCATTTTCGAGAGTAGGTAGAAATAATATAATGAACTTTTTGTTATTTATTTTAGCTTTTTGGTTCATTGTAGAGGATTCCTGTGTGGTGGAGGTGGTCCTACTGGGCTTGCCCTGTTGCTTGGACATTGTATGGATTGGTTGTGTCACAGTTTGGAGATATACAGGATGAGCTTGAATCAGGGGAGACAGTTGAAGAATTTCTGAGAGATTATTTTGGATTCCGACATGATTTTATAGGAGTGGTCGCAATCGTGATTGTTGGGTTCACTGTGGTTTTTGCCTTCATCTTTGCTTTTTCAATAAAGGTGTTAAACTTCCAGAGGAGATAAGAAGATTCTGCAATATGAAGGGTAGGCTCAAGCAGTGGTCGGCCTCTGAAGCCATGAATAGATCATTTTTAAAGGTTCTGAACTTTAGCATGTAGAAACAAGTGAAGAATCTTTTGTAGGCTCAAAGTTTGATTGTTATTCATTGTATCACATTGCATGAAAAGGGACAAAGAAGAAGTCTTTGTGATACTGTATATTGTGTACAACTTTAGATATACTTGCAACTAAAAATTCAACCCCCATCCCAGAAAGCAGGAATAGAAAACAAGTATGGTTTTGGGTTATCTACATTTTCTTCTTTGATAAAACTTGAATGTGATGGTTATTGCAGAATGAATTATAAGATTTATTAGATTCTCAAAATTGATATGTGAAGCAAAAGTTCAAGTTTGAAAATGATGTGGATATACAAGGACAGTTTGGGAGCCTCCCATGGAATTGGTTTTCTTATATAATCACGGAAGTTGACTTCTCATCAACCATGCTCAATGCATGGTTGGAAAGTCATTCATATGCTAGGAATATGTTTGGTAGCCTACCTTGAAGTAGAATTTTTTTTTTTTTTTTTTTCATTACTGACATTAACTTACACTGATGTTGGATAATTCAGCTATAAGTAAACTACTCAAACCTAATCCACAATGGGGACAAGATTACAGGTGTCTACATTTTTAAATTGATGTACTGGGATTTATTTTTGACTATCACATCTTCATTATGTTCAGCTATCTCCAGTACCACAATTCAACATTAGAGTTTGCTGATACTATATTTAAAGTTTGTACTACCATGATCAAAACTACAACTTCTGTTCTGTTCTGTTCTGTTCTGTTCTGTTCTGTTTCCTTTGATAGTGACTTCAAAAATGGAATGTGTGGCACCCTAGCTAGTATGAAAGGAAAAAAACTCCTTTTCGCCTCCATCTTATTCAATGCAATCACAGCTGGTACTCTGCTTTTCTGAAGGATCTTAAGATCTTAAACTATTGATTACTTTATTTATTAGCATTCCCAATAGACAATAGACTTTCTCCACTTATTTCCCTTTCTCCTTTCATCACATTTATTCTAATATTATTATAAGCTACAACAAACAAAAGCATTTGAAAAAGAAATAAAATAAAATAAAATAAAATAAAATAAAAAGGGGTGGACCCATACAAAATCTGCTAAATACAGTCTAAGTAAATACGTGTAGTTTAAGCGTAAAAAAAATACGTGTAGCTTTGAACCTAAACAAAAAAAATATGTGTAGACAAATATTTTGGTTGAAATGTGGCTTCATTGCTCGATACGTACAAATGCTATCAGCCAATGGGAGTGTACAAATACTACCAGCCAATGGGAGTGTGACACGCAGTCATCCCAACACTTTCAACCATTGGGGACACAACCATCATTTGCTGTAAATGACAGTCGGATCACATCTGTCATTACATAGGAAGACCAAGGGCAAAACAGATTAATTCAATTCCAAATTTAATTGCAAAGGTACATGGGACCCACACTAAACCCCTATAAATAGAACCCACAAACGTCGTTAAATCCATTTTTATCACCACTTACTTTCTATTGCTCTTTTATTGTTATTATTTGTTTTCCATTGCTCTTTTATTGTTATTATTTGCTGCTAGGGTTCCTAATTTAAGCATCAAAGTGACTCCTTGGACTAAAAATTCGACCACAAAGTCAGACCATTCGTGTTTTTTAATTGGTGTTTGTAAATAGGTCCCATCTTTAAAGATTGCAATGAATTCTAATTAAAATACTGGAAATAATTCATTTAGGGGGGGAAAAAGGGAGTTAAAACCCTTGAATTGAATCCTATGGCAGGATCCAATCCTAGGGGAGGGGCGCCACCACCGAGCCACCCAGTCTCCCGCCCAAACCCAAACGGGAGACGATTTTTGTTCCCTATGGCATCTTCCTGAAACTAAGATAATTAGCAGAAAAACCAGATACATATTTCAGTGGATATTTTCATATCCAATTATCTTGAGGCACTTTAAAAAGGTGACAACTTTTCAGTGTTTTTTTTTTTTTTTTTTAATATTTTCGACCAATCATAGCAGGAAAGTACAGGGATCATTTTTCCATCTAGGAGGATGGAAAATTTCATCACCTCAATCGTTATGGTATTGTTTTCATTTGTAATTCAACAAAACAAAGAGGGTTTTATGAATAAAGATTGTATGAAGGACAAAGTGGAAGCTAATACCATATCCTCACTCTTTATCTCTATCCGATTTCTTCTGATAGTCTCTCCTCTTTTGCCCCTACTAAACGATCCATGGTGATCACCTGCTCACACCTATATGGGTGGATGCAGGCAGGCAATAGCACCATTCAATTCAAAGAAGTCTTTCCAAATCCTGTTTCTTTATTTCTAAATTTCTTTTTCAAGTGTTTCTTGTGAATCATAAACTATCGATCCAAATAGTTGAAGAGAAAAAGGTCAAAGCACGAGCTTAGGATAATCCCATTGAAATTGAGATCCTTGATTGGTTTAATCCATCTCTACGCAAACAGTGGGGCCTGACCCTGTCAGATCATGAAAAGTTAAACATTGACAAGTTATTACAACTCAACAAGATAACACCTTAGAAAATGGATGGCTGCAAAGTTGAGTTGTTAAAAGAATAGTAAGAAGAGGAGATCGATGAAGTGATAACCACGTATCACTTTTCAGGTTGGTGACAAGTCTACTCTTTGAGTCCTTCCTTACTCAACAAAACCTAAAACGCTTTCCCTTTCGAGTGAATAGAAGCTTTTCAATATTGAATCAGTCTCTAATTACTACGAGAGACAGGGGGGAAAGAGAGAGAAGGCTGTGAAGGAAGAAGACAAGTGGAGGACTTGGGTATTTCAAAGCTCCTAACATATATACAAGACTAGCTCCTGTTTGTTGAGTTGCTTCGGTCGTCTCCATTAAGGAGCAAACAACACCAAGTCTGGTGGTCTGTGTCAAGTAGGGTCCCGATTTCAATGATGCAAAAACGTTTTGTCACGGCTAAATTGGTAGATTTTGTCAAATATGGTACTGCGCACCTGCACCCCTTTAGATAGCATGAGATTTTGTTCTTTTATATGGACGACAAGTCATTACTCTCAGAAGATGTCAGGAGGAATGGTGCAGGTTCTTCCATATTACAAGAAAACCAGTATCTCTCATTTTGAACGTTAAATCAAGTCATTTAACCTATCACATATTATGATAAAATAATGGCAACTGCTATTGTAAACAATAAGCTAACCATAATGATCAGAAATGGCTTTTTACATTCGGTGAGGGATCCTCACTAGGTAAGACCATTTGCTTTTGTTTTCTTTCTTACTTCTTGAGGTCATATTAGACAATAAGGCATTTTCTTCATATCCAGATGTATTAATTAAATCCCATTATTTATGCGAATGCGATAGAGTGCAACGATCTGGGCAGGTGGGCAGGTTGGGAATCTGATTACCCAAAGGCTGTATTGGTCGGTGACTATCAAAATGCCAAGTGGTGCACTTGGGAAATTTTTAAAACTTTTAGCAAAAATGTCAATTATCAACCAGTGACACGTGGCAGGTGAATTACAGCCACCGGACGATTCTATCACTGCAGAATGTTTAGCCAACCTGGACGACTTAACCTTCTGATTCTTGTGTCTACAAATTAAATCCCCATCGGATGACATCTCCACGCCAGTCAAACGTCACGTAACCAGACTAATTGAATTAAAAGTGTCAACGGATCGGGTCAAGCCAACTCAAACCGGGTTATTCTAATTTTTTTTTCTTGGTCCACTTATCACTAGAAACGGATCAAACTATTGACTTGAGATATCAAACCCAGCTTGCTCTGTTCTAGATTTCTCTTCCCCCATTATTACGTAGTTATTTATGTTTGATTGCTAAAAAAAAGAAAAAAGAAAAAAAAAAAACTTTAAAACGAAAATATAAAGTGATCATTAATTCATTATTATTTTTGTTTTATCTTATTCTTTTCTTGACATCTAAATATAATCAAAAGTTATATTAAAAAAACATCTAAATATAATCAAAAGTTATATTAAAAAAAAAAAAAGAGATAATTATGAGTATCTAAATCCTCTCCTCCCAATTGGGAGGTTTGGGAGGAGAGGGGACGGTCCCTTTGGATGGCTAACACCTGCGACGTTGGTGACTCCTAATCAACACCTCTCGTCGGTTCAATTCGTTGGGTCAGATGGAGGGCTTAGATTCACTCAGATCCTAGGTGTAGGCCATCCAATGGACCGCCCCCTCTCCTCCCGAACATCAAAGAAGAAAGGATGTGGATTCTAATGATGAATTTATATATTTATCTTTTCTTTTTAATTATTATTTTTTTCCTTGATATCCAAACAAAGTTTGAACCCGTCCCACACTCACACCACTTTTGAAGTCGATTTAATTTGGAGTGAGAGCACGTTTCAACCTCTGTTAGTTAAAACTCGTTTTAAGCGCGTATCGTATTGTCGTATGTTATTCAATCATTTAATACGCGTATTGTCGTATTGATCTCAAAAATATTTTAAAATACTTCATATTCCAAGCCTTGTCATTTAAAATGCATACTATACCGTATCCTTATTTTAATGTATTTTAATCTGTATCTTTAATAAATAATGAATCGATTAATCACATATCGTTTAATATTCTTATTGCTTTCTACATGTAACCGATGTGGGATTAAAGGCTGCCACTTCCTCATAATTATTTATAAACTCATTACTTTATTACTTATTAGAGTGTGGTATGGGTTGGGTCATAACAATTGTATATTGTAAGCCACCATTGATCTCTCTCTCTCTCTCTCTCTCTCTCCTCTCTCTCTCTCCCTCTCTCTCTCTCTATAAAAAAAAAATTATTTATATATATATATATATATATATATATATATATATATTCATGATTAGAGTCTTGAACAAACATAAAACATCAATTAACTACTTGACTGAAGATAATAATTCTCATCATTTTATGACCAAACACTTCATAAATATCATTTGTTCCTATTGATTTAGGTATGATTTTTCAATAGATTTACATGTTTTATTAATATAATTTTTCAATTTATGAGAGTATATTATCATTTTTTTTATCGTATCGTATTATATTTGATCTGTTTAAAATTCGTACCGTTTATTTTTATTTTTTTATCGTTCTCAAATTGTTTGACCCTTTTATACCGTATTAAGTCAACCTATTGTTTTATTAGGTGGTGGCAACAACTGACTTAGGCTACACCCGTTGAATTTTAGGCCTTCATCTCCTTCCAAGAAATCGCTTTTGGATAGTCAGAACCCATCAATAATTAAAAAAATAAAAACGAAATGAGTATTCCGTCATCCACGGAATGTATCTCTTCTTCATTGGCTGCGTTTGGATGGGATTCTAATTTCTAGGACAGCCAAAGGCATTTCCAAACATTTAACATTGGAGAGGTAATTATCACCATGGTATAGGAAAACTTTCATATTCTAAAATTGTTTTTCCTTTTCCCTTCCCTATCTTTCCTTTTATTTGAAAATTTTAAATAAATAAATAAATGATGGTTGAACAATTATTAAGATGTTTTGTGCTGTCATAGATATAACATCTTGGATGTCTTTTTTAAAACCCACCCTATAAACTACCTAAACTTATATCTTTCTATCTCTTACCTTGTGAGTTCGAGTGAACCCACACACCTCTTTTTCTTCTCGCTATTTTACCTTATTTTATCATTAATGTTGTAGACTCTATATTGTATATGGATACAACTATTGACCTATAAGTTACAAAGAAAAATGATATAATCGATATTCCGTTACTAAGAAGGGATGCTACTAATTTCGTTGTTTCCCTCACCAATCCTCTCTAGAGATCCTAGGCCTAGAAATCACACAATACGTTCCACATCATCTAGTCAACTCAATTCAGCACATGTAGAAATGTAGGGTTTGTACCATGGGGTTAATTTATATTTCATGTCTATAAATGCTTTTTTCTTAATGTTTATTCTAAAGTTATTATAGGTTTTTCTTTTGTTGTTTTAGCTCCTTCAATTTGAAGTATATCTCATTCTTGCTAAAGCATTCAAAGCTCTTTGTTATGGATTTTAATTTTCTTATATCCTTATTTTGACGTGAGGAAAATCCTGTAGCTGTCATTCACTGTATGTGTACACTAATACATGAGGACATGAGAGAATTAGAATCCCTTTTTTACATATGTTTAAGCCACCTCAAATACCTTTATTTCATCCATGCTAATAATTATGTATATGTTATTTTGTTTTGCCAACCAACATTTAATTACCTATATCATCTTCTAATCATTTCTCAATTTCCAAACCATTTTGACCTCCTCATGTGTTATTTGATGATTTGAAATTTATTTGAAAATATTAATTCCCGTTGGAAGTTGGAACCATTTGAACAACTTGAAAAACTGCATACATGGTTGGCATCTGATTGTATGAGCCACAATGTTTGTCATGTGGTCTATCACATCTTTTTTCTTCTTTTTTTTTCATTTTAATTCCGTATATATAATATTTTCTTTCTCTTTCTCTTTCAACCCCCTTGTTGCTGTTGTAACTAGTATAATTGATGTTGTCTAGTGCTTAAAATAGAAGAAAGATTTCGATGATTCTTCCGAATATTTATTTTATGTGAGATTAATCAAAACATGGGTTATAAATTTTAGGGATATTTTGGATTGAATTTTAATCAGAATTTTGAAAATATATAAAATTTGAAATCAAGTAAAAGCGAATAAATCAGTTGAATTGAAAAATTCATAAATTATTAATCCAAATTTTAGAAATTGATATCAGAAGGAAACATTTTTTACCAAAATAAAAAGAAATATTAAAATTTATTATATTATTTCAAGAATAAATATTGCCTGATCAAACTGGATAATTTATCGTTTCACACACACACACAAACACACACACACACACACACACACACACACACATATATATATATATATATATATATATATATATATATATATATATATATATATATATATATATATATATATATATATTTCTCCTCCCAGTAGAATTGATGAAAGGGGTAGCCTAAGAGGATCTCTCCCTTATTTCAATTACAATTTTATTTTAAAAATATTCAGAATAATAAATGAATTAATATCAACTATATATTTGAAAATATTTGTTTTATTCCAAAGATTAAAATCCCTCCAGTTAAAAGCTAAAGCCTCAAATTCACAAACTAGCCAATAGGCCATGACCCTTTCATAGCCCATGAGAAATCAATTCTCGAAAAAGTTTAAGTCCGTAATGAACATTCAGGTTGTTTGGATTCTGTCACTTCCACTAAAAAAAAATTAATAATAAAATATTATCCATTACTCACTCAGCTTGAGTGCTGCGACAATACTGTCTGACGGATTCCTTACAATGGGTACCCTCCTCTCTCTTCGTATTCGCTGCCAAGACAAAGGTTGATACTTTTTTACATTTAAGCGTCGTCTCAAATCAGTAAATATAATGTTAAGTTAATCATCACCATCAAATCTAAATCTGTAGTACCACTACTAAGATCACTTGGTAATCATGCTTTTTTTTTTTCTTTTTTTTTTTGGTGTGGTAATTATCATCCTCATGTTTAAAGATCTTTTTTTTTTCCCGTATAAAACTCATGTTTAAAGATCTGCCATTAGTGTTTTTGTCGTACATAATCAAGGTGGGGGCTGATAAAGAGAAATAAAGAACAGCATCCCCTGTCTCTAGCCCTTGCTTTTGTGGGTACCCTTGTGATTAATTCTTCTAAGTAACCTTATTTTATATAAGGAAAGGTTGGAATTATGTGAACAGGGAACAAAAAATGAACACTAGAGAGAGAGAGAGAGAGAGAGAGAGAGAGAGAGAGAGAGAGAGAGAGAACAGGGGACGAAAGGAATTCCAAGCACTCCCCTACTCTTCCTTTTTCAGTGATTCCCTCCAGGTTTGCCTCCTACTTCTTTTCTCTTTTGGATTTTCTTTATTTTAGTCTATCATTTGATTGCATCAAATCTTAAATCTTAAACACCTCCCTTCTTCTCTTCTTAGAATGAAATTCTCATTGTAACCAAGTGGGGCAAGTTGATTGTTCAAAAGAAAATGCCATGATTTGTTTCAGATTTTTAGACAGATTCATTGAAGTTCTTTAGCAGAACTGAATTATGAGAGAAGTACAAAAGCTGGATTTATTTGTGATGCTGCTGCCTCCACATAGAATGTCACTAACTTTTTACATTATTGAGTATATCTAAATGGCTAAAGTTAAGTCCAAAGGATTCTTGGTAATCCAGGGGGGAAAAGCCCTTTGCAGTACTGGCATTCTTGATACACCCAGTTGACAGTTTGGTCCGATTGTTGTTTCGGACTGGAATCATCTGGCTTGACCAAACCGGCCCTATGGTTGATAATTGCCCCCTAACCATTTAACTCACCTGGTTCATCAGGTGTTATACAAGTATCATCAAACCAGACCGGAACTGATCCTTCCCAATTTCTAAATTTGGAGATTATCTACCACCTTTAAAGAACAAACCATCCTTCATAAAGGTTACCTTTTAAAAATCATGAAAAAGCCATACTAAGAATCAATGCATTGTAAGGGCTGGAATGAAAATCCAAACAGATTACCCAAATCAGCAAAATTTGCAGGAACAGCAGGATTGGAGTAATGATATATATATATATATATATTTTTGGGTAAGAGGATTGGAGTAATGATTTAAGTCATATATTTGTAGGGGACCCATTAACATGAAAATGCAAATGTGCTATTCGAGTATCCTCCATTTTCCAAATCCAAACCAATGGTTACCTTATAAGTGAATGTATTTAGTCAGTTTGGGTTTCCCTTCAACCTCTTCTAGTGGAACCCTCTTCAACACACACTTGAATATTGCAATTGTAAAATGTATAATATCAACTTAGGGAAAAATTGAATAATTAGGAATCAATGGAAAAAAAGCCATCTTAACATGAAAATGACCTCCATTATATAAAGTAAAATATTGACTTCATATATCATATATGAAAAGAATAATTCCACACATACAAGGGATAGAAAGAGGAATTGGTATAGAGAGAGAGAGAGAGAGAGAGAGAGATGAGTATTGACTCCATTTATCATGAAGGGAAGAATCCAAATATAGAACCTAGAAGGGCTACAAATATGTATAGCTAGAGAGAGAGAGAGAGAGAGAGAGAGAGAGAGAGAGAGAGAGGGGGACCATGGGAGGGGTTAAGGCCTAAGGGTAGAAAGTGCAACTGTGCAAGGAAGGGGACGTATCCCATTCCCTTGCCTTGAAATATTGATTCTTTCCTGATAACAACCTCTCTCTCTCTCTCTCTCTCGTCCTGTCCCTCTCTGGCTGTTTGCTTTCTCATTTCCCTATATATTACCCGAAAACTAAAATAATAAAAGAATTTAAAGGCAAATATCAATACCATTCCCATCATCTCATTCTTCTTCTTCCCATTCAATTTCTCCTCCATCAGACCATCCGCCCTCTTCTCTCTCCCCATTTTTCTTTCTCTTCTCTTCCTTCCTAGAAATTTCATCCCCTTGTCTCTTACCCTCCCAAAGCCACCACCCACCACCATCTCCCATTGGATGACCTGTTACAGACAGAAGCTATTATATAAGTCTGCAACAACATCAACCCACCAAGACCTCCGGATGAGCTAGAAGAGAATGAGAAGAACCATTAACGACAGGCACCATAAGGAACTTACCACCACCATCCCCAATCCCGAGTCATGAGACCAATTCAACCCCCACTACCCACCACCACCACCACCACCACCAACAACAACAATCGCCCTCGCCGGAGACCAGACCTAACCCTCCCCCTCCCCCAACGCGACCCATCCTTCGCCGTCCCTCTCCCTCTTCCCCCCGCTGCCATCGCCACCACCGCCCACCCCCCACCGGTCCCCCTGAGTTTCAACGAACTGGACCGACTGAATCGCATCGGAAGCGGCAGCGGTGGCACCGTTTACAAAGTTCGTCACAAATCCACAGGTCGTCTCTACGCCCTCAAAGTCATCTATGGTAACCATGAAGACTCTGTTCGCCGCCAGATCTGTCGTGAGATCGAGATCCTCCGAACCGTCGACAACCCTAATGTCGTCAAATGCCATGGAATGTTCGATTACGCCGGCGAAATCCAAGTCCTCCTTGAATACATGGATGGTGGATCTCTTGAAGGAAAACACATCGCCCATGAACCTAATCTCGCATCTGTAGCTCACCAGATCCTCTGTGGTATCGCTTATCTTCACCGCCGCAAGATCGTCCATCGAGACATCAAACCCTCAAATCTATTGAGCAACGCAAGAAACCAAGTCAAGATCGCAGATTTTGGAGTGAGTCGGATTCTTGCACAGACCATGGATCCATGTAATTCATCTGTTGGAACTATCGCTTACATGAGCCCTGAAAGGATCAACACAGATCTAAACCATGGCATTTATGATGGATACGCTGGCGATATTTGGAGTCTTGGGGTCAGCATCTTGGAGTTCTATTTGGGTAGGTTTCCGTTTAACGTGGGTCGACAAGGAGATTGGGCGAGCTTGATGTGTGCAATCTGTATATCGCAGCCACCTGAGGCACCGATTACGGCTTCGAAAGAGTTTAGAGATTTTATCTCTTGTTGTTTGCAGAGAGAGCCCGCAAAGAGATGGACTGCTGCGCAGTTGCTGTTTCACCCGTTTATCACTCAGAACAATAAAGGATTCAGCAACAATAGTTTTGGTGGCAGCAGCCGGAATCAGGTTCATCAGCATCATCTTCTACCCTCAGTTCAACATCAACGCTCGCCTCCTTCCTCCTCCTCTTCCCAGGGCTGATTTATTTATCCAATTTTTAGAATTTTGTGATGGGTTGAGATACCTCAATTTGAGGAAAAATGGTAATGGGTCAGTTCCAGTATTAATCTTTAATCAATCAGTTTGCCCAATTTACCTTTTTTTTAGTTATTTCTTTCGGTGATTTAGAGATTAGATGGGGGATCATAGGGTTTTTTGTTCCCTTTTTTACTTGAAAATCTTTTTGGGTATTTTGTCAATTAAGGTGGCCGGCCGGATTCAAACTGAAGCCTACAATTTATGGGACGGCCTTGGCTTTGTAAGTTTACGCATCAATGTGGTATCTTTCATGGAGAAACATGCAAAGAAAAGGGAAACAAAATTTCTTCCCTGTTTTCTTGATTTCCTTCTTTGAATTGGTGGGTTGGAAGAAAGAGGTTGCAGTGATCTTTTGAACATGATTCACATTAGATAGGGGGAAAACAGAGAATCCAATGTGAACCCAGTTGTGTTCAGTGGTAAGTGGGTAAAGATCTCTTGCCAATGTGTTGACAGGTTCTTGCAAGCATCTATAAACTCTGTACCAACTGGTAGAATTCTTCCATTAATGAGCTTCTGCCTTTTAATGGAAGTTTACCTAAAGTTCCAAACCCTACTAAAAGGGGTGTGTTTTGAGTAATTGCGGCAATGACCCTTTATCCCCTATAAAGTAAAGGAAAAGGTGAAAAATATCCCAATCACTGTAAGCTTGTACTCCTCCTATACACGGAAACTCCTTCCTTCTATGGACCACTGCCCTTTTCTTAATGATGGTTCATCTCCTGGAATGCATTTGGATAGCGTTATCCTCATGCTTATACCCACAATGGTAATGGTTTTTATGGTGTCATTTATTTATTGAATGTACCAGCGAACCCCGACCGGTTAGAAAAATTGTAACCTTGGTATTTACTGTATAGAACTGTTTCATACTGAGTTTCTCCGCAGAAGCACCAGCCAACAGAAGCTCTTCCCATTATTGTGGACTCCACGAGTTTTCCCAACAGAGATGAATAAACATATTTCTTACACAAAAAAAAAAAAAACAAAAAAAACAACTGGATAGACGGATTTTGAACTTTGCCTGCAATACATTCAGATACTGGGCTGTTTAACCTTTACACCTCTCATAATAGCTTACTTAACCATTTCACTTTCAACCTCTGTTGGATCCGAGAAGGCGAGACCCACTCGATGAGTAATCACTATCAATTCAAGTCTCAATCTGATTCCTTTACATTAATTAATGTACTTCAAACTGAAACTTAGTAAAATCAGATTTTTGTTAGATCCCAAATGATATATCCTTCTCATATTGATGTTTTTATGATGGCTCAAATGAGTGTACTAGAATCCATCCGTTACAAGAAAACAACAACCTGTTCCATTGAGACGGACCTTTATATAAAAAGAAAATTTTGTAATCATTATCTTGATTATGTAACTAATTTTAAAATACATTAAATTTTACTTTATTTTACAATTAAATCCTTTGATTTAAAAAATAAAAATAAATATCACATTAAAAAGTGTCAAATGTGATAAGAGCTAAAGCCTATGTTTTTTCTTTTCTTACTTATATGTCCAATGGGACTTTACTATAGGAGTTTGGAGGGAGGGAGGGAAGGAGGGAGAAGGTGCCTTAAAGCATATGTAAGACAAGGAGTGGAACCTTGGACTTCTATAAATTTTTATCTCAGGAAATTTCTCACTCCCCATACTTTACCCTACATATACTCAAGCTTCCCTACCCTCAACTTATTATCTGATTAAAAAATAAAAGAAAAAAAAAAACTTTTACTTCTCTCTCTCTCTCTCTCGTGATAATTCAAAATTCTTAAATTTTCCATCGTCCCCTCCCGTCCATTATTAAAGTTCATGGTATTATATCAGTCACTTTGAAACTGATACCGGATCAGATACGTATCAATCGTATCATTTTGATACACTGAGCCAATATATATTTTTGTAAAGGAATCTGAAATCCCAAATCAAGTATCGTTCTCAAATCAGCCAAGTATTCATATTTACCATTTCCAATACCGATACCCAATCAGCCGATACAATACAGATACATAAAACCTTGCTCCCCACCCACAACCCCACTTGGTGTGGCCTTCTGCATCTTCCCCCTCCACCCTAGCCACCCCACCTCCGCCCTCAGCATCTCCCCTTCTTCCCCACTCCTCCCTCCCAGCATCTCCCTCTTCGGCGAGAAACCACATCTAATCATGCACAGTTTTCTACGCTAAAGCTATTTTGATTAAGACAGAAAAACCGAAGAAGGCTGGGAATCCTTCTCCCCAGTCCAAGAGTCCAAAAGTCTCAGAGCCCCAAAGTCTTAGCCACTTCAAATATAACAAAAGTCAGAAAAAGGCGAAACAAGAAAACAAAATGCAGAGCATGGATTGTATTGCTTTCGTGCTCCATAAAAAAGGAATGGTCTGTGTATTTCCATTACTTAAATTTCATGATATTCTATCTTCCCTATAATCTGGCTTGCTGTCTGTAAAATTAAATTTTTTACAGTTCAAACACCCCATGCGTTGTTCTCTCCATCAAATGGTCCCAGAGAGATGAAACTTTCTCTGTCTGAACATAGATGTGAGAATCCGTATTTGACACCTCTAAGCTTTAAATCCATATTCCCTGAACAAGTCTTGTATTTTCTCCTCAAAAAGGTTGAAAGAATATATGTACACAAAGAGACACTCCCAGGCCGGAGGTAAGCGCTTCTAAGCTCCTCTTAGATTCAAGCTCTAGTCTTTTTCTTTCTGTGAGAGGGTTCTCCAAGCAGGCAGTGTGGGCTAAGGAGAGAAAAAATAATAAAAACATGTGAGAATGTAACCTACACTTCTTCAAGAAACAAAAAAATAATGTGTTTCATTCAGAGTGTATATAGCACACGACTCGGACGGAACAGTGGTAGGAAGTTTTGTACTGGACAGACTACGATTACGAGTAGACTTCTCTTGGAAAAGTTCAATGATGGCCTTATTTGGACTGAACCACCAGCTTTATCTTTCAAATTTACAGAAATCCATCAAATTATTCTCAACATATTACTGTATTGTGGTTAAGATTCTTTGGATACGGTTCATCTCAACAGTTGCAAATTAGAGAGTTAAGATTCTAAAGCATGTGATTTCACCTCGAGGTATTATAATCCATGCTACATCAAACACTGATCAATTTGATCATGAAGGCAAATGCTATATGAGAAGCATTTCAAAATTTTATTAGACATAACAAACAGTAGCTAGCTCTAGCTCTTTTCAGACCAAAACCCCATACATATTAGTAAGAAAACCGATATTATTGATCATAACCAATAAAGTGCTTCAACATCTTCTCTTTGCCTTTTCTATTGCTATTATTACTGCTACTATTATCCTAAACTGATTGTCGCTAACCAAAACTAACTTGGGATTTTCCTACATGTGTGTACGACCACCCTTTCTTCGTTGACTTTCTTCTTGTAATCTTCTATATAATCTTCTATAAAGCAGATTGGAAGAGCATCTCCGCAAGTTCCTGCAACATAAGAAAAGGAATTACATTTAGCATCTCAAATAAACATGCATGTATCAAGCGCTAATGCTATGAGTGCCCCAAGACAATAAGGGCCAATGGTTTCCTGAACAGGGAGCTACATAGCGGAACTATGTGAACAAAAACTATGCTTCTGTGTACCCTATAAAGTAACCAATTCCAGGAGAACTCCCACTCGATTTTAGCAATAGGATTATTAAAGGAGATTCACTCAAAAACAATGTTGGCAAGGGAGTGCATATTTGTATCACCTCGAAAAATCAAAATCCCAACTTAAGGAGGAGGTTAGAGTTTTCCAATAACATGTTCCACAATCCCTTAAGTGCAAGTAAAATACTTGGACCATCTGACCCCCCCAAAACCACGTGGCATGGTAAACCAAAATTATTATCTTGCTAAAGTTTGAAGAGGATCCCTATTTCAGAATCTAATGGTAGCCGGCAGAAAAATATTGCTAATCTAATTTGATGAATCCCATGAAATTAAAATATACTGAACTGAACAAAACAATGACACCATTTATAACTAATGGATCCTAAACCAGTTACCATGGTTAACTCAATTTTGTCCTAAATATGGGGATAAAACCAATAATAACTATGGAAAATATCCAACATGAAGTTTTTCTTATTACCTGCTTGCCAGAAGCAACCTTTGGCTCTCCCCATTCCAAGACTTTCTTCTCAAGAAATTCAAAATCAGCTTTGCCAGCCTGTAGGAAGAAGCATAATATCTCATCAGTCATCGAAGAAACGCAATTCAAAAAAAAGAAAAACCACTCTTTTTCTGAAGGCACAAACCTCTATTTGAGCACCAATTTCAGTGTCAAAAGTCTCATACCGCTTGCGGACAAGCTCAGCCAAAGAACCATCCTTCAAAACCCAATCAACCACAAAAAATCAGCAAGACATGGGAGAGAGAGAGAGAGAGAGAGAGAGAGAGAGAGAGAGAGAGATTCCCCACCTCTATCAGCTTGGCAACATTTCGAAGTCCACGGGCCAAGGTATCCATCCCAGATATATGAGCAATAAATATGTCCTCAACATCAGTACTCTCTCTCCGTCTGTAATGGAGTTTGTGAAGTCAGCAAGGTCCAATCTAATTTGACACTAGTAAACTGATTCCTAAATCTGTAAGGAAAGGACAGGAAATAGATAAGAAGGGAAAAAATCAAAATAAAAAACGAGACTAACAATTTTGCATCGAAGTTGAATCCTCCTGGTGCAAGCCCACCCTGTGCTCAAATAAGGAAAAAAAAAAAAATAGAGCACCAGTTAATGAAATGTGGTCTAGCAATATTTACATAAACAAAATAGCAAACTTCATATGCATACATTTCTGACCACACTAAGCATCACTAATGTTGCTTCTCCTATATCTGTAAGGAACTGATCCGTATCCCAACCTGTAGCACCAAAACAGGCATTGATTAAAATGAAGAATGTTATCAATCATATTCCAATAAGCAGATTTTTTTGGTAGAATGGAAATAATTTAATACCTATTTGAGGATCGCCAGTGTTTGCATCAATGTTTCCTAGTAACCCATTGATTCTTGCAGTCTCAAGCTCGTGGTGACAGCTACAAAGCACATAAATATTTAGAGTTGGTGAAGAAGCAATTCCATTTATGCTCAGCCAATGTTCTGAAATTAAAAATTATATCTTAAATCATACAAGGGAGTTATTTGTTTCATATTGTAAATCCTACCTTGGATCATAAGATTTTTTTTAGCTTAGATGAAAGGTCCTAAGAATATAAAAAAATAACCAAAAAATAAAAATCATACAAAAACAACTGTCCATCCATCCATTCCTTTCCTATTCCATCACATGAAAATTTAGTTTAAGTTAAGAAACACATTGGGGGTGGGGGTGGGGGTGGGGGTGGGGTGGGGGGTGGGAAGGAGGAGATGATGTGATCATCATAGTCAATTAGTGTATGTTTTTTTAACTCATAACCAAACATCCCTTTTCTCTGGATCAATCACCACATTTCTGCTAAGAGAACAAATAAGTGAGTTCAAAACAAAAAAACAGTGTAAAAAAAAGAGAAGATATTGAGACTTTTTTTGAAAGAGTTGTCTTCAAATCTAGGATTCATGATTCAGATGTTAGACCATATAGTCAAATGATAGATTCTAACAAAATTGTGTTCAAGCTATTCCAGTAATAAACTATCAACATATTAACTTTAGTAAGATATTGGATAACAAAACACAGACATACCTGTGACCAGAAAGGGTGGCATGGTTGCACTCAATGTTGAGCTTAAATTCTCCTACAAAAAAGCAAGGAAAGCAAGTCTGGTAAAGCATGGTAAATGTATTTTTTTTTTCTTAAGCATACAAATAATATTTAGAAAGCTAATTTACAATATTCGACTAAACAACTAGTTAAAATGTCATGCAAGAGTCTTATGCAAGTGAATTGGAAATCTTGTGTGTTCCTCCTCCACATTCCACAATTCTGCATCTATGAGATTAGTGAGCTAACTTATTGATGAGAAAAGGAGAAGGAAAAGAAAAGAATATGATGCCTCTCAGTGGGCCAAAACATGGTTTAACAACTCTTCCAGTTGACTAAGAACTTTCCATCACTAGATGTCAAAAATTCAAACTGACACGTCCCTGTCCTTTGGCTACATTTAGTCCAAATCCAAGTTAATCTTTTTCATCACACATCCTTAATGTTTGAGAGCAATAGCATATTTGTTTGGCAGCTGATGATTTCAATTTTGATTCAACCCTCAATGCTTGCACTTTTGCCCATTAATTATCCTGCTTCTCCACCGATCACCTGTGCAAGTATGAGCTCCGATGCTACTAGGCTAGTCCTCGACAACCAGTCCCAGACTCTACATATTCTTACCATACTCTGATATTATAGTTTGGTTATGGCCCTACAGACTTTTTGTCTAAGAAATAAGATAGATTTATTGCCAGTATTATGTACTTTGTTTGACATACAAAAACAAAGTACTTATACAAAAAATGCAAGCTTAACAAAACAAAATGCAATTATGGGGACAGCACAAATGTTGGTTTCCCACAAAGCAATCCTGAAAATTTGACATATGGATACATTTGTGCATGTATATAATAGTTACACAATTCCTATAGGAAATCACTTTGGAGTGACTGATGCAGATACAGGTGTCCAGTCAAGTCATGAGATTGGGTTTCCAATCAAGCCATGTGAAATAGAAAAATACAGTCAATATGATTGGGTTGAGTGGGTTTGGAGATCACCTGTTAGGCCATATTTTCGTAGAAAACTAGCTGTTGTAGCAGCATCCCAGTCATACCTGACAAAACATCATCCGATGTGAATGCATAAAACATCGCCCAAAAAAAAAAAAAACAGTTCAATGAAATCAAGTACAAAGCATACTGGTGTTTAGTAGGTTCTTGAGGTTTGGGTTCAATCAATAAAGTCCCTGAAAAGGAAAAAGTTCATTCAAACTTAAGCAGGGATAAAGAAAAGAAATTACATACTAAAATTGGTAAATAAATGGAAACCAAAAGCAGAATATTAGAAAGACAGAGACAAAATTCGGAACAAGCAAACCATAAAATAGACATCAAACATATGACATATGGTTACTCTATATGTCTGATGACAAGAAAACTAAAAAACAAGGTACCATTGAACCCGATCTTTTTCTTATAGGCTACAGCAGCTTCAAGAAACCTTGCCTGTGAAAAGAAAAGAACACAAATTCAATAAATGGAATGGCAAACTTAGACATTATCTTACAGAAAAGCATATCAAACGAGGGAAGAGCAAAAAGAGAAATCCTAATGAGCGTTACATTGCATACAAAGAGAAATACTAATGAGCGTTAAATGGAATGGCAAACTTAGATATTAGTACTCTAAGAAAGATGCAAACATACCAAATGGTTAAGTTCCCTTTCCATATCCGTGTTCAAGAGTGTTTGATAACCTTCCCGACCACCCCAGAAAACATAATTTTCTCCTCCTAGATAATGTGTAACCTGTAGAAAAGATTATTACCATTTAAGAAAAAAAAAATCAGGATCCATTTGAGGAAAATCCATGTACTGAAGCACCAACCTCCATGGCTTTCTTGACTTGAGCTGCAGCATATGCATATACACCTACTTCAGAGCTGCAATTAGAGGTTTCCAAAATTTAGTACTTTCTGCACTTAAGGAATGTGAAAGGAATGGTAACATTGAAGGGGAAACCATGTACCAACCTAGTGGCAGCTCCATGCATATAGCGTGGATGCAAAAACAGCTGAGCCGTGCCCCACAGAAGACGGATTTTTGAACTCCCCTATAAAGTCATGCAGCATTTATTAAATGAAAGAAGTATCAACCCAACACCCAATGAAACCCCATTCAAACTAAAATCTTAAGAATGTTGATTTATTATTGGTAAAGACTATGTTTACAATGTCAGAGCCGGTTTATGCTTTTTATTAAAATGCAATCCTCAATCTTCAAGAAGATCACCTAATTGACCATGACCCTCATAGTCAAGAGAATACTCTACCTCACCTTCAATAGTGGTTAGTACACCCTTGTAACAAGTTACAAACAAGAACACTTTATCCAAAAAAAAAAAAAAAAGCCAACTCCACAGAAAGATTCTCCCCTCAAAATTTCTTTTATTATTAACTATTGGATCATTATTGCTAAAATGAGTTTAAAAATAAAATATAAGATAATTTATATGCACATGGTTAAGAGGAAAAAAAATACAACATTATGCATTATCAAGACATGTGATGAGGAAAAAGAGACCATGGCCTCTCAAATAGAGATATGTAACCGATGGGGTGACAATATACAATGTGAGGAGAAGAAAAACTTTAAATTTCGTTCTACCTATATATGATGGCGATTGATATTCTATCAATCAGATTATGATATTGACCAAATCTTATCATATTATTACCTGAAGCTCTTTTGCGAGGGTTACCACTTCATCCAAATTTGCATTAGTTTCCTGAAACAAAATGTAAAGTACATCAATTAGACACCAACCAAAACAGCAAAATGGCTAACTCTTCTAGGTAGAACAGCAGTACCGAGGGGAAAAGACAAAAAAATTTATTTTTTCGTTCATACAATTTTTTAAAATCCACTGCTATGAATTAGTACGTTTGAGCTCTCCCCCATCCCCTCAAAAATGGCTCATCTTAGAAGCTCAATGTTTGGACTTTGAGAGATGCAATATATTCAATTGAAAAAAGCTTAAACATCAAGATCATTCTACAAATCCATTAATGTGATGTATGAGATTGACTCACCTCAAGGGTTTTACCATCTGGTGCAATATCCTTATCATGGAAGCACCACAACTCAGCTCCAAGCTTTTCTAGAAACTCAAAGTTGGCTCTCACTATGTCATCAAGAAAAAGAAAAATATGATATATTAGTATAGTCTTCAGTGATTATAATGAAGATGGGTGGTTCAAGAGTTTTCATCATACTTCTTCTTTTGGCCATTGCCAATGAATTGGTACCATCTTCCCAGGGCCAAAATTTTGTGGGTGCACCAAACGGGTCAGCTCCTGATCCGCGGAATGTGTGCCAGAAGGCAACACTGAATCTAAGCCAATCCTATCATTATAGGGTTATTTTCAGTAAAAAATCAGTAAGTTTCAAATTTGAATAAAGAATATCTATCATTTTTTATTTGGAATAAATGAAAAACTGAAACTTTTGCAAAGCTGGATAAAAGAGAAACTGAATCCAACCTTCATTTTCTTTCCAAGAATCTCTTCCTCAGCATTATACCATTTAAATGCCAAACGGTTTTTGCTAGAAGGACCCTAAAGAATAAAAGAAATTAATTCAAATTAAATCCTCAAATTGCAAAGACAATAAATTCAGAGTGTTCAAGCACAGGAAAGGACAATCAAATTGTTGCACAATTTCGAGCAAACTTAATATAACCTGATTTTTAATTTCCTCTGAACAAAAGGGTCTAAACCTCTTACCTCATACTTAATTTTGTGAATGCTAGGGAAGAACTCCCCTTCCCATTCATCTGAGCCACTGCATACACTTCCAAGATCAGCAGGGCAAGTGGGAGCAGCAGCAAACTGCATGCAACAAAGGTTGATGAATGAGATGCCATAAAGGGTTGGCAAAGAGCTCAAAAAATTTAAAATTACACTTAGCAACAGATTTCTTACTGCTGCAAGGCAGACCACTTTCAAGCAAAGAAGCAATAATAGGATCTCCACAGACTTCATTATTTCTTTTCTCACATACAAAGAAATCCTGCAGAGAAATAATTAAACCATAAATCACCAGAACGGATCTAATCCCTTATAGACACATCCCGCACACAAATACACACAAAAGCCGACACAGGTCCAACAAATGCAATTTAGCATGCAGTTGGACCGACCCAGTACCTAAATAGATAATAGCACTTAAAGACTGACAAAACAAACAAGCGTTTCATCTAAACAAGGTTGATAACGAACAAAAACACAACCAGAGAGAAAACTGATCAGAAGTTCTTACAAAGTTCTGAAGAAATCAGATTTAAAAGAAATTTTATGGAAAAAAAAGCCCAAATTGTAGAAAAACTGTATCAGAACCTTAACAAAATTTAATTTTTATCCCGACCTGATGTTGGTAAAAAAAAACAATTAGAAAAATATCAGTGCCGTTTTTAAAAGGGAATTCCACCATAAAAATATCAAGATCAGCCAACCTCTATGGCTAGGAGCCCTGAGCTTGGGTTCCAAGTTCTCTACAGATTACCTTTCGAAAATCTAACAAATTTATCTCAGAACTCAATAGAAATCAACAAACTCCAAGATTTCAAACCTCCTGCCGATTTTGATTCTAAACACCAGATTTAAAAAATACAATGTGATCAAAATCCTTGTCTTTTTTACCACGTGAAAGAGGGGGGGTGGAGGAATTCAAACTTGAACTCGAATTTCCATTAATAAAACCAGTAGCCACCTTACAACCCCTAAAAACAGCCCTAAAACCAACTTAATCCCAAACGACGAAATCCTTATCAATTATTAAGGGCGAAAAAAAACACTGGTATCACTCCTGTACTCCTTACATTCACACTGCTCTGTAAGAATGGGATATTTTTTAAGGCTAACAAGGAAACCCATCTTAAAATTTCACAGAAAATAAGAAGAAAATCCATCGACTACATTGAATACATAAACAATCAATCGAGCATCATTTCTGCCAAATCACTGCAAACTCAATCTAATGTCACAATTCAAACTATCCAAAAACTTCTAAAAAGAAAAAAAAAATTAACAGTGAATACCAAATAAGAAACCCAAACTCACAACTATCGATAATCTAATTTACCAGAGAGTCAGCAGAAAGGGACGAAGTTTTGTAAACAGAAGAGTCGAAGTCCCTACTACTCACCGTCCACAGTCTCCAGAAAGTTATCCGGACTAATTTGAGTTGTGATGAGAATACTTATGTTATTTTATCTTCACCCAACATGTAATCATTTTGTTAATTTATTATTTTTAAACTCAGACGTGGCACTGACGAGGAATCAATATCGAATCATTTATTATATTTATTTTAAAGTTGTAAAAAGATTGTCTTATCCATTCAATAGGTATAACTCATCCAATCAATTTATCATTATTTTTTTCATTTACATAAATACCCCTAAGAATTTCAAATTTTGATTCCCTATATTACTCTCTTCCGTTTTGGATTTGTTCCGTAAATGAACACGTGTAAATATCCTTGAGAAATTAAAGGAGATGATCTAGGGTCTATTTTAACAGTTTTCTAGGGTAAATAACACCTTTCCCATGCATTTTTCTAGGAAAGTTTGAAATCCTCGTCTCTATCTCAGTTTGTTAGGATTCGCTGACCCTCGTGGCCTCGTGTCGTATCTTGTCCACAGGATCTCTACCAAAAGATGCGGCCTTTCAGGTTTGATGATATATTCATTCTCGGGGAAGTGGGTAGGTGGGCTTGGGTTAGAGTCCTTTTCTTCGGCCCACGAATGGATTTGCACCACAAAAATTATAATGAGATTTTATGGTCCATGCATCAACTATACCTCACAGGGTTTTCCTGTTGTGGGGAATCTTCCATACCATACAGTGTAAGAACTGAACCCACATGATCAGGAAGGATAAAGAGTGTCAATACAACCTCATATGATAGAGCCCAACCAGCCTGACCAAATATTTTTTTTCAAACAGTTTCTTGGGCCTGTCTAGGTTTGAGCCCAGCTTAGATGGACTGATTAGGGTTGAAACTTCTTACTATGCTGTGTAGAGGATGGGGATGTGTACCCTCGGCCTAGGTTTAGGTTGACATCAAGTCATCCACCCCGCCCAAATTACACCCCTAGCTGGAACTAAGGGTGTCAAATTGGTACCAACACTATTTTTACTGAAACCAATCATTTACTAATCGATACGGTAATGGTTGCAAAAATGACACCGTTTATGTAATAAGTATAGTACGGAATTTTACCGATTTACCATTGGTACGCAATCGATTACATACTGAATAATTCCGTGTAATCCCGCTACTTAAGTATTTGACTATTCACAAGCTATGACTAAGTATTTTTACAATTTATCGATTGCCAAAGGGGTTCTAGTTTGGTGGGGGAATAAAAAAAAAATTCATTTCATGGTTGTTTTTGTGATTTTGTAATTGAGTGTTTTAATTGTATGGATAATTGATGTTTTAATTGTGTAAAATATGTTGGAATTGATGAAACCTTCAAGTGGCCAAATATTGATGAATGTTTCAATTTAATGACTTTATTTTGGGCTTATATATTTTATTTTATCTGGGCCCATGTAAGTGGTACGAACTTGTCTAAACAGTTTAATGGCAAATACATTTGTTTAATGGCAAACCGAACCATTAAGAAACAGACATAACAAACTGTTGGCAATACCAATTAGCAATCGGTAATGGTTGGCAATTTCATGCCATTTATCTAAACGGCAAGGATGGCATTACCCCATTACATACCTTAACAATATACCAAAATCGCACCATTTAACACCCTTACCTGGAAGAAACGTTCATAAGGGGGAAAAGACAAGTCTAAAGGTCTTACGAGTAGTTTACCAATAATGGATCAGAAATTGGTTAAATTGTCGTCAATGCAACTCACAAGACCCTCTAGCTAGAGAGCCAGTTATAAAGTTGAACTCTCTTGAAACAAACATAAAAGTGATAAGATCAAAATAAGAAGATAAATGCCTAATGTCACTTGTAATAATGTGGGTGAGCATCAAGGGTGTCGATCAGTCACTCTCAGTCGACCTTAATCGGTCATCACTAATTTAAAACCTTACACCATGACCGGTATGCTTAAATAATCGTTCATCATTTGAATGACATGGACACATTTATATTTGGTCTGATCAGTCTCAATCCCTAATCGTTCTTATGTTAATCAGTCTATTAACGAGCTTTAATAATGCAAACCAACTGACCCATAATAGATTATGTTATTCGGTCTTATGTTAATTGTCTCAATCTTGCCAACCGGCCCACAGTGGGGGAAAAATAAAATAAAATAAAAACACAACTTTGGCCCATCTTTTGCTGTAATTAGTCATTATTTATTTTATATTTACAATATAATAATTTATTTTAAGCTCTTAATTAAAAGAACATAGCCTAAATGAAGAGGGAGAATGAGGGGGAGCAATGAGAGACATTTAGGCCCCGTTTGATAACACTCCAGCTCCCATGGAACTAAGGGTGTCAAAACTGGGCCCGGTCCGGTAGCACGGACCGAGCCAGCCCGATATAACCCGAACCCAGTCCGGACCGAGCCTTAATGGACAGGTTTTGGTCTAAGCTTGTAAAGCCCGACACCGTTTCAGCCCAAACCGAAACCAAATCGGACTAGTCCGTTAAGAAGCACGAATTAGCCCAAACGGATAAAACCTAACCCGAACACCGGTAAGGTCCGTTCAGGCCTAATTTCTTAATTTTAATGGTTTTAAATTTTAATAGATTGTGTTACACTATTAGAGTTCACTTCATGATCTGGAAGATTATGTGAATCTAATTGAAAAGATTATGTTAATTGTTATAGTTTATTAAATTACATATATATGGAAGGAATAATGCTAATTTTATAGATAGAAATAATAAAATAGTCTATATAGTTTACATATAAAAGGGGCCCAATAAGCCCGATAAGCCCGATCCGGACCGAACCAACCCGAAATCACCTCAATAAACCCAGCCCAATAACAAATCGACACCGGACCAGCCCGTTAGTTATTGTGTCCAGCGCAGCCCACCCCAGCCCGAACTCTTAATGGACATGTTTTGGGCTGGGCTTATAAAACCCGACATCGATTTAGCCCGGACCGAAACCGGCCCAGACCGGCCCGTTGACACCCTTACATGGAACTATTTCTGGTCCGGAGTCGTTTTCTACTTCTTCTCCAGAATCAGGATTTTTGGAGTAGAATGTTGTTTGATAACGCTGTTCCAAAATCAAAAAACTCTGCTTCCAGAATGCTATTTTGTGGTGGTGGTGGTGTTGATGGGCGGGGGGGGGTGGTAGTGGTGGTGGTGATGGTGGGTGATGGCGGCGGCAGTGCTGGTGGGTGGTGGCAGTGGCGGCAGTGCTGGCAGTGGTGATAGGTGGTGGGTGGGTGGTGGTGGCGACGATGGTGGTAGTGGCAGTGATGTTGGAAGGTGGTGGGTGGTGGTGGCGGTGATGGTGGAAGGTGGTGGGTGGTGGTAGCGGCGATGGTAGAGGGTGGTGGTGGCATCGGTGGTAAGTGGTGGGCGGTGGTGGTGGTGGTGGTGGCGGTGGCGGTAGTGGTGCCAGTGGTGGTAGGTGGTGGGTGGGTGGTGGTGGCGACGGTGGTGGGTGGTGGTGGCGGTGATGGTGGAAGGTGGTGGGTGGTGGTGGCGATGGTGGAGGGTGGTGGACGGTGGTGGGTGGTGGGTGGTGGTGGTGGTGGTGGTGGAGGGTGGTGGTGGCGGTGGTGGTGGGTGGTGGGTGGGTGGGTGGTGGCGGCGACGGTGGTGGTGGTGGCGGTGATGGTGGAAGGTGGTGGGTGGTGGTGGTGGGTGGTGGTGGTGGTGGCGGTGATGGTGGAAGGTGGTGGGTGGTGGTGGCGGCGATGGTGGAAGGTGGTGGCGGCATTGGTGGTAAGTGGTAAGTGGTGGGTGGTGGTGATGGCGGTGGCTGTGGGTGGTGGGTGGTGGGTGGTGGTGGGGATGGTGGCGGTGGAGGGGTGGTGGTGATGATGGCAGTGCTAGTGGTAGTGGTGATGGCAGTCAGTAGTGTAATAGTTCCGGAGCAAGAGAAGTAAGTTTTTTTAGCTCCAGTTTTTTAGCTCCCAGAGACATTTTTGGAACGGTTCACTCCATGGAAGTCAAAACTTGAACCATGTTTATCAATCGTCATTCTACTCCGGATTAGCTCTGAAACTAAGAAGTAAGGAGCTAGAGTGTTATCAAACGGGGCCTTAGCCATTTAGGGTTTAGGCCTTTAGGGATTTAACTTAATGGTCATTTAATTAGTCAATCTCTGTTTTGATCCATAATTGATCGGTGCGATCAAGAGACCGAGAGGCTACTCTTATAAACCGTTAATGACCAAATAATAATTGGTTTGGACCTAAGCCCGACACTTTTAGTAAACAATGCAGATTGGTCCAGATTTGAATCGATCATTCCAATTCTAAGGAGACCATGAATTGACACCCCTAGTAGGCATGCTTTTCCCTTTTCTTAGCTAGTAACAACAGACAAGTGTGGCTATGATAACTACTGACGTGGCCGTTTATCTTCACTTATGAATGATGTTTATCTAACATTATCTTCTACCAAAAAGAAAAAATCTAACATTATCTTTAGCCCACATTTGGATGAGCCATGAAGTTGGGCCAATGCCCAAACTTATCCAAGGAACTAGGCGGCTGTATAGGACAATGATTTCTAGGAGATTTTATCTCCAAGTATGTACCAATGATGAATTAAGTATATATATATATATTATATTATATTGTATCAGTCCTACCAAACAAGCTAAGGAATAAGATCCTAAATTACCTTCATAGCCAATTCCATCTCTATATTGAGGACTCTATGTCATCTCTGTATTTCAACACTTAAAAGATCCACTTGCTCATTGTAGGGATATATTTATGGCCATCATCACTTCACAACATACGTAGATGAACAGTATATGTTGAATCGTTTATGTTTATGATTCATAAATACTTGATAAGATTTGTACCATCATGATTATTATTTTCTAACGTGTAACGAATTCGTCTAAATGATATTTGAGATCTTTGCACCTACTTACCTTTTTGAAGGATAAAGCTCGTCTCCAGTTGTCTAGTCATCCATCGAACAAGTTGGGCTGTGTTGGCATCCTTGTCGATCAGTCCAGCCCGTCCATGTCGGCTACCACAGTTAGAATGTATATATGCCTCTCTTGTTGATGACTTTGCCACTTCTTTGATTCTAATTCAATTCGGATAAGATGTGAATATGTTGATATTCAAGATGTATAAAAATTCGAAACACTTCAAACTAGTATCTGTGTTTATCTTTTAAATTATAATATGGTATCAGAACAGAGGAGGTCGAGTGTTCAAAAAGAAACTTTTGTGGATGGTTAGAAGAAGAAGATAAGTATTATAGAAACTTCAATTACAAAGAATAAGGGTTTTATACTTTTTTAAGGGTGAGATGCTCTATACCATGAGTTTCTTTACCAAAAGAGCAAACCGTATATAAAAACCTTCTCGTAAAAAATTTTGGTTTAATTTCCAAACCAATCAACTTTTTGGAATCAATAATTTGTTGTCTAATTCTCTAATAGAGAAAAATTTTATGCACATGCATAGTCATCACTTTAGTTGTCAGAATGAGATAAATAGTGTAAGAAAACGGAGAGAAAGAGAGCGTATAATCCTAAAACTGTCTTTCTACTTGATGAAGGGCTGATGCATTGATCGTATTATGTGGATGAGAATCGCCCGATCCCTTCCCTAATTTTCATTGTTTTTGACCTTTCCGTGTCTACTATGGATTTGCTCTATGTTTAATTTTGTCAAAAAGGAAGACCCAAACAAGGAGCATATAAGAAATATTTAATGAAGGTGTAGGCTTATTCCCGTCTACATGTCATATCCAATCAAGATAGAAATCCTCTCCTGTCGTTGGAGAGGCAGGCGCCAATCATGATCACGTGACCGGCCTCCATGGCCAGTGCACATATCGACAACTGATGTGATTGGACAATAGAAAACAATTTTTATCCATCCAAATGAGCCTGAAGCCTATCAACCTAGTTAAGAGAAGCATATCAATCTGACTCTTTTTTTTAATTTCATTCTGTTTTTCCTTTACCATTTTTTTACATTTATACCCTTCCCTTGAACCTTCTATTTGCTTCCTTGCTACTCTGCTCCGCACGTCTCCATCGTCTTGACCTCCGCATTCATCTCCGCCCCGTGCAACCTCCCCTCGCACACCTCCATTCCCTTGCTATCATGCGAAATCTACCGATTGATCAAGATGGGCCACAAACGTGGAAATGTCTAAAATCAACCTCCACTGTCATATGCATATAAGATAAATTACAGGATTGAAATAGACCATAAAAGTTGAATGTCAAAAATCAACCGGGACTGTCCTATGTATGTAAGGTAGACTATTGAAATGGACCACAAAATTTATCTCTAGCTTTTCTACAGAAGCTATCTTATTTGAGGTGTTTAAGTCATTACTAAATTCATTTGTAAGGTGGGAAGAGGTGTAGAGTCCTTCTTGATTAATAAAAAAAAATTCTGACTCTCAGGGATAAAGATAGGGTTGTCAATTGGTCAATCTCAATCAAACTTAATTGGTCACCACTAACTTTATACATTGCACCGTGATCGGCATGTTTAACTAATTGATCATCATTTATGATAAATAGGAACACATTTATATTCGGTCTGATCGGTCTCGGTCTCTAATTGGTCTTATGTTAATTAGTCTAGCATCAATGATGCAAACCTACTAATCCATAATCGATTATGTTATTCAGTCTTATGCTAATCATTCTAATTCTACCAACTGGTTTACAATGGAAAAAAGCATGACCCTTGGCCCATGTTCTACTATATAATTAGTCATTATTTATTTTACATTTGTAACATAATAATCTATTTTAAGTTCTTAATTAAAAGAACATAGCCTAAATGAAGATGGAGAATGAGAATAAGAAATGAGAGACGACCAATGGCCTTTAAGAATTTAGCTTATTGGTTATTTAATCAATCAGTCTTGGGTTCAGTCCATTATAGGTCAATGCGGTCAGACGATCAATGGGTTGCACCCTTACACCATGAATGACCGATTAAAAATCGATTCAGACCTAAACCCGACACGTTTAGTAAATGATGCAGGTCAATCTATGTTTTAATTGATTAGTGTGAGATAGAAATTGACACTCATATTTGAAAGTAGGCATTCTAGATTGGATATTGAACCATGATAAATTTTAGGGTTAATTATACAAACACCCCATCTACTGTAGTGAAACTACATAGAACTACTTTATTTTTATAAAAACTACACAGAATACCCTTCTAATAATCCTATCATACAATCTCACCCACACCGTTATTTTTAACTTAACGGCAGAGGGTCAAATTTTTTTTAAGACAAAAATACGCTTACTTTTGAAAATGAAAAAGAAAATAAAAAAAAATCATAAAAAAATATAAAAATAAAATTGAAAAGTTTTGAAGGTAAAAAAAGTCTTTTTAGCATCTAAAAAGAATAAATCATTTTAAAAAAAATTTGTCTAAAAGACACTTAGTAAGGGTATTTTTGTCTAAAAAAAATTTGACCTTCTGCCGTTAAGTTAAAAATAACATTGTGGGTGAGATTGTATGATAAGATTGCTAGAGGGATATTCTGTGTAGTTTTTGTAAAAGAAGATAGTTTTATATATTTTCACTACAGTAAAAGAATGTCTGTGTAATTAACTTTAAATTTTATTATTCTATAATTGCTTGTTTAATTATTTTTCTCTTGATTGCAGCACTGAGGAGGCCGATTCCTATTCTTAACCAATCTATAATCAAACTTGGCAACTAGTTGAGAAAATTTCTATAGGACTCCATGGTAGAACTTTGAATGTATAATTAGAAAAAAAAAAGGCTAGAACAGGTTTCAACCTAATTTGATTGAGAAATTGGGAAGAAATTAAGGAGTGAATAATAAAACACAAAACCATAAAAAATACAAGAATAATCAGAAGACAGCAATGAACAAATAAATGCACGGCCGTCATTTTTTATGGACATGGACAGTTGTCACTTTAATCGTGGGAATGAAAAGAAAAAAAATGAGAACGTGTAATACTAGCAAATCGGCTGGGCTGTCTCCTAGTCTTGTGGATGGATGGATCCTGTAAACTGTCAGTCTGCCACTGCCCCCCCCCCCCCCCCCCCCCGAAGAAAGAAAGTAAGGTTTGCTTTTGTTTTTAATTTTCATTGCTTTTGACTTTTTAAAGTCTTTGATATAGTTTTTGCTTTTTTCCTTTTGTTAATAAAAAGGAAGAGACACGAGGATCAGAAGAGTCTGACCTGTTGTTGGCTCTTAAGGGTAAAATTGTCTAATTAAGTATTTGAATAGATAAAAATATTATTTTAGATTTTAGATATTTTTGTATTATCCAAACTCATTATAAATAATTTGATAAATATAAACATATATAATATATAGTAACTCAAACCCAAAAATGGGTGATCAGGTAATCATGTAGTTTTCTCAATTTTGACTAGCACTAGAAAAAATAGGACACGGATACCAGAACTCTGAAATATTGTTGACTCTTTTTTTTTCAGTAATTAAATAAAAGTTTGACTCTTTTTTTCAGCTACATTCTATTTCTCTTATGAGATTTTTCCACGATTCCTTTTTTGCCCCCCAAAAAAATTCTCCTTAATATTTAATAATAAAAAAAAAGTTCACAAGGACAGCATAAATTACATGGCATTCTTTCAGTAAGCATAATTTCATATTTCCAAACCCTATGAAACGTGTCACTAATACCATCACATTTATCACATTTTAACTAAAATATTTCTGAAAATATCCGAAACATGAATAATCATCCTTATTCTTTAATTAAAAATTACGAAAAACAGCCGGGGTTCTAGAAGCATCCAGAAGGGTTGGGTTGTAGTCTCTGCTTGGATTTCAGTGAAGAGTATTTCCAGTGTAACTCTAGATTAAAAAGAATTGAATCAAATATCTCGTGGTTATACTTAATGGTGGGATGAATCAGTAGAAGAATCAGATGGTCGATGCAGTTGTTATTACTCAGAGTCTTGGAGCTATTTTAAATCGTACCGTTTAAATCAAAACCATAAAATCGATATTCTAGTTTTAAAAATAAAATTGTTTAAACCAATTATTTAGAAATGTTAAAACCAAGTAAATCTTAATTTTAATCCCGTAACGCTAAATATTTATATTTGTAGAAATAAATTTTATTCTAATGATTTTCAGATGGTTTACTTGTAAATCATACGTCTACTTTCATATATGATTAAAATTATTTTAATGTTTTCCTTAGTTCTTCTATATTTTTTGTTTCTAATTCTTTTTCTTTCCCTACCGATAACGAAATCATTTAAAAAACAAAAAAATCGAAACCAATTAATAACCACTTTTGGTAAACATTTAAAACCATTGAATAAATAGTTTGGTTTTATTTTTTTTATTTTATTTTTGAATAAGTAAAAAAAAAATTGATTATACTCATTACACATTAAACTAAAACCAAATCATATCATTAAATCAAAACCACATCATTAAACACCAATGGGTTTTGATCCCCACAAATGCTAAAACTGATGTCTTGGTGATGATGTTGACATGTGGGTTGATCGCTTATATGAGATGGATCCAAATCGTCTCCTGCAGGGGACGCGGCTGCAACCTGGCTGCGACCAATCGATGCTTGACAAGTGGATGTCAGCTAAAATTGAACCGTCTAATCAAAATCCGAACCCTCTCTCCATCTCTCACATTGGATTCTGAATCGACCAGCAAATACCCAACACGTGAGCGTCGACTGAATCTGAACTGCCAAACTAGAATCCTAGCCGTCTCTCCATCTCTCACCTTGGATTCTGATTGGATAATTCAGATTTAAACAACATTCACGTATCGAGTATCGATTGATCACAATCTTGTCTCGCGCTGACCCTCTGACAGGATACCATTCTAATCCATATGAGATATGAGGGACAGATCCTACATACCAACTGGTATTATGCTGTTTGCACCGACGGGATGGGTGTCCATGACCCATTCAACGCGTTTAGCTGGAAGAATATAATGCTTTTATTTTTATAAACATGTGAAAGTAATGCAAACATATTTTATCACCCTCCAAGATTTCTTGTACGATACAACCATGTGAACATCCTACTAAATAAAATTAAGTTTCCTCCATAATGATTGATTGTTGTAAGGGGGAAAAAATGGCATATGCTATAATATATTAATCTCATTATTTTATATCAAAATTACAAATTTAAAAAATCCAAGTGATGCCCCTATAGAAAATGCCAATTGGTAGTGGATTTAATAACTGACATTACCCACTAATACCCACTTTTCAGGAAATGGACCCACTTCGTATCAGAATATTAGGGAAAAAAATCCTCATCTAACTCTAACGTAAAAGAGTCATGGTCTAGAACATTTCACATTCAAGATAAGTTTGCCATTCCTGAACTTCAATGCAATCAAGAAGGGTCATTGCCCATATGTTTGCCATTCCTGAACTTCAGTGTAGGGATAAGTTTTTATAACTCTTTCTCTCCAAGAAATATAGACTAAACTGATGAAGATGAGTTATTTGAAGGGAGAGTTGCAATCGAGAAGGGTCAAAAAGATCATTGTCCATAATTAGTAAGTTTATGAATGGCAAATATTCCGGTACGGATACATATGTGTATTAAACGCAATCAAACTTCAATACGAGGATTGGAAATCCAATTAAAAAAATAATTTGTTAACCACGAAATTCACAAAAAATTAAAAAACTTCATCTCATTAACATAAAACACATATCAAAAACGGAAGGGCGGTCATTTGTAGTGGGGTTTCAGGTATTTGGAAAAAATCAAAATATTAGGAAAGAATAATAAAGAGGGAAAAATATTTTTTTTTTGTTTTTATTATTTTCGTTGTTTTCGTGCTTAATACTGCAATACGCGATTAAAACATGTTTAGTACATTTCTATATAGAAAATATGATATTTTGAGAATCTATGTAAGAGTTGGTAAAAATACATAAAAAAAAGTGTAAAAATTCAGCACGCATATTAAATGCTACTTTAGTAACTCATTCATGATTCTTTTCACCAAGGAAGAGTAGAGCTAGGACATGTGTTTATAATGGTTACATGACTCAATCTCCAATAGGGGACATGTGTTCTATTTTACTAGTATTTCTGAGGAATACCTATTTACGGACACCTTCTGGTAGTCTCCGAGACGTAAAGATTGAGTTTGTTGCTAGTAGCCACTGGTTCATTTTGTGTTTGTAAGGCTTGGCCTAGTAGTGGGCTACTTGGGTTTGATTGTATTTTGTGATATTGTCTTTTTCTTTGTTTTTGGCCTCCCTTTTACGTGAAAGGTTTTTGTTCGGTATTCTTTTAGAGCCTTGTATTTTTTTCAGGTTTTAATAAATTTATACTTACCAAAAAAATTTCCCTCACATCTCTTCAAAAGTGATAATGACTCATTTTTATCCACACAAAAACCCTCCCCCTAACAAGTATTAAAGAGTGGATGAGACGATGAATTGACCGTGCACATAGAAAGAAACAATAGATCATTAAAACACACCCCCTTCAAATACAGGGATTGAAAATCAGGTTCAAAAAAACACATTCAACATTAATACGACAATTTTTTTAACTAAAAATGCGGGCATATATTCACTATTCATGAAATTCACATAAAATCGTCATCCCATTAATATAAAACACATATCAAAGCCAGAAGAGGTCACTCGATAATGGGATTTTAGGGATTTGGGAAACATCGAAATATTTAGAGAGAGAGAGAGAGAGAGAGAGAGAGAGAGAGAGAGACGTATTTTTTTCTTTCATGTTTAGTGCAACAATGCTTGTTTAAAATGTGTTTAGTACGTTTCAATATAAAAAAAAATACAATTTTTTAAGAATCTATATAATAGTTGATAAAAAGATAATTAAAAATTCAAAACACATATAATTAACATATAAAATATTTCTTTAATGAAAGAATCTCCAAGCCACTAACGAGGAGATTCCTCAGAGTCTCCCTATCCATAAAAACAAATAGACAGGTTAGTTTAAAGCCCACCACACATAATCGATAAAAATAATGTAATATTTGAAAGGAACCCGTGTGATGTAATTCATGTGGAGAAAAAAAAAGAAGTGAACGTAAATATTGTTATTGAAGATTTATTTGGTACAAAATATTGTTATTGAAGATATAACATGAATAGGTAGGTAGTCTTGGTGGATTGGAATCAATCGATTCAGAACGGAATTGGCCAATCTCGATTCTGATTCTCACTGATTCAAATCCACCCATTCGTATGGCATATCTACAGGTTCAGATTCTGCGGATTCTATTCTTGAATCCGCTTACTTGAATCTTATGGGATATCAGATATATCTCTGATTTTTTTTATTAATTTTTTGTATGTTTTTTTCCACATTTTGTGGGTCAATGATGACATTGTACTTATTTACTCAAAGAAAATGACGACATTGTCCTTTGTTTTAACAGCCCTGTCAATTTCATGTAAGACTAAGAGTTATGTAATCGTGAAGCAAAATTTAAAAACGACACAAATTATAAAGAAGATGTCATCGATCCCTTATGCCATTAACCATAAGTTATCAAATTGATTACATTTTCTTCCTTATTGAGGGTTGAGAGAAAAGGGTTTATGAACGGCGATTGGAACGGTTTAGAATACTTTTTTTCTTTTTTCTAATAAGTTATGTAAATGCTAAAAAATTTACATATATCTTGTACTTTCAATCAATCGTCAGATGACGAAGTGTAATCTTAAAACTATCTCACTTAATTATAAATGAATAACATAATCCAATGTACAAAAAAAGTCCCAATAATAAATTAAACATTTGCTTGTTAAGGAAAAAAAATCCCCGAATAACACCATTAACAAGTACTTGTGATGTGAGAGAGGAAATCTAGGAAGAGATGATTCACCAATAAAATAAAATAAAATAAATAGAGAGAAAGATAAAGAAGAGGAAGATTATTGATGGATGACAGGTATAGTTGTGGGTTTTTTTTTTTTGTTTTTTTTTTTTTATATGGGGAGGTTGTAAGTAATGGCAGGTAGAGTTGATACGTGAAACGTGTGAAACCTTCCATTCAAACACTTTTTTCTCCTCAACTAACTTTCATGCATCTTCTTTCATGCAATAGTCAAGCAAAGCAGACTCCACTAAAACCATAAATTTTATGAGATTAAGAGTCAGTCAGAATCAAACATGGTTTTGGACGTGACAACCCTATATAACTAGATGAAGGACAAATGGGAGAATCAAAATCTATCTCTAAACGAACAAGGAACTCAGAATCTGTTTCTGCTCCAGTGCATTTGCAGGATTAAGCAGAAAACAATAGGAAGAACAGGCAAAGGATTAAAGGGCCGGGGGTGATAGAATAGAAGAAAGTAGATTCTGTATTGAAATCAGTTGATGGGTTTTGCAGCTACAATTGGGAAATACCAGCTTGGAAGAACCATTGGTGAAGGTACCTTTGCCAAGGTCAAGTTGGCTATGGATACAGTTACCAAGCAGCATGTTGCAATCAAGATCATTGATAAGCAGATGATCATGGATAACAAGCTAATGGAACAGGTGAATTCCCTGACACTGCTCCATCATCTTCTTCTCTCTGTTCCTAAGTTTTTGCTGGCTTCTATAGGCCACCTTCCATAGCATGGATTTAGAACATATTAAATCCAGAAAAAAAAAAAATATGAAAAAGTTCTGCCATTCCATGGTGTTGTCCTGATTAATCTACCTTGGGTTTCAGGTAAAGAGAGAGATTAGTACAATGAAGCTGCTGAATCATCCCAACATTGTCCGAATTCATGAGGTTCGTTGAGAGATTTTGGATATATGGTCTCAAATTTTTTACAGAATGCGAAACGTTAAGGCGACTCTCCTCCTGTGGTGATCTTGACATGCTTGGGAATTTCTTTCTCGACTGGAATTCATAATCTCTGTTGAATTTCATTTACAGGTTACGGCCACCAAGAAAAAGGTTTTCATAATAATGGAATATGTTTCAGGAGGCCAACTCTCTGACAAGCTGGTATGTTTCTTCTTCCGCCTCCGAAATCTTAGAATTTGTTTTAGATTGCATATCATTGAACTGTTTGCATTTAATTTCATTTCCAGTCGTATATCAAAAAATTCGATGAAAAGCAAGCTAGGAAGTACTTCCAGCAATTGATTGATGCTGTGGACTATTGTCATAGTAGGGGTGTCTATCACAGAGACCTGAAGGTCAGAATCTCAACTCTGTTACAGAATCTGTTTGCTATTTCAAAGATTCTCAGGGAGATAATGAAACCTAACCTGGGTATAAATTTCTAAACAGCCTGAAAACCTGTTGTTGGATGGACAAGGAAATTTGAAAGTCTCAGATTTTGGGCTCAGTACATTGAGTAAGGTGAGAACAAATTTGCAGTTCCATGATATGATCTTCCTTTTAATCAGAGTACTCAGACATATACTTGCAAAAACTGATCAATTCCAATTCAACAGCCTGGCGAATTGCTATCCACTGCTTGTGGCTCTCCTTGCTATGTATCTCCTGAGGTAATTACCAGCAAGAAGTACGATGGAGCAATTGTAGATGTCTGGTCATGTGGAGTAATCTTGTTTGAATTACTTGCTGGTTCTCTACCCTTTGATGACCGTAACCTGATGAACTTATATAGAAAGGTAAGTTTCTGAGGAGATTGGATTTCTAAATTTGTATGTGAATGTTCATAAAGCTAATATATTTATTGGTTTAAAGATTTGCAGAGCAGAGTACACATGTCCAGAGTGGTTTACAGCAAGCCAGAAGAAATTACTATTCAGAATACTTGAGCCAATGCCAAAAATGGTAAATCAATGAACCCTTCTGCTAAAAAAACATGTTCAGTTGATATGAACTTTGAAAATGACTTCCTCTTATCTTAATATAGAGGATGACAGTAGCAGAGATTCAAGAACATGAGTGGTTTCAAACAGACTATAAGCCTTCTGAAGGAATTGAATGTGAAATCAACTTGGATGATGTTAATGCAGCATTTGATGGGATTGGGGTAAAGACACTTGAATCTCTTAACCATCCAGCATAATATGGACTCCTTATCTGATCCAGACATAAATTTATTTCAGGGAAAGAACGAGTCAAGGATCCCCAAATCCTCAAGTTTCATTAATGCTTTCCAGCTTATAGCAATGTCCAGTGACCTTGATTTGTCAGGTCTCTTTGAAGAGCAGGTAACTGCCAACAATATCTGATAAGAGTTCAAAATTTTCACACACACAAGACTAACCTATGCTTCCAGTTCCTAATTTTTTGTGAGCATTTCCTCTTATAGGATGAAGACAAACAGAGAACAAGAATTGGTTCCAAACATTCAATCCATGAGACCATAGAGAAAATTGAAGTTGCTGCAAAAGATGTCAGTCTCTCAGTTGAAAGGATGAATACTTCAAAGGTAATATACACACATTTCTCCTTTTATGAACAGAACTATTTTATATTTAAGCCATTTTTTGGGTTAAGTTATATTTAATATCTAAGCCATTGTTCTTTGAATATCAGGTGAAAGTTCATCAGAAACAGAATCTGACAAGATCTTCTAGATCATATTTCAACCTATCAGCTGAGGTAAACAAATTTCTTATATATATTCCTCCAGCAACATAAAACAGTTTTGAGTTTCCCCACTATATGGTCTCATACACAGTATTGTTAAATTAGGTGATCGAAGTGACACCCACACATTGTGTGATCGAAATATCAAAATCTGCAGGGGAGCTCAGAGTATACAATGAGGTAACAAGCCCCTTCCCCTAGCTACTTCCCCTAGCTACTGTTCGTGTGGATCCATTATTGTACTAACTTTTAACTGGACCAAAATCACCAGTTCTGCAAAAGCTTATCCAATCTGTTGATGGGGAACCCAAATGTTGGATTAGAATCACATACGCCCAGAGCTAAAGAGAACCAAGGCAGTTCAGAAAGGGAAAAGAGCAAAATGGATATAGAATCTTGGGGCTACAATACATCCTGACAAACCGGTCTCGCTTCAGCTCAAAAACTTTGCTGATTGTGATTACAGATTGTTCATAGAAAGCAAAGATGTACAGCAGATTGTGGAACAAACCGTTCTGCAAATAAGAGCATTGGAGCAACACAATAGAGGCAGAGAATATCTACATCAAGAATGGTTATAGCATTTGAGATGATTTTTTGTTTTGTCTTTTATTTCGGATAAGGAGAGGGGGGAGATCTGTTTACATAGCCCTTTTGCTCTCCATTAATTTTGGCATCTTGTACCATTTTTTTATTGGATCTGTGTATCCAAGTTGTAACTATCTGACGTTGGATCAAATAAAATAAAGTACAATAAAAAAATCTTTCAATATTATATGGTATACAATTTAGTCTTGAATTCTTTGGCAATTTTTTTTATTTATGATCCACTTCGAAGGTTGACCCATTCCAACAAAATTGGTGGCGACCTGAATGAAATTTTTTCCAAAGTCTGTGATGGAAGTGGAAAGCTTTGTCGAATAATGTAATGTCCTTTTCTTGTAACCCAACCCGATGGCTCGACCCGTTTTGGAGCACATATATAATGTCCTTCTCTTGTTATGTAACCCTAGCTGCAAACAAGAGATTGGAAGGGGTTTTTACAATTTGGGTTTTGAGAGAATTTGTTCTCAAGAGAGATCCATTGTACTACCTCATTTACATATTTAATCACCTTCATCTTCTCCTTTCGATATAACACATCGCATTGGTGTGTGAACCAACGTTAAATCTCTGTGTCATTTGCTTGAATCGTTTTCTATTCTATTAGGGTTTCTTAGTGTTTGTTCGAACAGCAAACTTTTGTAGGAATGAAGCATTCAATATAGCCACAGACACGGTAAAACCTTTCTATCTCCTAAGATATAAGAAGAAATCTCTCTTCAAAATCAGTGTCATCTTACTACTCTCTTCCACTGCTTACCTTTCACCACACAGTATCTCCGTTGAAGAACGAAAGCCCAGAAATCCAAATTTAAAAACCAAAGAGAGACTGGTTTGATTCTAGAATCGAAAACCAGAAGGGGACAGGCTGACACAGTGACACTAGTGAAGAGCCCTCTTTCGCAAAATAGGAACTCAGGAAATAAGAAGGCCAGTGAAAAAGCAAAATTTGAATGAAGAACTGCTAGTTTTCTTCCCCGAGGAGTCATTTTGATCTTGAAATACTATTGGAATTGAGGACTAAACCCACCGAAAATGAAGTGGAAGATAACAGACAAGGCTACCCACGCCATTGAAAATGGATAAGATGGGAGCAGGTTAGAGAAAGTACATACAGGGGTACTGATTTGAAACCCCACAATCATACTGTAAAGAACCGGTCATTCGTCTGTTTACATTCTGGCAGTGAGTTCTAAAAATTTCCCTAAATATATACAAATAAATTGAATAGCATCTCATAAAAAAATTGGAATAGCATGACCACTGCATAGATGTCGAAGTTATTGCATTTGAACCATTAAAATACATACATATATATCCCAGAAGATGAGAATCAATTAACTATCATTCTTTCTTCCCGTCTTGAGACCATCACAATACTCGTAGACAGGCTTACAAAAAATTTCCCCTGATCAGTAGTGGCAGACATAATCTACAACTGATTTTAACAAGAAGAAGTTACAGCTAATTCCTTTCCAAGCTGCAGTTTTTTTAATCCATGGCCCCCTCTCGTGGCAAGCCTGTCAATCTGGAATAGAGGTAAGCTTGAAAACCAAGAAATTGCCCAAGTGAAGTTTTAGAAGCACTTCCTGTGAACGATTGATGGTCCAGTCTCATCATAGTCAGCCTTAGTGACATGCTGGTTTTGAGGGAAGACAACTTTGGCCAGGATGGCACCTCCCATCCATGCTGAATTCTTTGACAAGTTCTCTGGCATATATTCAGGAGGCTGAAGGGAAAAAGAAGGGTAGGTAAATATCAGATGAAAACAATTACACAAGCAAGCCTAAGCACGAAATACAAGCACATAAATTATATCTATCTCCTTGTAGCACAAAGCGAAAGTGACACTAGTCCAGGTTCAGTGGGCTGGCCACCTCAAAGCACACAGTTAATTGATGGCATGAAATACTCCAGAATTAATAAAGAATCTATTTTATCTGGCGTTAGAATTGAAGCACTTTTTAGAATGGGCACAGATAGGTTGGACAGTACAAATTATTGTATTGCTGCAAAAGAATCTGACATAGTTTATTACTTTGAGAGTTAGGAGAGTGCAAGCTACAAGCACATATGCAGGAACACAGTTTGGAACCCATCAGTTCAGAGAGACCCACACCATCAGAGCATTTTCCAAAAAGTTGAGGTACCTTCACCAAAGATGGACAGATAGCCGAGGAGCACAGGTTAGCTTCTTTCTGGAACCTCTCTTCAAAACCTGCAGAAGACATCCCAATTACCCGAAGTCAGTAGCTCCTAAGACCAAGATATTACTCCCTCCTGCACATTGAGTCCATGAATATCGTGTACCTATTACTGTTTTTCATGAGGATTATTACATTATTTTAATGATACAATATCATGGGTACAACTTTAATTAGCGCAAGGTACAATTTCAGAAGAAAAGGGGACGCATGTGTTACAAATTCAGCATAACTTCATCTTTGAACCTCGTATCAACACCTGAATATAGGATTCTTTTGTCCAGGTCAAAACTTTCTATACTCACATTGTCTGATGTTGCATCCTCACCATTTCTGAACCCCATTCATAAGTGACAAAACTAGGTCTTCTAATTTCCAAGAATATATTCTACTGCAAGAATTCTAAAACCAAATAAAACTCTTCAGTTTAAACAGTAACTATTTCTAGGAACTTCAGAAACTAGAATTGGCAAAATGGCGGCTGCACCTCCACGAACACATGCTCCAACTGCCATGGTTCAGACCTGTAGCTCCATCGTTGGAAGTTGGAACTGTGATGTTGTGCCTACTGCCTTTGACAGATTAACCAAACAACAGCAGCAGCAGCAGCAGCAGCAACAACATCAATATTGCCAGGTGAGTGATACATTTATAAGCAATCATCAAATTCCAGATTGCAGACATGCAGCCTTTAGGGAAGCATGAAACATTGCTGACTGAACAAAGATGTTTGTGATATTACAAAATATCTCAGTTCCGTTCACATAAAATAAAGAGTTATGTGGAAATAATACACACCAGTTATAGATGCAGTGCCACCACATAGAACAGTATTTTCCATAAGCTGCCGGTGGTTATCAGAAGACACACTTGAGATACAACGGATAAGCTGCTCAACAATCCCATGCTCCTCTAAACCCAATATCAATGGCTGGAACAAAGCCTCACCAACAGTATACCTTTCTCTCGCTATGGTTATCACCTAGAATCATATATTCAAAAGTTAATGTGTTTGTACAGAAAAATCTCAATAAGAAGATTCAAATTAGAAAACTACAATAGAACATCATGCAATGAAATGCCCATCCCTAGACCATAAAGCCAGTTTACCATCAGAATGGTGATTCTTCCAACACATGTCATGGTCCAAAATAGGTAATCAGTACATTTTCCTTCGAAGAAGTGTGACGAGAAGTAGAAGATGACATCAGGAATATTTCCTGTAGGAGCAAATCTGTTGACTGCTGACCTCCCTAAAGGAATATTAGATTGGATAATCGACAAAAAGTTGGGGGGTGGGGTGACATGAGGACCAATGTATTAAGCCAGAACAAGCAGCAAAATCATGTTAGGCTATGTAGTTTTCAAATTCAAATGCTAATGTTGATTGTAATGGTCATGGTGTGGCACACCCTAGCATCAGAGAGGATGAGGACAATTGCATATGTCAACCTCCAAGAAAATTATCAAAAATATATTGTTGATAAACCAATTTCCCCATCCTAGTCAAAGAATAACATTTAACGAGTTGGTTTATTAGGCAGCCCCTATAACAATGGTTTCAATGTCAAATAAGCAGGCCCATGTGTTATGGTTCAAACTAACAAAGATTGTATGGAGGAGGTCTTGAATTCGAGTCTCCTCTCTTGCATCTGTTCCCTTCCCCACCCCAGTAGTTTAACTTAGAGTAGGACCCATCAAAAACAAAAAAAAAGAAAAAAAAGAGAGATTGTATGGAGGACCTCCCCTCTTTGCAATCCAATCACTTTGGCAATGCTTCAGAAGGAAAGAATGCAACTAAATTCACTACTGAAGAACTGAAGGACTTGGTTGGAGATTTCTCTGAGTTACAGCAAACTAGAATAGGTGTTTCTAATTTTTTGAATGTCAAGGTATGATAACCAGAGTGAAGAAGTACCAGAATTGAAGCAAAGCCTTTTGACCCTGGAAGCAGAGAGGAGAAAAAGAAAAGAGCAAGAATTATCCTGACTACAATCAGGTGAAATTGAGGCTCAGATGAATTTTCTATGCTGAACAATCAAATTCACCCTATGACATCTCTTTGGAAGGATTGACGGAAATGCTGAAGTAGTTTCATCTACCATTCTATCCCATCCATGGAATTAGGAATCGAAATCAGATCCGGTGAATCGCAGGTAAATCACCTGATTCGAATTAAAATCAGCATCACCAGATCCCGATTCCCACCCAAGGCAAGATAAATCAGGCTGTCCAATCCAGAAAGATCATGATTGGCCGATCGAGGAAACTCCAGTATAAAACCTGCAACATCTTCTTTCACCCTTGTTCTCTCTCCCATTTTATGCCAAAAAATAAAAGCATGTCAAATCTGAGATTGGAGCCATTTTTTCCAGATCTACCTACCTGTAACTTCAGAAGGAAAAAAATAAAAATAAAAACCTGCTGGGAGAGAATTCCTAGAGAAGCTAAATCTCATTTTGGGGAAAAACATGCAATCTGAGGTGAAAATCCAATTTTCACTCATTTTAGTTGTATTTTGGCCTAAATTCAACATATGTTGTGCATTTTTGCCTGATCTACATGTGTAGTGAAAGAAATCATGAGTTTAGTAGCATTTTTGTGCAAAAATGTGAAAAAATAAAAAAATAAAAAAATAAAAAAAAAAAAACTGAAAAATGGATAATCTGATTTTCTTAATTTTTTAATAAATAAATTTTTAGAAACAAAAAATTCACTATGTTTTGCATGCCAACTTTTGTAATGTTAATGCATGACATTTAGTATTGAACTGAGCCCCATTATTTGTAAAAAAAAATAAAAAAAATAAAAAAAAGGTGTTTTTTGGGCTATTTTGTATTAATCCAAAATTGGAAAAAAATTCCCAAAATGATTTTTTTTACTTTTTTTCATTTCATACTTATTATTTCACACCGCTTTTTAAAGCAATCCAGATTTTTGGATCATTTGAACGGAATCAGGCAATTCTAGCTGATTCCGTTCAATCAGGATCGGAATTGGATTGGAATCGTCAGGAACCAATACAGGTCCCGCATAGTTTAACCTTGATCCAGCAAAGGTTTTTAGGTCACTTTAATAGAATATCCACCAATAAGATACAGTATCATGTGTTGGAGGACCAACTGCACATGAGACATGTTTATACTATCACCATTAATGAGGCATAGAATCAAGCACTTACACAGATGTTAATCCATCTTTTACAGATTGAACACTTTCACCCATCCATATAGAATATTGGGTGGTGATAAGAAGCTTATTCCGTTAGGTCTTCTAATCTGCCACCTAAGACTCCTCAACGCTTCTGATATGGATAGGAAGACAAAGAGAAGCAGCCCACCCCATTCCTCAGGCAGAGATTTGCAAGCTTAAGTTCCATCTTGAGGACAGCCCAAAATCCTCATGCATACTCAAAATAACGAAGCAACAAATATGGCACTTAACAGGGAAAGATTTCACGCTCTCTGGTACCATCCTATCAGACCCTAATTCAGACATTCCTAGCTTATCCCTTGAGGACTTCTTCATCTTTTTTATAGGTGCTTGTTAAGACTTCTTCATCTTCATTAACATGAAAGTATGAAACTCAATGTGTTACTTGGATCTATTTTGGATGCAGGATAACTGGATAAGTTGAAGAGAACAAATACAGGAGATCAAAACCAAGTCACCAGACTCTAATCTTGTAAGGCATATTTTGACCTTGGATACCACATCTGTTTCAAATTGGTGATTACACCAATAAGAGAAAAGACCAACTTTCTATTGCGTAATCCCCAGAAAAAACTAACCAATGGATCCTCGAGCCTCACCATCTCCCCCCCATTGGCAACAAAGAAGAAAAACATAGAAATTAAAAGCCCACACGTTTAAAAATAAATAAATAAATAAAAGAAAAGAGGAAGACGGAAAAGAAATAAACCCATTCACTTCATTAATTCATTTAATGACTGACTTGAGTCTATCAAATGCATATCTAATCAACCCAAATTGTATGTGGTTGATACTGCAAGTAATAAAGCAGGCTATATAGCAAGCTGAAGATGGGTCATTGCTTGGAGCAGTGCTAAAAGGTTCAGGCTGCCAGGGAAAATAATTGTGTGTATGGGCAGGGCCATTATAATCATCAAGCTTTTTCCCTTTTTTTTAATGAATAAATTATATCATTCAAAAGATAAGAAAAGGCAGTGAGTACATTTCATGACAATAGACTTGAGTTCTTGTAGCAGCAAACCTGTCCATCTGGAAGAGTATGTTGTTCTTTTTGACATGATTTTCCAGTCTTCTCAAAAGCATCTTGATCTTCGGCACAGCATGCATATTGCTCTTTTATATCCTCAACATCAGACAAGCTGAGATTTACATGTGGATTGGATTTACGGAGTTCCTGAGCAAGTAAGTTTGTCAATTCAATACCTCCAATGTCAAATCTTTTCGAGGCAATGTGCTGAACTGCACCTTCAGAGACTGGTGCAATATCTGGTAAAACATTACAGAAATCATGTGCATAAAACTATCAGCTCATCCAATAGCAGATACTTCCAAATCTATGCATATACAGATTCCTTAACAAAGGCTTCACAATTAGATTTCCAGACCAACTGAAGAAACAGAACAATGTTCAAGATTAGAAACAGAACTACAGTTTGCTTAACTTATTACAGAGCTTGGGGCTGCAAATTAATTTTGATATTAATGGTATAAATGGCAACTTGCAGGCAAATCGGATCCAACTTATGTGGATGATAAATCATCACTAACAGTGGGTTTAGATTATTTACCATCTATCAATGATTTAGTTGTACAGATGACCAATGTGAACAGGAGTGGGATACTAAAAGAACAATATTAGCTGAGACTCCAGATTGCTCACAGAATACCAAACTGGATCAGTTTGAATCAGCTGATTCAGAGGTGCATAAAATAAATAAAATAAAATAAAATATCGCCTGTAGGTTGGCTAGACCTCGTATACAGAACAGAAAGATTCAAATCACAGTATCTAGATTTGATATTAGTTGCTTCATAAGACCACGGAACCCATGATGGACAAGCTGCATCCATCCATGACCAGAATGAGTATCACAGAGCCAGAGGAAAAGTAAAGAGATGAAATATGGATCATCCAATCATAAGTAATTGTTATCCAAGAGAGGGGGAAAAATCAGACATATTTTGGCCCAGGAGATCTCCTTGGTAGCTAGCTACCTCTGAAAGGTACTCCAAAATTCCTCCTTTTTTTTTCTTTTTTTTTTTTTAAACTAATAACCCAACCCTTTTTTTTCTATAAATACTCAAAGCCATTTCATATGCCCACATATAGAATTATCTCTTTGTAGAATGTCCTGATGCTCGGCTAGTGATTACCCTAATTCATTGTACAACCAAAAAGCTCCACTAACCTTCGTCTCAAATTGGAAACATCATTCTTCTATTCCACTACGAAGGCAAATGGATTTGCAGACAATTTACTATGGACAATTTGTCAATATTAGACTAGGACTCAGTCCGTTAGCAACTTAGAAGCGAGGAATTAAAAAAAAAATAAAAATAAAAATAAAAAAAAAAAATAAAAAAAAAGGGAATAAACAGGAATCACAGGTACCTGCTTAAAGAGAGAAACCCAAATTCAGAAACCAATCAGTCAATACCAACTGAAAAACGCTATGCGGCAAGCTTAAAAAAATTAACAGCAAAAATTTATGTCTGATAGGAATACATACCAATCTTCCCATGTCCAATATCAACAGTGCAGCCTGAAATACGTCCTACTGCATAAAGTGAAAGTACTGCTTGTTCAGAAGCATAAAAGCCTGAGACATTAAATGTTTCAAACATCATTTGCACCAATTGTTCTCTGACTGCCTGATGACAATTTTTAACCAATAAAGAATTTAGATAGTGAAAAAAGAGAGAAGCTGCATTTTAATATTTTGTTTAACAGCAGCCAGAATTTAAGAAATTGGTAAATGAACAGAAAATGGTGAATATATTCAAAATCAGTTAAATAATATTTGTAAGTTCTGGTTTAAATAATATTTTCCATGCCAAAGCCTTCATGCCTCGGCCAGGGGTTCAGATCTTCAGAATGTAGATAATTATGCATCCAGAATACAGATGCCTTTATCAACTTTAGTTACTTAACAAAATGCTTCTCTAAAACCTTCCACAATGCAACTCATCATTACCACTCTTCTCTTTCATGTAAAGATTTTCATTAAAACAGGACATGCATGTCATTAGAGAATGTGGAGCTGAAGAAAAAGTCAATTGCCATGAAGCATGGACAAGAAATTTGTCAGAAACAAAACTGTGTTGGCTGTTCAATGTAAGGAGTCCATAATTGATAGCATACAGTATATAAGATATAACTAGAGGAATCTTTTTGTTTAGAAAACTTGTCACAGGATTAGTTCCCTTGGTAAATCTTTTGGGGATCAGGTCTGATTTTTATCTCCCCTCCCCCATCTCTCTTTATAAAAATAGTGAGGGACTTCCTCCAGTAAAATATTTTCTGACTTATTCTTCCCCACCACCCACCCCCTCGTTCAAAAAAGGGGGGAAAGAACTGCATTACAAAACAACCATATAGACTACCCATAACAAATCCTGGGGCAGATGATCCCCTGTCTAGCCAAAATCACCAGTGTCCCCCAGATGATCCCCTGTCTAGCCAAAATCACCAGTGTCCCCCAGATTTTCTGATAAGGTGGGAAAATCATTATGGACCATCTTCCTCTTTGGAAATCCAAGCAATGACAATAGATGAGTCAACTTTCATCACCACTTAAGGAAAACCTCTATAGAGAATGTAGCAATTGGATAACAAACAACAAACTCAGACCTGGATGAATATCTTCACCAAGAGACTTAGGTAGTTACGTATGCCCCGAGAACTGCTCCTTCAGTCCTTCCTAAACCTGGTAAGGCCACCAATCCCCAACAGACCCGATTCCCTCATGATAAGCATTAAATGTTGAGTTTCCAAATTTATTGCGAGGAGGGCTCCAAGTAGGTGCAGTAACAAAGAATAGGTCCAGACAGAGTTAGGGTATGCCAACTGCTGTGTAAGACCTAACTGCAGTTCCTCTAAATAAATCAAAATTATCTAATGCTGATACCCAAAGTGCAACTGTTGTGGATATGCTAATATCAGCCCCTGCACAGATGAACTTGTCTTAGAAAAGGGAGGGGGGGGGGGGGGGGGGGGGGGGGGGGGGTATTATAATCTTGCACTCTACGCTAGCCATAACAGCAATACTTTGCCAGCTATAGCATCCCTCTTCAAAAACTCCCACCCAATAGTGTATGTTGTAATTACGACATAATTCATACAACATACCTAGAAGTCACTCCAAACTGAATACCACATTGCTACAAAAAATGGTGGCAATTTTTTTTTTCTTCTTTTGCCCTAGTTCTTCCTTCTAGCAATTTCAGTTTCAAAAGCAATCTTCGGCAGCCTATCCCAGTGGCTAATTTTTCTTTCTTAGTTTTCTATGGGACTGTCTATTATTATTCACACACACTGTGTGTGATACATTGTATCACTCACTTTATTAATAAACAAATAAAATAAAAAATCAAAGGGGAGAAGACTCCTTTGACTGCTGCTACTGTGTATTATTATTCATATATATTGTGATACCTTGTAGCAATCAATTTATTAATAATTATAAAAATAATAAAAAATCAAAGGGGAGAAGAGTGCTTTGATGGCTGCTTCCAGTGAGTCTTCGCACCAACAGAAAGGGAGAAGTCATCTTTTTCTTCTGGTTTTCATTTCCCTTCTCTTGCTCCGTCTTCCTTCTTCTTCTCTGATTTGAATTTTTATTCTTCTTCTTCCAGTAAGAAACCCTAGGCACCAAATTACAAGAGTGCAGGGCCTGTCGAGCTGCTAAGTGGGACCAAATTTGTGGGCCTTTCTGAGCCCATTTGTAGAAAATCAGAAATTCCTCATCAACAGGTTTGCACAACTTCGTGACCAAGGCAATGCCTAAGTGAGAGCCTAGGTGACAAGGAGCCTTGGGTTGTGTAATACCCCAAACCAAGACTCGGGCTAATTTGAATTTTTGTCTTTTGATTGGTTGAACTAGATGTAGCTAGATTTTTTTACGAGGTATTTTTGTAATTTTCAACATCTAGTGGGTAATGAGCTTCCATTGTTGTAAAGTGTATTTTAATGATTATATATGATCTATGATGTGTTGGTGTAATGTGTAGGTTTATGGTTGAGTCGATGTATCTGTTGTGTGCCTATGAGTAAACAATAAATTAGCTTACTGGTTTTGATTGTGGTTCAGAATGCATGCTTGAGCCACTTAGCCTAGTGATTGGGCTCAAGGCTCCATATATAGGAGGTCATGGGTTTAAGTCTTATTAGGAGAATAAGGGAGTTTTAGTGTTATTTTACTTGTGGGCTGGAAGTGGGTCCCACATGGTGACATGGCAGCCACATGACTTGGGTAGACTGGACAATGCACTTTTGAAGGTACCAAGGAGGTATGGCTGTAAAATCCATGCAAGGTTTGCATGTTGATAGTTGAGGGGCAGTTCTGTCATTTCATAATCAAGAAAAACATTTGTAAAATAAAGGAAAATACAAACAGCCGAATTTGTTGGAGGCTCTTGCTGTTTGTCATTTTTTGAAAACTGAATAAGAGAGAAGAAGTGAGAAGGAGAGAAAATCGTTTATGTGAAAATCTGTTTCTTGCTAGAAGAAATTTGGGATTTAACCTTACATTGGGTAGAACCATTTCCGGATTTCTGTAAAATTTGAAGGAGCTGAAACCTCGAATCAAGGATCTAATTGAGGTAGGATTTTAGTTTTCTTCTTCTATAAACTAGTTGGTCCAATAGCATGTTAGAATCCATCATGCTAAGTGCAAAGTTGCAGAACTTAAGAACACCCTTTAATGGCAAGACCAACTAAGAATAGAGGAATGATACATTCTGAACCATTGAACCTAAATGTATGGACACGGAAGAAAAGTAAAAGTATTGACCTAAGCTAAGTGTTTGAAATGGGAACTCAAAACATAGTGTAGGGGGTTGTTTCCAGAGGTTGAAGAAAGGTGAAGACGGAACACCCAATCAGCCCCTGTTCTAATTTCAGAATCGTACACAGTAAGATAGCCTTACCGGTCGCAAGAAGGTGGTTTACCGGTCAACGGTACAATCGACCGGTAGCACCCTGTCAGACCACCCAAAAACCTTACGTCTCCTACAGTTCACAGCAGATTGATCTAGCGGTCAACCGGCAGGAGCTACTGGTAACCACCTGAATACTCTGAGACTTCCTACTGGATGCAGGCAACTGGCCTAGTGGTCGACCTGTAGATCGACCAGCAACCCAGAACTGGCTTTTAAAGCCTGAATAAAGCAGCTTTGGTCCAAGCACCTTAATACAAGACCTAGAGAACCAGGATAAAGGATATACGTATACAAGGTCTAACTATATGCAATAAATGACTAGGTTGACTAGAGAACTTATCAAAAGTCAAGGACCAAGGTAAAGAGTGTTACATCATTACTTTGTTGATGATATGTTTTCACTATGAAACATTCATGTACAATTTTTGTAGTGTTACTCTACTGGTTGACTGTTATGAAAGTTTGCTACGTGTTATTTATGTCTTTGATGAAGCCATCAAGAACAAGTTGAAGGTACAGTGTATACATGATTTTAATATAAATTCATGTTGGTATGATAGCTTGCATGAGATACTTGAATTGTTATGTTTTACGGAAAATCAAAGAATGCATATTCTTGTAAAGTCTGAAAGAAAAGAGAACGTAAGAAACAAGTGAAGAAAGAATGAATGAAAGAGGTGAACTGAGCCGACTCACCAAAAGGGTGTGGGAGGGGTGACGTTTCCCTCTACAGAGAAAGAATGAATGATAAGATGAACCTAAATGAGAGGTTTGTTCGGTAAAATAAGTTGGCACACCAAAAGAGCGTGAGTTTCCCCAAAAGTGTGAGATTTCCCAACAAAAGGGCGTGGGAAAGATGAAAGTTACCAAGCAAACCAAATACATAAGAATAAGTGAAAAGACGAACCTAAATTGGTGGTTTGCCCAGTAAAATAAATTGACTCACCAACACGGCATGAGTTTCCCAAAGGGTGGGATTTCCCGACAAAATAACATGCGAAAGATGGAAGTTACTGTCCAAACCCCCAAAAACTTAAAAGCTGAAAATTTGTGATGAATAAACTCATGTTTGTGAATACTATACAATGAGATGTTATGCCATGAGTTAGTTAATGAATGAATTGTTGATTGTTTGTTATTGAAATTTGCAATCTGATTTATTTATCACTTGTGTGTGGTAATGACTGTACTTACCTTCACTGAGCTAGTGAGCTCACCCTTTTCTAATCAAATGTTTACAGACGAGGAGAATTGACTGGGCAGTCCATACTCTTATGTTTTGGACAAGTCGTGTGTGACTGTCCCTTTTTTGTTAATTAAACATCAGTTTTGTAACTAACTATTTCCACCAGTTGAACTATTTACTTTGATTTGATGTATTTTGAAAAGACTTCTGCTGTCATGTTTTGTAAGAATGATACTCAATATATGATTGTTGGCTACACGCCTTACTTCTCTGATCTATTGCAAATTTAGAGATGTCTATCGTTTGTAACACTTCATGGGGCCGTTACAAGGCAGGTTGCCTTGTCACCGTGACAAGTACGGGACCAATGATCCTATACATGCATGTGTTACGAGTCTTACGACATCAGTTGACCATACTTACATACCATGCAACTGCTACATTTGATCACGCTTGCCTAGTCAATATAGCTGAGAAGTCTGGCCGGGTCCAGGCTAGTTATCATTGGATTCTTGTGCACTGGTTTGTATTGCAGTTGCCTTTAGCCATTTGGTATGTTTCTAATTATGGCCTTCAATTTTTTGGATCTCTGCCCTGAACCCAGAGGAATCCTCTTCCCACTAATTTGTAATTTTTTTTTAATGGTTCTCTTAGTCAATACCCTCTCTATAAAAATAAAACGAAAAATAATAATTTGCTTAATGAAGTGAAGGTCAACATAAATTAGGTTACTCCCTTTCAACCAGTATAAGACGAGCAGTATAATTGGAAAAGAGAAAAGCAAGAGTTTTCAAACCTTTGGGGTAGAAAGTGGTTCAGTAAACAATATCTGTCCTTCATTTCCAACCTCCCATTCAAGACCAGTATATAGAACATGGTGAAACAAATCTTCCATAGCCTCCCAGTCCCGAATAAAGCCCCTCACAACTGGATCAACAGTGATATCCTCAAATGCTGAACTACTGGGCATGGCTCCATCTTCAGGCATACGTTTCATTCGCGTAGGGATTATCTGAATAATGTATCTAAAGAAAGTTAGAACTCCATTTACAATACAATTATTGCATATAGAGAATATAAAAAATAGAATTCTCAGGTTAATATATAAATAAGACCAGACCCCGATTGAGTAATGCAGTGCTAATCTAGAACTAGGAGAATTCCAGTGGAACATTAGCTTGGGACATTATCACAGGAAAAGAACCCAACCAGATTAGGAGAAAATTAAATAAATTCATCAAAACAACCTAGATGACTATGAAACTTTAGTCGAGTAGACTATTTAACAAGGGAAATAATTCTGCAAAGTATGATTTCAATCTGACGATCGGATTTCCACTTATGGAAGAGTCGTTCTGCAGGTAAGATTGAGCAAAACTGCAGAATCGATTGGCAGAATTCTGGAGATAATAACAGCAGTTAACTCATGGTCCAAATTGAAGAATGATTACTAAACAGCAACCAGGATTCAGAGAAGAATGAATGAAGTTCAGAAATCAGATTTTAAAAAAGAATCATTCAATTAGGATTTCTGAAATCCTTTAGAATTTTTGGTTTTGAAAACAAGAACTGAAATCGGAAATTAATAATGAACTGATTTTGCTGATGAAACATTAAACAACATTCAGGTTCATAAATAGAAGGATTCAGATCCAGAAACCCAGATTTTGAAGAAATAATAATAAGTAGGAAGATGAAGGAAATATCAAACCTGGGGAAAAAAGATGAACAGAACTAGGAGGAGAAGAGGGGAGACCAGTTCCAGAGTACCAATCCTATATGCACAGCTGACCAGTACCGAAACTCTTGGAAAAAAAAAACTCGATATTCTTTAATGCTTAATTGATGGGATGTATTGCATAAATAAATACCTAAAATTTTTAAACTGACACATAAAAGGACTCTTAATCACTCTCCTATACTGACTCAAATTAAATAGACTTAAAACAGAACTCTTAAAAGCTATCAAGTATCTTAATTAAACCACTAATCCCATTTACCCTCCCCCCCTTTAATAGGCTTATGAATTAGAATGGAGACAGCCTCTCTCTGCATTGCGGGGGTAAGGCTGCGTACAGCCTTTCCGCTCCTCCCCAGACCCTACAATAGCAGGAGCCTCATGCACTGGAACGCCCTTTAATAGAACAGAGGGCGAGCCTTCGATGGTAAGGTTGTCATAACGCAGCCAAGTGGTCACAGGTTCGAAACACGGAAACAGCATCTTCGCACTGCGGGGGTAAGACTGCTTACATTCTACCCCTCCCCAAACCCTGCAGTAGCAGGAGCCTCGTGCACTAGGACCCCCTTTTTTATAATGAAACCCAATAAATAAAAGACCTAAGATATCATAATTATCCAAAGCTTGTTTTCAACCCATTCAATTGCCACCGATAATTTATGGGTCTCACAAGCTTGCGTCTAGGCCTCCATAAGGAATCAATGTATAAGGTAACTACATCAATTCCACCCCTATGGTTGAAAGAAAAAAAAAAAAAAAAAAAAAAAACCCTCGTCCTTGAGTTTTAAATTGCTCAAGTATCCTCATAACATGATCAACACCAATCGTCTTGTTCAGCCCGAGAAAGAAAATATGTTGCACACATAAATAAAAAATACATGGTTATTCCTCATCAACGTACTGATGCGGTAAAATGAAATAAAGAGTGGATATAAATTTAGTACACTAGACAAATCTCAGCAGCTCTAGTTGTAGCCAGGTAGGGGAAAGAAGAAAGATTGCCACCAGCTCTAACCATAGGAAAGAGCTTTTCTCAGGTTCCCCATGGATTGGCCAAAGGAGGTCCCACGCCTACTAATGTGTAAACAAGGGTGGGCTCATTTGGACTGGCTATTTTCATGGTTGGACAAGGAAGACCACATAAGTAGTAAAGTGAATGAAAATAAGTATCTAAAAAGAACTCAAGCAGTAAGTCAGGAGGGAGATCAAAACTGAAAAATTACATCGCCACTCAGATCCCAGTTGTTTCCCATCTTTCTTTAACAAACGATTAGGACTCTGTAAGAAGAATGACTCTAGCTTAGTAACTTTTATTATTTAAAGGGCAGGAAGAACCCTCTACAGTAAGGGTGGAACAGAGAAGACACCATTTTCAGAGAATCGAGTTCATTTAATGAGCGACAACAAGCCAACTGTCACAAAGTCCGACATCTCAGGGTCTTAGAAACTATTAACTACCAAGTGAAACTCCTGATTGCACATTTGCTAAAACACATCAATACCCCCTCCCTACGACTACCCAGGTTAGGCACTTGAGGAAAAGAGTCCTCTGCTTTGAATTCCTTCTCGTTCTTACACTGACACATGCTAGCAAAATCATTTTAAAATGGTAAGAACGTTTATGGAAACAACCAAGCATGAACAACTTGTTCTGTTTCCAAAAAAGTTTCACCCAGTTCACATTTTCCTCGCAAAATTGACGGGCTTAACTTGCAGAGTCCACTGGTCTTCTCCAACCCCCCTCTCTCTCTCTTTTGACAACAAAAGTTGCATGCAAATCATTACCAATTTCGCCCTAACTCATACCAGATATCAATGTCAGTACAAAATCTCAAATTTTAATCTCTTTTCTTACTCCCACGGTATTTTTCAGGATTTCCTTGAACACAAGCAGTCACTATACTTGCACTTTCAGAATTCTCAGAGAAATTTCATGGAAGAACATAAAAACTGAATTACCATGGTCGGAGCTTGATCAGGAACGGCAAATCCTGCCTTGAGGAGCTTTGACCCGGCATCGACGACAACTGCTTCCATTGCTCCGTCTGCAAAACCCTAGAATTCAAACTTCCCCGGTTTCGCAGCTTTGGAGCTTGTGAACTACGGGATTATTATGGCCCTGGGCCTGGGCCGCGCTCAAAACGAACTTGAATAACTGAGATCAGACTTGGCTCGTCCGGGTCACACAAATGAGACTTGGTTTATTTTACCAATTTCTTATTTTTACAATTTTGCCACGTAGAAATTACAACTTATTTGTTAAACGACAATAATTCATAATTAAGAGGTTATGATTTCAAATCTCTTCCACAATCTTACCAAAAAAAAAAACAAATCTCTTCCACAAAAATAAAAAAAAAAAAAAAAAAAAAGGCTGTTATGTTTATGCCCAAATATTAAAGTTATTTTAATACTTTCCACATAAATATTTTTTTTAATCTTAAGTCCAACTTTACATATGATTAAAATTATTTTAACGTTTTTTTCTCCTCTCATTTATCTTTTTTTTTTCCTCTTTGTCTCTCTCCTGATGGTGAAATCGTTTAATATTCGAATAAGCAAAATAGTTATAATAATTGATTTTGATAAATATTTTGAAATAGTTTGACTTACCAAACCGAAACCACTGCCTAACCCCTTTATTATTAAGTGGGTAATGCCAAACCACAAGGTCAGGCTTGGGCCTCGTTGTTTGTCAAGTTTGGATCCTTTCCTTACCTGGTAACCTCTCTCACACCCTTGGGAGAACTGTCCAAGGGTGTGATGAAGTATATTAGGCACATGTCCCATGCATTCTCAATCGTCATATCCCTACTATCGCACAACAACACTACAAAGGATCCATCGCCATGTGGGGAGAGGAACTGAACTCGATGTAGTCATTGATGCCACCAATAAATATTACCCTTATGGCTTTTCAAGTTAACAAAGACTAAGAAAATAAAAAGGAAACAGAAGAGACATTCTTTGCAAACTACCTAGCAACACTAAGCATATTATAGGCCTGAAATAAGGTTATGTTTGAAATGCATTCTGAAACCATTCTCAAAAGTGCATTCTTATAATAGAAAATGCATTACAAGGTAGTTCTTCCGTTATGAGATCTAGAAGCAAAATAGGCAAAAAAAGTTCGTTCAAAATAGACCACATTATCTCAATTTCTCAACCCATTCCATGATTCAAGAAAAAGAATACATACCAAATATTGTTATTAACTTCTTAGAATAAATTCTAGACTTAGAATATATTCCAGTAATACATACCAAACACAGCCTAAGGGTATAATTTATTTGCTAATTCAATCAATAACAGCACTGTGTGTTGTAGAAGTGGATAATTGGAGACATTGAAAACAATTATGAGACATTGAAGGAACTTAAAAAAAAAAATAGTATATTAAAAAATTAAATATTAGCTAGTTATATATGTACAAATGAAATATAAATATTAATCAATGAGATATGTTCATTCTGATGATACTAATTACTGGTGCTGACATTCCTCCATTTACACTCCTTCATCATTTTCTCTTCGAATGATCAAATTTTGACCAAACAACCTGATTCTACTGATTGGTGGTGGGTCTGTCTTTTTGAAATCAATGAATAAGTGCTGATCATCTGAAACCTCCAGCTGATCATGAATTTCGTAGAAGAAAACTTCATGAACAAAGCCTGTCAATTTGTATTCTTTGACAAACTTCTTCCACCCAGTTGTGAGAACATAGCATTTGCTTGTCGACCAGAATTCATACTTCATAACCCATGTTTTATTGTGTTTATCAAAGAATGTTAGCAACATTTTATTATAATCATTTCCATCACCACCTTTCTTTAGAGATGGGAAATATGTCTCTGCTTTCTTTATGGGAATCAAAAGCCTATTCAATTTTCCTGTATCACTGTTGTTGAGTAGTTTACTGAAGAGAAAACCCTTCTGTACTGTCTCCCAATAAATATAAACTCTCTGCACCTACAGGTTTAGTTCATCATCAGGTACTTCATTAATGTTAGAGCTTGAAGATGACGAACTGCCATAATAATTGCCATTCCTATTGATCAAGTTGGAGCTGACAACTTTCAACTTTTTACTATCAGAATGGATTATCTCCTCCTCCTCCTCCTCCCATCTCTTGCATCAAGTACCTGTATAGTGTGTCCCATTGCTGTTCAATGACTGATGATGTTCATTAGCTAAAACCAGAGGTCTATATAGGTCAATTTGTTACTCTCAAGTTGGTTTAAATTTGGACTACTTTTGGAACATAAAAGCAATTGCATAGTAGCATGGCTTTAGGAATCAGAATTGGATGACCCGGATAGGTCAATCATATTGGTTTCGGTTATGGTTGATTCCTATCCGATATTCAGCGTGTCATTTATGCTGTGTCCGATTCGGAGAGGTATCAGACCAATATATCTGGAACTAAAACCTTGTATGATGGTGATACAATGATACCATTAAACCCTTTTCTTATAGATTGGGTTGATATGGGCTAGAGTGCATCTCAAACCCACTGCTCATTAGGCTCGGACATGCAAAATCAAGCCAGAGGGGCTGGGCCGGACTGGGAAAGAGATTGTCATTCTAAACCCTACTTGAAGAATTTTTAGGTCAAATGGAGTGAGTAAGGTTCTAAATTCAAGTATCGAACAAGATATTGGTCTTTTTCAAAACTAATTCGATATCAATCTAGATTCGTCAATATATCCCATGACATGGATCCGTTTTATTTTTTATTAAAAAAATAAATATTATTTTTATATTCCTAATAACATGGATGATCACCACATGTCAATCCTATCTATTGGATGGTTGACATGTGGCATGGAATGTTGAAAACAATAAAATAATGGGTATCAATCCAGGACAATATCAACGGTCCTCAAAATATGTCAAGACTTGGTATCGTATTGGAAACGGTCTATATTCAAAATCAATACGGATCTGATACCAATTACTTCAACCATAGAAGGGAGGACTAGGAGATAAGTGTTTTTAAACTTGAGAAGCAACAAATTAGAAAGCAGGAAAACAGAGCTTCGTTTCCCCTCTGCTACTTCTTCAGTCAACCCCCCCTCCTTTCAGATCTCTTGTTGGATTCTATCCAATGGATCCACATGCATGCACATTGGAAGAACACTGATAATCAGCTTCCTTTTTTTTTTTTTATTGGTTTACTGAAACTGAAGTTTGGGATCTTCGGAATAGTATGTAAAAGATCGAAGAGGAGGAGATGCATCAGCAATTCGTATTGATCTCCAAAAGTAGAAACAGTTAATGTAATGTATTGTGAGAGTTTCAGAGAGAAAGAGAGAGAGAGAGAGAGAGAGAGTAACCTAGATTTTGAACTCTGCTCAGCAACATCATAAACTAAATTCTGCTCTGCAACATCGTCATGTTCGCCGCCTTCTTTAACAGGCTTCTTGATAGCAAGAAATAGGGTTTTGATCATCTTGAAATTTAGTCTCCAACACGAATTACAAGAGATCAAGAAACTATGTAGATTATGATCGGTAAGAAGTAAGAAGTTTAATGGAGATTCATAACCCCTTATCTTATCTATAAATAATGAGAGAACTCAAGTCTAATGCGACATGGATTAGGAAAGTCTTGATCAAGAAGAGACTCAAACATAGATTAGGAAACTCGATCTTGAGGTAACAAAGCAACTGTAAGGACGTAGATTAATCGGGAAGCTATTCAATAAACAAATAAAAAACGAAACTAACAGTCTTTTTGTGTCTCTCTCCTTCCCTTCTTCCCTCCCTTATCTATTTGTTCCTCTCTAATTTCCATTAACATCTTATTGTATGCCTCTGTTTCTTTTTTAGACACTCTTAACTCCTACCTGTCACCTCATCTTCACATATTCTATTTATCTCATCCAATTAAAAACGATTTGTTTTAAAGATGTATTAGGCATGGGTTTCCGGCCGGATGGCTAACCTACAAAGACCTCTTACCCAATTATATGCCATCTGGCCACTTGGATGGGATCTAAATTTTATGGATATTTATGGAAATCATGTTCGCAAGTAAAGTTTCAGCAAAAAAAAAATTAATAATAATAAATAAATATATATATATATATATATTTTTTCTACATGACATCGATAAGGCAAGTAAAGTTTCATCATCCACCATCAACTGTTACTAGTACTGGGTTCATCATCCACCATCCACTGTTAAGTATACAGCATTGCTGAGGCTATCTGTATATTTCCATGGTATAAATTAGTAAATAGATTTTGTCTTTATGTAACTGACCCATCCGGAGACATTTAGACGTTGTCAGGTATTTGAACCGTTAGATGTTAACATTCCATCCCCTTAAATGCCTGAATACCCCTGTAATTGGACGCAGAGTCCTGATGACGAGGTGGCAAATGTCCACTTCGGCCAGATGGACGGATATTATTGGCAACCAAAATATAAATTGTATCAATGTATCATGGAAGTTGAATAATTTATTAAAATTTATTGGTTTGTTTCAAATTATAAAAAGTATATGTATTATACTTTTTGGAAAGGTTGTATTTCAACTTATTAAAAACTTAAGAGATTCTTTTATATCATTTGTTATAAAGACATGTATACTTGTTCCTGCAAAGATAAGTTTGATGCCTTTTCAAGTTTGAAAGAGTGTCTTTATAAAGGGAAATGTCTTTATACAAATAGAAGTGCTATCTCAACCTTTTATTTGAAGATCCAGTGGACAAATCACATCTAGGTTGTCCATTGTGTGTAATATAATTTTCAGTCACACCTTTTTGAACATGCATCGTTCCTCTATAAATAAGAAAAGGTAGTCAATGACCAAGAGACTGAAATTTGTCCCCCCCCCCCCCCTCTCTCTCTCTCTCTCTCTCTCTCTCTTCCCATCTTCTGTTTTACGATTGTGTTCAAATAGTGTTTGTACAATCGGTGTTCTGACAAGACCCAATTTTTTGGTACAACATAACTAGAGGAGTATACAAGGAGGTTGTTTCAGTTTGGGGATTGATTCACATGAACCCTTTGTACTAAATGGGTGAATTTAATATTAAGCATAGTGACCGGTGGCACAATTTAACCCCACCACTGTTGCAAGTGGCTGTTATGTCATACAAGTCATTTAAATATTTTATTTGTTATGCATACTTCATATGTTCTAATTTAGCTGTTTCTGTATCAAGTTATATTAATTTGTTAAGTCTCAAATTTATATGCTAAAAATCATTTTTACTACAAAATTTCATTGAATTATTTCTTAATGTTTCAATAAAATATATTCTCTTCCCAAACTCTTTTTACCTTTAAAAACAAAATTTGAAACTAACAGCCAAATGTTGGATTGATTTATTCCAATGCAATCAAGAAGGATTTACTAAGGCTCTCTTTGGTTTGTATTATATAATGTATTATGTAATACATTATGAAATTTGAGATTGTTTGACATGATTTATAATGTCTATTTATAATTAAAATAAATAGATATAATGCATAATCTACAAATAAGTTATTAGTTGTTTATCATTATAACCTATTTCTCATTATATAATGTATTATGTTTAGTGGTACCAAACGGTCATTATTTATTACTCAGAATCTATTATCATAATTGATTTGTCACAAATAGCTCATAATACATTATATAATACAAACCAAAGAGAGCCTAAATAGTTTGGTTATGAAGTGGATATCAAAATACCAGTCTATGATGGTAAAATGGAAGTTTTAAAAAGTTTATTAAACATATATCGACTTAAGCTTGATTTTAGGGAATTGTAAGCAGTTACTAATACATACCCAATTAATATTTCTAATAATGAGACACAGTTTTCATGAAAAAAAAAAAATGTAGTATTTCTAAATCGGGAATCCTTACAATTATCAGCAGTCTCATACCATTCCAAAACACCAGACCCTCAGGCTCACAGTACTCACTTGGATATGAAAATCCTTGAGGAAACTCGGCCTGCACCCTAAATTTAAGATGTTCTTGTGGAAAATTCTATCTCGAGGACTCACCACAAAATCCAATTTTAAAAACTAGATTGCAATAGGAGAGAGGTTCTGGGGTTGCAACGCAATTTTGAAACTGAAACTAAATGGCACATCATTCTATCAAGTAACTTATCTGAGAGATTATGGGATACATGTTCTTTAGGAAGCCAGACCAAGTACCTAGTTGGTAACAACTTGTTTCATTTAGTCTCCATATTATTCAAACATACCAACACAGGATCGATGTCAAGAGGAATCTGTGTGGGAACCAGCACTTGCTCTTTCTTATGGCCTGCAAGTAACAATCTGATTTTTAGGCACGAATGGCCCAATTCCATTCAATTTCTTAAAAACATCTCTAAGTGGGAAAAGGACCTCCACCTCCTCCCATCTATCACAATCGACATCCATCTCGGTAACAAACCTAATACTAGCCCCTTAAACTACTTGTACCTCCCAACCAGGATCATGCAATAATTATTACTAATGGCAGTTCTGACCCTTACACCAATGGAGCAGGATGTGAACGAGTTATTATTTGTAATAACCAATGTGTTTCAGCAATTATGAATTATGGGAATGCAGGATGCACCCAAGAAGCAGAGGCAAGAGGTGTCAAGCAAGGAATCGGCAGAACGATGTCAGTGGGATGCCATACCATAGACCTCTGGACCGACTCACAGGAACTGGTGCAGTGGATGCCAAGACAGGTTACCAAACTGTGACCATGAGAGATTTTCTGATTTGCTAGACATTCATAGCACTTTTAATCACTTTTTGTCTGTTTCAATGCAAAAGCACGAAAGACACGTTAATAGAGAGGCACATAGATGGCTCTCAAAACCCGAACGCTGAAGATATGAGGAGACTTCTATAATGACCTTGTAAACTAGTTACTTTCTGATTAATCTCAGGGTGAACGCTCATGCTATGAATAACAAGTCATGGCACAGATGGAATTGGCATCCTATCCTATTCTCAGCATGTTGACAACCACATCCTATTCTCAGCATGTTAACATGAGGCAATACCAAATTTAAGGAATAATGGCTCTAAGAGGGTTAATGAACCTGACATCAGAATGCTCCAAACAGATAAATTAGTTTAATTTCACATAACTGAGTTAAAACCATCCCTATTTTGGGGGATTGCAAGATCTTTCTGAAGCATGAAGGAGAGATCAGGCATTTCCTTTATCAACATCTCCACACTGTGGTCAGCAGCCTTTGATTGCATGGTTGTGATTGGACTCCCATCTACACTGGCTGCTTTCTTGCCATCAGCTTCAGTTTTGACATCCATTTCCACCATCCTACAAATATGCATAACAAAGGGAATAAGAGAAGGTTGGTTCATGAGCATTATTTTTGAAGTCTAACGTATATAACCAAGAAAAGATTGCAAATGTGTGACTTCTTTGAACACAATCAAGAGTCTCAATTAATCTTCGTGAAATTGACTTGAATGTTTTATGTAAGCTAATGGGGTATCCTCCTGGAATAAGATAAACACTTTCAGACCTATGTCCTTTACTAAAATGAGTTGCTCAAATTGTAGTTTAAGCTTTAAGCATAAATGTTTTAAAAACATATTTTTCATTTGGGATGGTCAACCGTCAAGGTCCCAAGTGTCCCAAATGCCAGTACCTACAGTCCTGGACCTGTCCAGGAAGGAAAATGGCCAAAAAAAAAAAAACATGGGACAGTTGGGACAACAGTTTGACATCCTGGACGTGCCGTGGACAGCCGTCTCAATATCCCAGTCAAACACTGATAAGCATCATCAAAGAGGAGTAACGAGTGAAACAATACACATAGCAGAAACAGGAAATGGATCCTAAACCACTCTTAAGCTAATGTCTGTTAGGCACCCTGCACAATGTTTATTAGAAATATTTATATGAAAAATCTACCATGGCAATCATAGTTGTAATGGTCTTTTTGTTTTCATTATTCTTTTAGTGTGTTTTGTTTTCTTCTTCTTCTTCTTTTTGTGTGTGTGTGTGGGGGGGGGGTGAATTACAGGTAAATTTTATCCAAAAGAAATAATAAAAATAGTATTCAGATGGGGATAAAATAACTTATCGACCAGCTAGAGAGAGAAACTTATTCACTAAACAACTATCTCTAGAAATAGAGATAAGATAAAGATGCCTAGATTGCTAACATCAAGCCTATTCCAGCTAAAGATAAAATAAAAACAACTTATAAGACTCCAACTCTATTCCATTGATTGACTAGCTTGTAATGCCTCCATTAGAGTATAGGACACGGAAGTATTCCATGAGATCGGGTTACTGAAATGGTCCAACAGATTAGAACGCCAAAGTGCTCCAATTTCTCGGTCTACTGAATAGGAACCATTTTTAAATTATAAGAAAGGTCATGACACTTAAGGTTGAGCCTTGGTGTGACAGTAAGGTTATCATATCGCAACCTCGTGGTCATGGGTTCGAAACATGGAAACAACCTCTCCGCATTGCAAGGGTAAGGTTGCATACATTCTGCCCCTCCCTAGATCCTGCAGTAACAAGAGCCTCGCGCACTAGGACGCCCTTATTTTTTAAGAAAGGTCATGACACTCCTTAACAATTTTTTATGAGCATGAATGGTATGGGTGTTTTTAATTTTAAATACAATTGATTTTTAATTTTGGGATGGTTGAAGCCACCACCCCGTTTTGGGCTGCTTACGGCAGCCCAGCTACTCAAAAGCTGGGAGACAGCAGGGACAACCATCAGGCGTTCTGAGCATCCTGAATGTCCCATTAAAAAACTGGATTTTTTAAAACTCTTTTCAAGTGCTTCAAGCCTTGGTTGTTCTTTGTTATGATATGTTACAATGGGGAGGACCCCCATCTCAAGCGAGCGGCGAGCGCTAAGCACTAGCACTAGTCTCGAGATGGATCTTCCCCATCCTTCCTTTTTTGGTTCGCTCCCTTCTTTCCTTCTAGGTTCTTGCTTCTTACCTTCTTACCCACCACTTTCCTTCTAGGATGTTTCCTCTTTCATTATTGCCCCTTCGGGTTATATCCTATGTCTACAAATATTGAATGCATTGGGCAGTCCACAATCACAATTGTGAGTCACATGGTTACAGAATTCTTTCTCTCTTCTCTCTCCCTTTTTTTACAATTTTCAAGTTATGCAGCTACTCCAACAACCGCTGGTAACAGTGAGGATTCACTTGTGGTTTATCATTAAAAAAAATTAAGGGACAAGAAGCATTCTGAAAGTGCTGAATGGCATATATAAGACTCTTAATCAGGTACCGAAACAATTCAGGCCTCAGTACTTCTATTGTCAAACAATTCTAGCAGATAAGCACAGAAATTCCCACATCAAACTTGAAATTGAATGATAAAACCATCACAACATATTCACAATCTTGAGATGAAACTATACGACAAACATATAATGACAAGTCATCTTGGGTAAGAACTACCGTCAAGAGATGCATAATCAACAGAGATAAACTAATGAGGTACTATTAATCCGGATCAAATTGATTATCTAGCCTTAATGAAAAATCATTCTAATCAATTCAACACAATTTCTAAGTTCGAAATCAACTATTTATCATTGCAATCTTATTAATCACAAACATGACGACAATCTAAAAAATGAAACATCAAGTTTCAAAAGCACCATTAATATTCATACCTGTCAGAAACGGAAGCTTCTAACTGCATATTATTCATATCCATGGATATGTTTCTGATGCTTGATGCTCCTGAAAAGAGATCTGGCTGTGAAAAGCTACCAAAGTCCATGTCATGGAAGTCATTTGACTCGCCCACCATGTTTGTATCTGAAACTTGAGTAACGGTGTTAGTTGTTGCAGTGCCAGAAAGTTTTGAAGAATTTGAAGAGGGATCTGGCACATTTCCTGAGCTTGTAAAATCATTCCAAGGATCGGAGGAATCATTGGATAAGCCCACCATGTTTGTATCTGAAGCTTGTGTAACAGAAGGTGTAGTTGCAATGCTATTCTGTTCTGAAGAATTTGAGAAGGGATCTGCCACATTTCCTGAGCTTGTAAAATCATGCCAAGCATCCATGGAATCATCATCTTCATTGATTCTCTCACTCTTGGCCACTTTCATACTGCTGTTTTGATATTGATCATCTTGAAACCAGATATCACCACTGGAGGAGAGATTATTTGAGTTACTTATAGGTTCAAAATTATTTGTTTCAATATTCAAATCAAACTGCTCAGTCTTGCCAGATATCCCAGTACTGGAAGAATCCCATGCATTACCTCGAACCCAATCATCACTTTCAGAATCTTCAGGATGATTCTTTAGTTTTACATTATTGTTTGTGCTGTCAATTTGAAAATTCACATGTGTGACGGGAGAAAAAGCTGCCTCTACAGGGCTAGAGGCATTCATTGTGGGAGAACCCATTGTAGGATCCAAAGATTTGGAGTCCCCAGGAAAAGTTCCAGAACCGCCAGACTGGAACTCTGCTGTCCAATCAGAAATTGGGTTACCATCTGCCATGGTTGTCAGTGGCCTCACTGGTTTACCAGAAGACTGCACATTCTCAAACAAATTAAGACTTCCTTGACCAGGACCTCCCTGCATTTCCTTATTGAACTGCTCATTGGAAAATAAGTCTTCCATTGACAAACTAGGATCACCCACTTCCTTCTTTTCAGAGAAAAATCTGTCCAGGTCAACTCCTGAAAAGTTCAAAGAGAATTTATTCTGGACCGGTGCCTTGCTTGTAAAGCTAATTTCAGTTTCCTCTGGCTCAGCAGGCCAATGTAGCTTTATATCCAACAGATCAGACAAAATCATCTCCTCCTTGGATGCATTCTGGCTTTTAGTTGAATCATTCACTCCAGCAGACAAGTCAATAGTCTCCTGTACAGGAAAACAATAGCTTTGCTCAACATCGAGTATGAAAAAGAATTCCAGCAAATAATATCATCAAACTAGTCTTTCTACAAAACATGACAAATAATCTGTCTTCAGTAAAATTTATCAGTTCCCATGCCAGCTTCAGGAATTTATCATCATTACTGAGAGCATATCCAAAAAGAGCCAACTCCATAAAACAGACCATGCAAATTACCAAGCAAAATAGTACAACTACAGACTCCATAATAAAACTTATTCTACTAGACTTGAATGATTCTACTTTTCATCAAAATGAAAGAAACAAAATTATTAGATTTATCCTACGCAATTGTGTAGATGAGATGAGAATGTGAGAGCAATGAGCAGTGAGTCTAGAAATAGACAAAATTATACATGAGCGAATTCATGGGGACTTATAGGAGAAGCAAGTGACAAGATGAAAGAAGGTAACAGAACTGGTCTGTGATAAGTAAAAGTTTCCAATGATTGCATAGTGATAAAGAGCAATAGGGAGTTGACAGCACAAGAAAAAAAGGCCAGCCCAGACTATGTTACATGGTTTTGGGTGCAGGGGTGAGTTATGGATATGTATCATGGAGTTTATTCTGTCTGACCCCCAAATCTAGATATGGGGGTTTCCTGCTTAAATGGATCGACCAAGTAGTCATTGCCACATGCATGCATTATACAGAAATACAATATACAAGCTCCAAACTTGTTGTACTATGGGTATAAGGGTATTTAAGTACTTGAACCTATTTCTCACTTATTATATATAAAGTTATAGGACTGTCATTGACAGCCAATTCATTCCTCCAAATCAACAAAATAAACCAACCAAAATATATTTAACAATCCATAAATATTTGATACTGAACCAAAATAAATGTGTACCAACTAAAGAATGCAACTATGACTTTCTAACAAGACACATTGTACATCTAAAAGTAAAAATATGTATTAATATGTATTAATGATCTAGTAAGGTTGAAAAGGCAGTGATGTAACTGGTTGTACATAGCATAGATTCAAGTCATGACTTCCAATTACTAGTATTTTGGAAGGATAACAGTTCAGTTATGTAACGTCTGCATCATATTGCAGAACATACCCAAACTACAAATTCAGAATTAAAAAAAAAAAAAAAAAAAAAAAAAAAAGAAGAAGAAGAAGAAGAATTCAGATGATCTAATTACTTTGGGGACATGAAGGCTCCAGGATTCCAGGTGCACAAGGCCAAAAATGTCCAAGCAAGGTAATCAAGAAAACACTTCACGCTATGACTTAATGGGGACTGTCCCTTAGATAGGGTGCAATTTGAAAACCGGATTGTTGTAATGATAAGTCTTTGTTGATACATGTTATTGAGTTTCTCTCTCTTATGAAACTATGTGCGAACCAGACCATCTATGATAAGCACAAGGAAATAGTTCCACAAATGGGAAGTAAATCTTATTACCGCTGGCAGCATATGTATCCAGTTTTAACTAGTTACTGCTCATAGAAGGAAACATATGCATCTCAGTGTAAATGATTGCTTCTGAAACATGGATAATAGATACTTCACTCTTTCGAATAACGTAACAAGTAGGAATTTTTCATGGACTGTAAACATAAAAAGCATAAAAGGGAGAAAAGATACACCTAAAGACAGAAAAATATAAGAATAGTCATCTTCAGGAAGACCATGACTAATGAACTCCTAGGTCTAACTAAAACATTCTCTATCAGCATTTCAGAATTTATTTGACAATATACAACCACTCCATTAATGGCTCCTATTTCCACACAGACCTCTGGTAAATAAGTTTGTCAAAATTCTTTTATCTAACTCGTCCTTGATGCCTCAACATAAGGAATAAGATGAATATTTCATAATATCCTAACAATAAAACAAGTTAACAGCAAGAAAAAAAAAAATTGCAACTGTAAAACTAATAAGACCACTCAAAAAGTAACTCCCTGATACCAAAAGTAAAAACCAAGTGAATGTGCAGAAGGAAAGAAAAAGAAGTTTCAAACACTCCTAACAAAATTACAATGGAAGGACAGAAGAATAAAAGTGTCCTCTTGGAACTTGCAAATCACTTAGAATCTTACATGGACTTGCCCCGTAAAGTACTTACCCATGCTCAAAAGTTTGTTCAACCGAACCTCCCAATAAAAATTTCCACTCTAAGCCAAGACATTTTACTAAAATTTTTCCTAGTCGAATTCCATCACCATGCATGTGAGCATGTCAATCAATGAATTTTGAAAGGATCTCATGGCATAAATACTTCTGGATAAAATATATTCAGTAACAATCACCTCAGCCCAGTAGATTCCATCACCATGCATGTCAACCAATGCATTTGTGTCAGTCCCTTAATGGGTATCGAGCCATAAAGATAATCACAAACTCATACAGAAAAAAAAAGTATGTGTAAATCTTACCAATGCCACACCATTCATGTCTGCAAATCTAACTCATCAAGATTTCCTACTGAAGTTTTTGAAATTCACAAATTCCGCATAGAAGATCATAATCCCCTGCTGTGATACAGACCATGAGAAGAATGTATCTTCTAGAATACTAATTATAACTATACAAATCAAATTTGTGCCTAAGAATCCATCTCTATAGAGGACACTCCCCAAGTTAACAAAACCTCCAAGAACACTTTTCAAGGAGTGATATGTACATCAACCCCCGTCTTCTCAAT